>QODF01000042.1:7067891-7166462 GCA_024372805.1 Oostethus manadensis
CCCCCCCTCGTCTTGACAGACTCTCCCATCACAACTGTGGACTCCTTCCGCTTCCTGGGCACAAACATCACCCACGACCTCAAGTGGGAGCAGACCATCAGCTCCATCATCAAGAAGGCTCAGCAGAGGATGTACTTCCTGAGGCAGCTGAGGAAAGCCAAGCTGCCTGTCCAGACGATGGTGCAATTCTACACGGCCATTATCGAGTCCATCCTCACCTCCTCCATCCCAGTGTGGTTCGCCGGGGCCACTGCCAGGGACAAACAAAGACTGCAGCGCATCGTGTGCTCCGCCGAGAAAGTGATCGGCTGCAGCCTTCCATCTCTCCAGGACCTGTACGTCTCCAGAACTCGGGGGCGAGCAGGCCGACCCTTCCCACCCTGGACATGGACTATTTGAGCCACTCCCCTCTGGCAGAAGATTACGGTCCATTCGGACCAGAACCTCTCGCCACAAGAACAGTTTCTTTCCTGCTGCTGTTGAACTCATGAACACTTTATAACATTTGCACATTTGCACTATGCTCACTTTATAACCTGTATTTTTGGCACCTTATACTACCTGCACTAAAAACACTCTCATGCCTTTACTTACCAGCGATTTCACCTTTTTACTCAGGGTTCTATGTTTAGTTAGTTCTATGTTTATTTAATACTCTATGTTTACTTAGAATTCTACATTGCACTGAGTCGCCAAAGAATGTTCCTAGTTTGTGAATTGTTCACTTACAATGGCAATAAAGTTTTTCTGATTCTGATGTACAGAAGGTCCCGTTATAATGTGTTTTAGGAGTGAGGGCATATCGGTAGGGCCAAAACTATTTGTGGCAGTCTGCAGTATATGTTATTTAGACATGGAAAACGTGGGAAGATGCTATTCCATCGACTGTGGCGTAAGCCTGTTTCAAGGTGCCCTGGCCTGGTGACAAAACTTTCGCGGTTAAAAACGCAAGCGAGGCTGCTTAATAATGGAGGGAGGCGGGCTGCATAATTCATCAGTGTTCATACACAATAACGGCACAGCATGTTTCACCAGAATACAATAGACGGTGGTCTTCCCAGCTTTTCATGCAACCAATACTGTACTCACGACAAACCAGAAAGAAAAACAGCTGCTAATGATCAGTTAGTGGGAGAACGCTGCAGTTAACAGCAGCTGTCAAAGCACAGGCCAACACCCTGCAATGATGTCAATTGTCTTGACGAGAACGGTACTGAGCGTAAAACCTCTTCCACATTTAATTTGACCCCATGGAGAAATAAGTGGGGGATGTTTACATAATCGTGGAGCCACATCTCAGCCTATGGCCTGCCCCCTTCCTCGGCTAACAATCAAAACACAACAGAACCTCCAAAAGACTTTTCTTTAGCTTTTTGGTACAGTGATGACGACCACCGTGCAGCCGGGAATAGGACTTACATAACAGTGGTGCACACCTCTGTCCTGGCAGCTAATCTATGATTAACTTCTTCTTACACGTGTGTGATGGTTGTAAAAATGATGTGGATGCCACGGTTTGACCCTGGAACGGATTATTTCTCTTTCTGTTCCCTCGCTTTGGGAATGTTGAGCAAACTGTCCCAATTTTCTGGACCAAACAGTTGCAGAGGACATGAGACGTCGTGCAGAACACCACGCAAGACGAATCTAGCAATTTAGCGGCATGTTTTGTGCTTTTAGCTCAGCTTTTTTGTGTGAAAAGTGTGATGATGACTTATGAAACTTGTTCCAACAAAAGGAACGTGGCGCTCTAATGCGTAACCACTACTAAACTTATTGGCTAACTTCTTTTTACATTTGCAAAACGGTTGACTTTAGCGATACCGTCGACAATGTTAAGATTGATTACATAACTTTTCTTTTTTTATGTACGATGATATAGTCCTTAACTTCTTTTTACACTTGTATGGCAGTTGTAATGTGACTTTAAACATTGCCTGTATGGTTAATAAAGGTTTCACAGTGGCCACAGTTTGACCCTGGAACAGATTATTTGTATTTCCATTATGTCCTATGGGAAATGGGGAAAAATCCAAGGTTCCACTGTAAACAAACAAAAAAATAAGCAAAACTATGCGATCAGGAAAGCATTACCAACAGAGCGCCGCCTGCCGGATTGACCCGTACGTCCCATCCTGGTATCCTAGGAGACACTGGCAGTGCCCACCTATGTACAGTTTCAGCCCGACCAGGTTTGCGGGCGGGTCCATTTCCCCCTGTCACGAAGCAGGCGGAGAAGGCAAGAAAGCCTCTTACGGGCCAAGTGAGCAAGCGCGGTAATCCCCTCTGTGTCTGCTCTGCAACTTGCCTAAGCCACGCACTCATAATCCTGCACGTGAGACGTCCAAGACACACACGTAACCCATGTTTGTATATGCACGTACAGTACACTCATAAACATGCGTTTTCACATGCATGTGTGGTAAAGCATGCATGCAAGTGATTATGCGCACACTGCATGGCGACGCCTCGTCATTTTACGTCTTACAAGCTCATGCAGTGAGAAGGTTTGAACCCAGCATTCATCCCTCCAGACCCAAAGGAGCCGCCACTTTTCAGACCTACAATCCTTTTTAGTCGCCAGGCGTTGCGGCTCTTGAGGGCCGGGGGTTGTCGTGACATCTACTCTTAGCTGTATGCGCACATGCACCTTTTGGGGAATCGCCAAAACAAAAACAAAAAAACAAGGGCGTCATCCAAGTCCAACTGGAGCAAGACTCACTTTTGTCAAACCTGTCTGGGAGGCGGGCACGCATGGCGGCACCAGCACCCTGGCTCGGGTCCTGAGGTTCTGAAGCATCCTGTCTAATGGCGGTCAACACTAACTGCACTGTGGCCCCGATGGGAGAAAACAACACACACAAGACATTAAGTAAATTTACACATAAGGCACATACTTGAAATCACTGCATATGTGTATGTGTGCACACAGATGACTGGAGACTTAATGGCACATGCGCGCCCCCTTGTGTCCGGCAGAGGTAAACACACGGTTGCAGCCATTGGTTGGGGCTCACTATCTCTCTCTCAAAAGGCATGTTCCTGTTACTTAGCAGCCACGACAATCATATTACTATCATCTCACTATCACAGATGTTTGACACTTTGGCCAAGCTGTTCATGCTTGTCAAAAAAAAAAACAACCAAACAAAAGGTGCAGTGCTGCAATTATAAATATCGATTTCATTAATTGCCCCTAATCAACGCCTGGTACTTGAGTCGCAGAATATCAGGAAAGCAAAAATGCGGAAAAAAAGTATCTGTCATGTAGTGATAAAAAGTTTCAATGTTGATACTACTGCAGGCAGGTGTCATCAAAATTATTAGAACTATTTCACTCCCTTTTGCGATTAATTTGCCCGCTACGAATACATTTGGACCGCCACAAATAGAGTTACTGCTACTTTTCTTTCTTTTTTTAATACATTTGGCGCTAGCCGTTAGCCCTCACTCTAAAACACATTATAATGGGACCATCTGTGTAGATTGTCGCTACAACTCCAAACTGTAGACGGCATATGACTGTGCCTCTAGCACACCTCATGCGCACATCCCACCACTGACTTGATCGTGTGTTCACAAACCTCGGATTATCTTTAAATTCACATCAAATGGCTTTTATGTGTCTACACGCCAACACTAAAGTCAACATTTTTGAAAGTCTGCACTCTGGCTGGAGTTTGGCATCATGTCAAGTCGTCAATTGCACGATTGCAATTCTGCCGCACTGAAGGCTCTTTTTGCAGTAGTAAAAATACAAAAATGGCCTTTGACTTTTCCGTAGCAGCCATGCAGCCCTCGGTGGAAATCTTTTCATTCGGTCAAAGGTCTGTATACTTCAGGTACTTCAAGTATACACATGGGTAGAGGTACCAGCTCCGCCTCGCTGCGGATGTCATCGCAAACATGCGCTGGCGCTAATTGGAGCAAAGAATCAAGAGGTCAAGTTCCCGAGAGATTACAGGCACCATGGAGAACACACACACACTCACAAACACGACTACCGTGTGCATCGACACAAAAATACAGAGAATGTATGAGAACATATCGAAGCTGGCTTGTTTAAAGCCAAAACACGCAAAGCTAAAAATAAAGTAAACCTGGAGGGACTTTGAGCATCCCTGGCTTCATAATATAAACATGGGAATGTCTCAGCAGAAGCTCCTCGCTCCTCTCTGCTAGTAATTTGCCCTGTTTTCTATTTCTGGAAGCTGCAAGCGGCATGCAGCCACACAACGGCCTCATGCTATTTCAATAAAAGCCCCACCGCCCACCCCCGGTGAGACCAACGCATTCTAGTCCGTTCCAGGACAATCCACTCTGCAGTGCGGTGGGCTGCCATCCTGTGCTGCCTTTAATTAGACACCTTTAGTTACGCAACACATTCATCGTAACCGTGTGTTATGAGGGAAACAGCTTGTACACGCATGACAGAGCAGGGACGCAGCTGCAGAACCCTTCTAGATAGAGCTCAGGAACCATATTTGGTTCCCGAGCTAAGACCTATCCAAGTCAAAATGAGTGCCCTGTAAGGTGTTTTTGAAGCTGGGGTGCCACATGGGACTGGGTAAGTACCTCTTTAGACAGTCATGTGACTTTTAAGTCGGCCAGGTAAGAGGCTGATCTCAAACTGGTGGGCAAATCCTGTCCCTGGACACTTGCCTCCAAAGATAACGCTCATATAAGAGCAAGTCATCTTGTATGCATGGAGATGTGGAAGGACAACCCATGCAGGGACCCCCAAAGCTCCCTCGAGTGACGCCGAGGTGCTTAGTAGATGACCTTACAGCCAAATAAGGTGACGTCATCAGACCTGGTGAGCCATCGCCACCTTCTTGGAGCAGGCGGACGCGTCCACAGTCCCAGCCACCATCAGCACAAACATGCCGCAGTCCCGGCCGGAGCGCGGCGGTAGTACGCCCGGCACATCATCCAGCAAGGCCGCCATGCCCCCGGGCCTCGGCCTGGATGTCACGGAGCCGCGGCAGCCACAACGGAGAGGCGACGTTTGACGCGCATCTTACCTCCCTCGCTGTGGATCTTCTTGGCCCGGCGGTTGAAGTACATCTTGAGCTGGGACGGGCGGGCAGGAGCGGCGACATGCTCAGGACTCGCCCGCAGAGCCGACGAGGAGGAGGAGGAGGAGGACGCTCGCCCCAGCAGGCGGCCGGCGCTGCCGCTCCTGACGGGGAATCATGTTCGGTCTGACCGCGGAGGTAGCGGAGGAGGATGGCGGCTGCACACAGCCAGACAAGCCCTGGGTTACTTAGCTTCGCAAGCTAGTTCCGGTGTGCGTTCGTATTTCAAAGTACGACGCCCTATCCACACGCTTAGGCGGATGGTGTTCATCTCATAGACTTGTTGGGAGTTTTTGCGCTTTAACTCGCACTTACAACGTAAATGAGTCAAATATCTACCTCCTGAAGGCCGACGTCAACAGACACAGGCTGTAAAAGCTTTTACTTTGAAGGGTACGTGCGGCGGCGTCTCCCAGCTAGCTTATGTGGCTTTACGTATCCCGTTATTGATTTCTTGATCTTGTTGCTGGAGATGTTTGATACTTTGCATTGTTGATCACTTGATTTTTGCAAATAAATGGACTGGCGACCAGTCCAGGGTGTACCCCGTCTCGCGCCCAAAAGTCTGCTGGGATAGGCTCCAGCATCCCCCGCGACCCTGATGAGGATAAGCGCTATAGAAACTGGATGAATGAATGAAAACAAGCTCATTAGCTTGGCGTCCATCGGATACTGACTCCACCATTGGTATCGACATTCATCCCCTACTTTCCTCTTCCCCAGTTTTTTACCACGAGCAATAAAGCTTGGAAAGTTCATCACAAACACACATCACCGGGCAAGCTGCGTTTTATTGGGTTGTCCAGGAGAGCTGGGAAAGTGTTTGGTGCACATGGGAAACCTGCCAGTATCACACAGGAACATAATCCACATTGGTGGTTTCCGGATCCTTTTAATAGGGAGCACTGCCCCCGTCACAGTCTAGTGATGCACCCACACAGTGCTTGATTGGATGTGTCAGCGACGCCTTCTATTGTCACAGCCACCTGATGACGACGCATGGTCGCTACAGATAATATTTGCAACGCAATCTCGCTGCATCTGTTGGGACTGAACTGAAAGGTTCGTATGCGAGCGGAGATGATCATCAGGCGTCACAATGTGAACATCCGAACAACAAGAACAACCAAACATGAGAACATTTAACTGTGTATTGCACAACTCTAAGTTCCTGATTTTCACGGGCCTTCTGCATGTGTGGAGACAACGTAACGAATAAAGAATACTGGACTTAGGAGACAATTTAAATACGCAACTCATACGCATGCCCGTAGGACAACACATTTGGTTAAAAAAAACAAACAAGTTTAAAATGGAGGCCAGCCTTTTGATTTTCCCTTTCCACATCTCAAGTGTCCTACAAAGTGTGGTAGGGTATTTACAGCCTACACCCGACAAATCCAATCAAAGTCATTTCTGTAGTGCGGCGTGGGAGACATAAAAACGGGAAACTATCCACAGCAGCTCAAAAATCTCCTCAGCATTCAGAGGAAATACAACATTGCTGAAATCAGAGGCTACAAAAATAACATTTTGTTAATTGAAGTCACTGGCTGATTAAGCACACTAAAACTAGACTGTGCTTGTGAAATTAGTTTATTAAAAATGATTGGAGTTACCCACTGTACACTTTTACGGTGTGCTCACACTTGACGGGTTTGGTTTGGGTAAATAAATGTGCTAGAAGGCCAATTCATCAAACATAACGTGAACGCTACCCGCCGCCAATACACCGTGCTGAGAACACAGCAGAAAACGATGAGCGATGATTTAGTTTGGTACGGGCGCCTTTGTGTGTCAAAGGGCAGTCCGATTCAAAGTGTGAACAAGCATAGTACGTTTCACTGCAACTGCTATCCTTGTGTCAGCACGAACGTTTTAGTTTAATAATGATGAAGGGTTCACTCCGTCCCCTATATAATTTCTTTGTATGACGTTAAAACTATGAGAACGGATGAGAGCGCTATGTACATGCAAAGTCCCATTGGGTCTGCTCAGTCCTGGTGCGCTGCCAGTATGGGCTGCCTGCAGATGGGGCAGGTGTTGTTCTCCGACAGCCAGCGGTCGATGCAGTGGATGTGGAACTCGTGTGAGCAAGGCAGACGCCGCAGCTTGTTGCCTTGGGCGTAGTCGTTGATGCAAACACTGCACGCACGCCCCGCCTCCCCCTCCAGGCTGGCCTGCCCGTAAGAGCGCGTGGCCAAATTGTCAATCTGCTCTTTGGTCAGGCCGCGAGGGTGCTCATCCTCCTCTTCGTCGTTCAACAAGAAAAACTGCGCTAGCCGCAAGATGGGAAGAGTGCCGTTTTCCACGAGATTGTTTGTGTCTCTGCTGGTGGGCCGGCCCTCTGTGGCGCTCATGGGTCCTCCCGCAAGCCTAGCCTGACCACCCTGCTCCTCCTCATTCCCCACTGTCCCCACCCTCTCTGGATCAAGTCCACCTGAGCCCACTTGACTGGATGTGTTCTCCTGGGTGTACAAACGTCCAGCTGGATTAGCGCTGCTATTCGTCAAGCTAACGTCCATGTGGCTCGGGGACACACTTTCAGAATCGGCCTCAGTCTCCATGAGGGAGCTTAGCTCTCCAAATCCGGTCATGATTTGCCGCAGGATGGAGCGTAATGCAGTTGAGTTGGGTTCTCCCAAGCCGGTCTCGCTGATGCGCCGCAGCGGGATCCGAATAGTGCTGACGTAGGTGCGGATCCCCGCTCGCTCCGACCTGGAGATGGTGCGGCGAAATCCGCCGCTGTCGCTTTCAAAAGTGACAGTGTTCTCAGCAACGCGGGCTCGAGAGCGCGTTCTGCTGGCAATGCTGTCCCGGTCTCTGTTTTCTCCGGGTCTAATCCTCCTCACTTGCAGGTCCAGCATGATGGTAGGGTGCCGGCGGACAGAGGAAGTTCCTGATGCAGTTAAATGTGATTCATTCTCACGCTCGCCAGTCTCAACAGTTGGCTCAGTTTCAGCTGCAGGTTCTGCTACAGCCTCCACCGTCTCCATGGAGACAGAGCTGGTACCGCTTCCTGTGTCGACAATGTGGATGCTTGAGCCGCTGATACCACTACTGGACACCGGGGTGGCAATGGGGCTCCTGTGTAAGGGAGAACGACTTCGCCTTGAGGTGCGCAGTGGGCCAAAGCTCCCCGCTGCAGTCCTGCGCGATCGTCCACGCGATCGAGTCCTACGTGATTCCTGCTCCATCGCAGGGGCTTGAGACCCAAACTGGGGCGACACACGGGGGCAGTCCAGGGATAAGGTCACATCATCGCGGGACTGCTCCATTTCTCCGGTAGGGGCTTGATGTGGAGAAGGTGCTGACTGGTCAGAATGGGGGGCAACAGTGGGAGGCGGTACTAAAGAATGCAAAGCAGCTCCTCTCCTTTGAGCTGGGGGCGCCACAGGAGCAGTAAGTGCAGTGGGGCCCATGGAAAGAGTGCTAGTGCTGCTGCGTGTGCGGCGTGTCTGCATCCTCCTGCTGAGGGCAGGCCGAGGGGAGGGATAAGGGGACGGTCGAGGCGTGCTTAAAGGGCGGGAGGCGGCTGAAGCGGTTCGGTTGGGAGGCGTACTTGGAGAAGCGGGGGGCTGCTCGGCAGAGTCCAAAGTGTCACCATGCTCCCCCGCTTCGGACTGATCGTGGTTTATGTTGATCTCCAGGCTAAAGCGGAACTCCCCGCTGTTGGGGTTGGTCCGGCTAACTGCGCGCCACGTCTGGTTGCCGCTCTGCCCACTGCGGGTGGCGTTCCCAGTGCGCCTGAACGTGTTCAGCCACTCCAGTAAGGAGTCTCCATTGGAGGTCTCTGCCCCAGGCTCCCCGTGGGTCCCTGCGAAGAGCACGTTTAAGACTGTCAGCAATTACACCCTATTTTGATAACCATTTTGAACTTAATCGTCGTCAGAGAGATATTCTACCTGCTCCTCGTCTCCCTCCAGACCCCCTCTCCTCTCCACTGCCGCCCTGCTGCAGCACGGGGTCGGCAGCCGGCAAGCGCTGCACCGCGCTGGGCTGAGATGACTCGCGCTGCTTTGCTCCATCAAGGCGCTGCTGGAGCTCTTCGGCAGTCACCTCTCCTGTATGAAAAGTAATTGGTATGTACAAGCTAAAAATACTAGCAAGCAGCAGCTTCAGTAATTTAATTTAATTTGTTGTGCTTCTGGCATATTTTAGTAGTACCAGCATGTTACCAAGCAAAAACACCTCCCTTATATTTGCCTAACTTGCACGTTTATCATACGACATCCCCAATCAAGGTGTCCCTCCTCACCGGGGGTCCCCAGCAGGTTGCTGTCCCTCATGAGTCGATACTCCTCCTCACTCAGTTCATTGATAAAATGATAATATGCCTCCTCCCTTCGAAGACGCTCTGCCTGTCTCCGACGCTCGTCTCCCCCCCCAGGAGGGTCCATCACCATGAACAGTGCTGGTAAAACAGACCAGAGCTGTGTCATTGTCCATAATTATAAAATCATCAGTAGCTCTAGTGTGTGTGCACAGGTTTAATGACTACTCAAGGACACATGGAGGTTCATGACGCAATGCAATCAATGATTGTCAGTTAGCCTTAACTATAAACAGCTAAACTGTCAGCTGTGGCGTCGTCCGTTTTCCCCCAACAGACACAGGAGCAGTCCGACATCACCTACAGTAATCTTGTTAACGTTGTTTAGCTCCGAGTTTCAGACATCATAATGAGCTGAAACCACACTTAAAAGACATCCTCTCATCGACGCATTCGTCGTGGGCGTTGATATTATTTGTTCCTAGCCAAGTTTTGACAGATGCTACGGAAGGCCACGTTGAAGACAGGGCGATTAAACAAAGTAAAGTGGCGTTGTCCTCGTTGGGCAGCAGCCAATCGGCGGCCTATTACAGATGAGCGACGAGCCAAGCGTCCAATTGCAGTCACCGGAGGTGGGGCGAAGCAAAAGGGACAGGGTCTCCATGTAAACGAAGGCAAAGACAAAAGAATTTGCTTTTCATAAGTGTTACAAAACTATGACGATGGTGAAGTGTGCCGTCGCCGGATTTACAATACATTTCGCCGACACCACAGTGGCAACGAGCTATTTTTTTAATGCGCAACGCCTTAGTTGCTAGCTGAGTACTAGCTAGCGCAAGTGACGATAGCGAATAGCAGCGGCTAGCCGACTCGCTGACGACCCAACGTTGTATAATTACCTACGTATACATCAGATAAAGAGTCGTATCATTAAGTCAACGTGTAATGTCGATTAAGGCAAGCACCAGTATGGCTTTACATGAGATGACAATGTCACAGAAAAGACGTAGTACCCGATAGAGCAGCTGTAATATGGACGATTTCCTTCGTTTTCCTTCTCTCGCTCTACTCAAGATGGGACCAGTGGTGTTACGCCTAAACGGTCCGTGTGGAAACAGACAGCTTAGTTTGGCTAAGTTCCTGTGTGAAATATACAAATTTAGAATCAAGCCAATCATATTTTATTAATTAAATTGACTAACACCCCAGTACTATAGTTTAAATTATGTTTCATTCTTACAGTGTCAGAGTGTTCAAAGTCCAGCGTTATGTGTTCTCAATTTTGTAACCAAACTGTCATGACAAAATCCAACTAAATACGTATAATTTGGTTTGACTTTTGGACTTAACACAGATATCACTCTTTAACATACACCTCGTCGTTTTATTTTGTGCGAGCGAGCTCTTCCACGTTCCACGCGTGCTCTGCTGCGAGGCTGTTTTTTACGACACTTTACGACAGTGCCGCGCTGGAATACGACGTCGTTCCAGAGTAAAGTGCGTCTCTTTGGAGCAGATACCGGCTGAGAGGAACGCAGTAACAAGAGAAAGCGGTAAGACAACTCCACGCTTATTTCTCGCCCGGTCCACCCGAACACCGCACGTCCTTCGCCGGCGACATCGGATTTTCACGGCGAGCTCGATGTGGACGCTGGGCTGAGGAAAGGAAGGGCCACGCCGGGGGAAGGCAACTAGCCGAATTGCCGAACCGAGCTCGTCGGGAGTACTAGCCTAGTTGCCTCCCAAAGCGCCGCTTTCAGCGAGAAGAAAGGGGACGACGCGTTCGGGGCCCGAACAGCGCTGGAAAAGATGGACTATGATTTCAAGGTGAAGCTGACCGGCGAACGAGAGCGCGTGGAGGACCTGTTTGAGTACGAGGGCTGCAAAGTGGGCAGAGGCACCTACGGGCATGTTTACAAGGCGAAGAGAAAAGACGGGTGAGTGCAAGGGACCAGCAAGGCCTCGCAGTCACATACACGTCCAGCGTGACGGGCGCTTTGCCGGGCGCTTTGCCGGGCGCCTCTGCAGACACACAAAACAGCACAATGGGCGCGGAGGCTTTGGTGGCGTTTGTGCAGCTCGTCACCTCTAAAGGCAGTGACGTGCGGCGGCTTGCAGTTAAGCCTGAGCATGTCAGCTGTGAAGGCAAAGCAGAGAGTACGTGGTCAGTAACACAAGATGCCCGGAGGATCAAACCAACGTGCCAGAAAGGTCACGCAACTAATCTGACATATTGCATCTAGTTTACGCACAAGTATGGGCCCTATTTTTTTTAAAAATCCCAGCTCATGTGTTCAAATATACGAGCATTCCCACCAACGGACAGTTTAGCCCAACAGGCATGGTTTGGGATGTGGCAGGGAGCAGAGAAAACCCACACTAGCGTGCGGAGAACATGCAGACCCCATGCAGACCCCATGCAGACCCCATGCAGACCCCATGCAGACCCCATGCAGACCCCATGCAAACCCCATGCAGACCCCATGCAAACCCCCACCCTCTTACAATACGACACCTATCAATAAACAAATCCCTCTCTGACAGTGTCAATCAAAACTGAGCACAATAAGCCTTCTTTGGGTAACTTCGTATCCATTCAAATGGGACAACCGGGCATGTTTTCCTTCTCCTCCACACCTTGTTAAAATGTATCGAACTGTGTGTTTGCCACTTGGTTCTTTGGTCTCCAGCCTCATCCCAATCAGCAGGCTGCAGAAAAGGTCGGAAAATAACCGCGATCTGTATTTGCGCAAACATGCAATCTAATACTAGCGATTGACTTTGTGTTTGACTAAACCAGCAGCGACACAAACAAACGCTGCCGTTTTATGCAAGGACTCGCTGTCGCTGGTATGACCGCCGACACGCTTTGCCGCCCAGTGCGAGTTGGCGTCGTCGCTCTGGTCAGCAATCACATTGAATAGAAGAGAAGAGCGGTTTTTGTCGTTGCACAGGAGTTGTCGTCTTGCGTGCACGAATGTTTTTGCCCTGATGAATTATTTTGTCATTTCTATAAAAAAAAAAAAAAAAGTCAGCTGTGCTTTCGGGACCTTTTGCTAGCAAAAGCAGAGAAACCAGTGGAAGCTTCTTGAAGCAGGACAAGACCGCGATGAGTCTAATAATAATAATAATAATAATAATAATGATGATACAAAAAAATCTTAACAAAAAAAAAGATATTACATGGGTGTGAACATGGCGCATGTTGAAAAAATCGCCCCAAAGAATCAAAATCTCACTTCTAAGCAGGAAATCCTTGATTTCCATTCTTGGCAAATTGGGGCACTCTTATTGTGATGCATGTAAGCGGTCCTGAAACGACCCAAATGAGCGTTCAGTTCTAAGGTCTGTTGCTGTGTATGCGACGGGCCAACTCATTGCTGCCGCAGCAGTCGGAAGCAGCCCGAGGAGGAGGCACAAAGCCCGGGTTCATAAGGGATGATTTAGGCAGCGCAGAGGGGAGGGGTCGCGGCCAATTCATTCCAGTGAAGAGTCCTTCCCTCTCGCCAGCTGCCAGACAAGGCCCGCTTCCTCCCCCGCTCTGTTGTAGCCAGCCTCCGAGGTGAGCTTGATTACACAAATCTGGAGGTAATGAAACTCTGCTTCCCATCAGAGCCCTCATGCCAGCTGCCAGTGCCTTCCCACCATCCCCTTTATGGTCCCGTGCAGACCACTCTCGGGGGGGCTGCTCTGGTGTTGATGTTGCTCAACGTCTCCTGTGTGTTTGTAGGAAAGATGATAAGGACTACGCCCTCAAGCAGATTGAAGGCACCGGCATCTCCATGTCAGCCTGCAGAGAGATTGCAGTAAGACGTTACATCACCGCTCACGTTTTGACACCTTTGCGCCATTCTTAAGTTGTTTGGTCATAGCTGACAGAAAACCTTGAAGTGCCTGTCGTAGGAAGGCTTTAGGGGTTTACATTTTAACGGCGTTAACGTACATGTAAACGTAATCCATTATTTTAATAATTATTATCATTGTTGGTATCATAATTATTGACTGAAGGACGAATGAGAAGCACTTCATTTACTGCCGTACAAGAAGAAAAAAAGAAAGGGAGCCACCAAAGTGATTTTCCGAATAGAAGCATCACTGACGTTGATGCAAGTGTAAAAAGAAGTTAGCCAGAGTAAAACAGATGCATGTAACGGTCTAGCTTGGTCTGATGACAAGCGATTGCCTACTTCCTGTGTGTACTTCAACTGCAGCTGCTGCGAGAGCTGAAGCACCCCAACGTCATCTCACTGCAGAAGGTTTTCCTGTCGCACGCGGACCGGAAAGTGTGGCTGCTCTTTGACTACGCCGAGCACGACCTCTGGGTACGCTACTCGTAATCCCGCGCGGCGTCTTTCCCATACGTTCATTTAAATGTCAGTAGATGCAACAAAGATCGAATGAGTCGTCTTGCACGTAGCTTAGTTTTTTTTTAATCGTAGAAAAGAACACCAAGATGCTTTTCAGTCGACTCGTTTGCCGCCCTGACTCTTGTTGTGTCTGTGCTGCAGCACATTATTAAGTTCCACAGAGCCTCCAAGGCCAACAAGAAGCCGCTGCAGCTTCCCAGAGGGATGGTCAAGTCTCTGCTCTACCAGATCCTGGATGGCATCCATTACCTCCACGCAAACTGGGTTCTCCACAGAGACCTCGTAAGCCGACCGGGGGGGGTGCCGGGTGGAAGGGCGTGAAGTATTTTTGCTCGAAGGAAAGGGAAAAAGAAAAGAGTGCATGGGCGACTGTGTCTGCGTGTGTTTAGTCATGGTTCACAAATAGCATGTCGTGGTGGTGGTGCGCAGATGTGGCGTGCATCATCATCATCATCATCATCACATACAAAAAGATTACTTGGATTTTGCCTAAAAGCCTAATTCAGAGAATGAGCTGGAGCTACGCTGCTGTGGGTAGATTTGTCCACTAGAGGCCAGTAATGTAGAGCTTTCATTGTACACCGCACATGTTCTGCTTCTTTTACATCTCACAATTCCTAATTGTGCATTTCCCCTCAGAAACCAGCCAACATTTTAGTGATGGGGGAAGGGCCAGAGAGGGGTAGAGTAAAGATAGGTATGAATGTTGACCACTCATTGACGGCTACGATTTACGTCTGCTGTTTCCTAACTTATCGGCACATCTACTCTGCAGCCGACATGGGCTTTGCCCGTCTGTTCAATTCACCGCTGAAGCCTTTAGCCGACCTCGACCCGGTGGTCGTCACATTCTGGTACAGGGCGCCTGAACTGCTGCTGGGGGCCCGGCACTACACCAAAGCCATCGGTGAGTCACAGCGCCACGCTGCCCGTCCATTTGCTGCCGGTCTTCGGACCTTATCGACTTCTTTTTCGCGCGCTTCGTCAGACATCTGGGCGATAGGCTGCATATTTGCGGAGCTGCTGACTTCCGAGCCCATATTCCACTGTCGTCAGGAGGACATCAAAACCAGTAACCCCTACCATCATGACCAGCTTGACCGTATCTTCAACGTCATGGGCTTCCCTGCTGGTGAGACAAATCTCTGCCTAATATCTGTCACATTTGTCTAGTAAGCTTTCGTGGGAAGCAAGGAGTCCAATCCAACCCCTGATTGTGTTCCATGAATTTGGCTTTCGTTTTTGGTGGCCCGCCAACAATAAATTTGTAGTGCCATAAGTAGATTTGGCATTTGGTGTTCACCCTCACCCATAAACACATTACAATTGGACTTTCTGCGAATGTTGCTAGTCGTGACAACTCCGTACAGTATCTAACTCTACTCTGCTACCTCAGTTGCACCTGATCTGCCAGAGAAGAAGAAGACATAGTTGGAGATTGTGTGGCCAACGTTGGTGAATATTCTGACCCCTCTAGATTCTGATTGTAACAAAAAAATAAAAAGCAGCTAGTGACAAATGTAGTGACTTTTTCCGGTCACAATTGGAGACGTGTCTGTCTTCTCAACACCACCCCAATCTAAAAGCACTCACAGGCGGCTCCATTTGGCTTGTGATATTAAAAAAAACACAAAAAGAAGCAACAGAAGAAGAGTTATTTGTATTTGTTATGCTGCTTTCTTCCTCTACTGGACCGCCACACATAGATCGCAGTCCTGTGGGAGAGAGTGGTCCATTGTCATTAATGTGGCTTGAGAGCTGACACTTTGGGACAACGGCAGAGAAACGCCTACTTACGGGCGGGGAGCGACTTTTCATTTCAGCCTATCTTTTCCAGTTCAGTGAAGCTGCCTCAGTCTTCTTGTTGCGTAATGCTCCGGTCAGTATGAAGGATTTTGGTTTCCCACGTTTACCTGTATTGGAATACATATGCATTGGGTGTGACTGGTCCTGCTGGCAGCAGGATGCCCCAACAGCAGAGCATTAGCAGAAGATGCTAAGCCGGACCCTGGCGAGATGAAGAACAGAGGGAGGGGTGGGCGCGACACACTGTAATCTTGTCTTCCCTTCGTTTGACAGATAAAGATTGGGAGGACATCAAAAAGATGCCTGAGCACTCCACGCTGATGAAAGACTTTAGAAGGAACACGTGAGTCTTGCTCGACATGTAACGCCATGCGAAGACCCGACACTATCCTTGTCCGCTTTCAGATACACAAACTGCAGCCTTATAAAGTACATGGAGAAACACAAAGTCAAGCCAGACAGCAAAGCATTCCATTTGGTGAGTGAAAATGCACACATGACCGAGCTCTGCCGCTGCTTGCTGCTCCTTTCCGGACATTTTGAATTGCGTAATCCATGTGATGTTCCATAACGTCTGTTGATTCTCCTTTGACGACAGCTGCAGAAGCTACTGACCATGGACCCCATCCGTAGAATCACATCTGAGCAGGCAATGCAGGACCCCTACTTTTTGGAGGAGCCGCTGCCCACCTCAGAGTAAGCGTCTTTGTAAGTGTCTTTTGCTGCTGCGTGGACCTGTGACATGACAAGTTTTTTTTTCCTCCAGTGTGTTTGCAGGCTGTCAGATTCCTTACCCCAAGAGGGAATTTCTGACAGAGGAGGAGCCAGACGACAAGGCAGACAAAGTAAGACAGGAATGTATTTGCTTATTATTACATGCAGCAGCACTTGAGAGAGAGTGTGTGTGTGTTCATGTGTGTGATTGCCAAATAATTGTGCTTGTTTTGTGCCAACCTGCAGAAGAACCAGCAGCAGCAGCAACAACAGCAACAACAACAGCAGCAGCAGCAGCAGGGAAACAACCACACAAACGGGGCGGGGCACACAGGCAACCCCGACAACAGCCACGCCCAGGGCCCGCCTCTGAAAAAAGTGCGAGTTGTCCCGCCCACCACTACCTCAGGTGGCCTCATCATGACCTCAGACTACCAGGTAGCATCTCTCTTCCTGTCGCCCGGTGCCCGCTCTTGGAATTGACTTTTAAATCATGTTTGCACATAGGAATGCGTTTTACAGGCATTGTCATAAAGAGTCATTCATTATTAATAACGTATATTCACTATTAATAACGTATTATTAGAAAAGACACAGCTAACCATTTGCTTTGTCGTTTGTAACCCTAACGTAAGATATTTTCTTCTGCTGCCTCTAATGGGGATCCAAATAAATAAACAAACAAAACTACAATGGCTTAGTTTTGGTTTGAGTGCTGTATATACAACTTTATTGATTACTTGAAGGTCCCAGTAGCGGCACTACAGTGGATTCCTGCATTTTCACAGATTTTTGGGAATGTACACGGCACACAAAATGTTACCGTACCACACTGACCATGCGGGTATCGAAATAGACACTAATTTTTGCAGAAAATCCACACGGCATGCTGGGAAGCTTACGCTCACCAAACAGGAAGTCCGTGTAGTGCATGGCAACCAACGGAGAAATCCATAAATGTTTGATTATGATGATGTTAATAACAAAAATTGTTGATCTCTGCAGCGCTCCAATCCACATGCTGCCTACCAGAACCCCGGACCAAGCACATCACTGCCCCAAAGCAGCATGGGATATTCCTCTACCTCCCAACAGCCGCCGCAGTACTCCCACCAGACCCACCGCTACTGAAAATGACCGCACCTTGGCTCTCTTAAAGAAACAAAACAAACACACATGCTGCTCCCCCGCCCCCGCCGCCTCCCTCTTAATACAAACCCTCATTACTCCCACTTGAATGTACTGAGGGATGAGGGGACGGCAACACCTCCCTACAAGGGGCGCCCCTCTCTGCTGCTTCAAGATATAGAGTGATGCAGAGCGCAGGTGTTATCAGCACTGCTACTTAGCAACAACCCGATGAGTGATAAACACAGGGACGGGGGGGGGGGGTGAGAAGAGTCCTCCGGCCTACGCACCGCCCCAGCCAGTAGCCCTCTCACTGTCAAAGCTTGGATGAGACTGAAAAAAGCTGCTATTTGACTGCCAGCATTGACAGGTTCCATGTTCATCTGTCCTACTGTTTGTCCCTCTGTCTGTCTGTTTCTTCATTTGCCCCAACCCCCCCCCCCCCCATGCAGTGGAAGCATGCTGGGAGACAACCATGTTGTTGCGAAAGGACAAAGGAAGAAGATGATTTTTAGTCGTTTTTAATTTAAGCGGTTTTCTTGGGGAAATTTTGGACAAGCCTTACAAGCGTGATGATGAAAGCAACCAATGGCATGGAGGACGGCAGACGGACACACATTGTACTGTACTGTATGGAGATATTTTACATGACGCAAGTATCCTGACAATAAAAGTGGAAACAGTCGTACGCCCTTGGCATCTACTCTGTGCGAGCATTAAAGCGGGTGTTGCCGAGCTGTGAAGGCCGGGCATGTGACGTGAGATCACAATTACAAAGAGGCCGTTTTCAATGTGCATCCAGCAGTATAAATTGCTGTTTTGAAATATTATGACTATAAATACCATGGCTGCTACGCATGATTCTTGTAGTCCCGTGCAGTCGGGCTTGAAAAGTACCATTTCTGCAGGGAGGTCACCTCTGAAGTTGCATGCATGGCATCCTCTACCTTGCACACCCCCCAAAAACATGCATGTGGGCTAATGAGACAGCAAAGTACTTGCCCCTCGCCCTAGAACTCAGCTGGGGGATGCCCCAACTCCCCTGTGACCCTCATGCGGATGAACGTTACAGAAAACGGATTATGTGAAATGATGAGGCAGCCTTGTCTGTCAGACAATCCACCGAGAAGCCTCCGGGTTCTTCCTGCTGCTGTGCGTTGATCATTAGTAAGGTGCACATAACTTCACGTCCAGACCAAAGCACCGCTGGCTTCAAAACAATCGCTTCTCACATCAGAAGTTCGTTCCATTTAAAAAAATAAAAATAAAAAAAGCCAAATCATCTCTTTACAACGCCCGAGCGAAACGCTCCGACCCCCCATCGTGCCACTCTGGGTAGACGCTATTCACTGCTCCAATTATGATTGGCTCCTACCGCTGTCCGTCATATGTCCGACCCTAGTGATTGGCGGATATGGCAAGTAGGCGTGTTGGTGTCCTGAAAGGATTTCCCCCGGAGTGAGCAGACAGGCTGAGGGGGGATGTAGGATGGTGGAGCTAATGGGAGTATCTAACGGGACGTGCCGACCGCCTGATCTCTTCTAATATTCCAGCAACCGGTGAGGGTCTTAATATACTTTGTTTACATTTTGAGCGAAGCGTTTAAACGTGTGCGGCTATTTGGTCTCGTAAGAAGTAGACCGCTGGACTAAGCTAGCTAACCGAAACGGGGCCAGGCACAGCCGCCCTGGAATCTTCGCCACGGGTCACTTTGCCGCCGGACGCCGCTCATGTTGTCGCAGCCCTTCGCGTTGGAAAGAAAGGAAGCGTCCGCTCCGGGCTCTCCAACCGGCGGCCCGCGGGCCTAAAGCGGACGGGGAGTTGCATCGGAGCGGCCCACGAGTCCTGTTCAGAACTTGGGAGCAACAAACACGATTGCAGTCGATACCAAAAAAAAAAAAAAAAAGGCAGAAGCTCAGTCTTATGGAGGATGTTTGACCAGAATTTTTGCGGTTGCTCCTTCAAAACAGGACAGCGCCCCCGTCCCATACACGATCTTTCACTATCGATGATTCTGTCCTATACAGATTTTTAAAAGTAAATTGTTGTATGACTTATTTTATTTCAGGTAGGTTCGTGAAAACCTCAACACTCCTGTCCCCCATGAAAATGTGCCCCCCCGCCCTAAAACGCTAATTAAATAGCCCGGGCGGTTCAGGCTGTATGGATGAAGCGGAACCGATGGGGAGATCAACAGATGTGGGTCAGCCCATCAGATACAGGAAGCGGCGGTGCGGAACACTGATTGCAGCTACCATTAGTGTGTGTGTGTGTGTGTGTGTGTGTGTGTGTGTGTGTGTGAGAGAAAGTCGCAAATGTCAATTTCAAGGCATGACGTTCATTGCAAACAATAGCACTAGTATAGAAGGATCAACACATACACGCTACATTACTTTTAGCATCATCATTCTTCATCCTGTTGCTAGTCGAGGCAGATGGCCGCCCTGCAAGTGTCCGCGAGTGACTGACTATTTCTCCAAGTGGATAAAGAATGACTACGTAACTAGTTTTTTCCTCAAAATAGGGCCTCTGTTCCAAAATCATGCCAGGTACACTCCAGCGTTTGTATTAGTCATGTTTATCACTGGGTGATGTGGTAGGCTACCCGGGTCATTGAGAGGTGGGGGGAGTAAACTTCCCTCCAGTACTGAAACAGTCTGCCAGCTCATTCTGCAGCGCAAACCCTTTTGACAAAGAAGCTCGCAAAAAGAAAGATATGGAGTATGTTGCAAAACCATCACCACCACCAGTTGCCTTAATGGTAAAAAGCGTTTTGTTTATTATTGGTTAGCTCCAATAGAACTGTGTTATTAAAAAGAATATTTTTAATAACACTGCAATCAATGTTTTAGGACGGGCCCCTGGAGTCTGACCCCACGCAAGTTCTTGAACGAAGTAGTGACATCACTTCACATGTAGGCCAACGTGGCGTGACGTAATCCGTGTTGCATTATTCACAAAGTCGGAGCCTGAGCGGGCTGCGGGACACGCAGCCCGCTCATCAATTGCTAACCACTCCTGCCTCACGTCTTCATGGACACATCACATCTGGAGTACAGGCGTGTGTGAATAATTGAGGCATCAGAAGACAAGCATGAGATGCAGAACAGGGAGTTTTGGGTGAAGAACTTGGGGAGGGGTCTTAAAGAAGGAGGAGGAGGCGGCAGGGGGAGAGGATGCATGGGAAAGCTGGCGCTGTTGCCGTGTGAACGGAGCTCTATTGTCCTGGGAACCTTTCAGTGGCTTCCCTGAGGTCCCGGTTTCCACCCCCATCCCCCACCCGATACACCCCTCCCCACTCAAAACACACACATATACTTGATGTCACATACCACTTTGCACCCACACACACACTCTTCCTTTCATTCATTCATTCCCTCCTTTGCTTCCTCTTTTTCTCAAAAGCAGAGGAGGCTAGACCCCCATCACGACTCCCCCCACCCCCCTCGCTGCTCATTATCTCGCCTCGTTGATGTGATTGTCATGCCCAAAGCAAACACATGCGCTGCTGTCAGTGGGTGTCCTTGCCCACGCTGCTCCATCCGGGACGCAGCATACCAAACACGTCCTCTTGGTGGTGTCAAGCCTACGTTCCTTTTGGTCCAGATGCAGATACAGTCAAACACATCTAGCACTTTCCCCCCATAGGTAAATAGTGACAACATAACTTGTCTGTTCCGGGGTCAAGCTGTGGCCATCGCAATGCTTGTATTAACTGTTTGCAAAGCTGACAACCTCAGGGGCAATGCCTTGGAGAGGTTTACTCTTTGAAGATGCTAAAAAACTACTTGGAGCGGCAGTGTTAGGCAGGGGAAAAAGTGTCTGTTTATTTTCCTGATTGCTTCTTGAACCTACAGGAAGGACAGGAAGGAAAGAGGTGACATGGGCGGCACCGGGAAACTGGAGTAGGCTGCAACAATAGGATGCAGGATACTGATAAGATGGCCGCTCTTGTGTACTACAGAGTCCCTCTATTGGAAGTAGCCACCTGCGTATGTTGCTTTCATGTGTGGAAAAGGCAAATTGCATAGCTTTACTTTGTTGGTCTGACGATATTCACCAGTCTGTGTTTGTGTCAGAATTCCAGCTGGGCCACGGCCAAGCCGCCCTGGGATTAGCTGGCGCGCTGCATCTTTCTAGCGCTAATACCTTAATCTCGCCACTGGTCGTCCTCGAGCTGATGGTCAGCAATTGTCGCTGCGTTCAAGCACGTTGTACTTGATATTCAGTGGCAACCGTGCAGACAGAAGGACACCCGCATCATAGGCAGTCATTTGTTAAGTGTATTCAAAAATGTGGCGGGTTCCTTTGTGTTTTTCCTCATATTTATTGAAATACCAAACCGTGTATCTTTCTGCAGTCGCGCGAGGGGTCACCATGCCGCTGGTCAAGAGGAACATCGAGCCCCGCCACCTGTGCCGAGGGGAGCTCCCCGGGGGCATCGGCAGCGAGCTGGAGTGTGTGATGAACAACACGCTTTCTGCCATCATTCGCCAGCTGAGCAGCCTGAGTGAGACACACAAGCAAGCTACAAACAGGGAAATTACACCCTGGGAATTTAAGGACAGCTCCAAAAATACCTTCTCAGACTAGTTTAATGGGTTAAAAGGGTTACTGCTAAAATTCCGGTTATGAGTGATATTTGACCGCAAGTAAACGTAGCCAATGATGGTAATCCACGAAAATGTTGATCATCAGCCAGCTAGTTACCTTCTGCATGACAGCCTACATGGGATTGTATGTATTGCACATGCTTTTTCAGACTGCGGTTCATGTGGCCCACTGTTACAGTTACACAGCCCAGGGACAGATCTGTGTGCGTGTGCGTGTGTAGTTATAAATACTGTATTGTTTTATATTGATCCAGATTGTACCTATGCCTCCATCTTCCATTCCCATGCCCTTATGTTTTCTTTTGTTAGTGTCCATTAGTCCGTTAGGAGTGCAGCTGTGTGTTATATTTATATACAGTACGTGCCGTTTTTCAGTTCTTCCAGGCCTGGAGGTCCAACAGTGCAGACTACATGCGTGCCTGCATGCACATACAGGCCCATAAGAATCCCCAGGAGAGGTCAGAGTTGACGGGGCTCAGCATGCCACATCCGGGATTCTTCCTTCCGCTAAATATTTGTCCCGCAGCCCATCCTGTCAGCAGGAGGGCCATAAATAGACCCCTTCCTTTGACATGTGTTTATGTTGGTCTGCCAAACCACATTGCTACTCTACATGCTGTAAATACAGCAGCCTCACGTGTGGGTCTTTATTTTGGATGCGCGCGTCATTTTTCGGTTAAATGACAGCATTTATGGAAGCCCAGGAAGATATTTAAAACGCGACTCCTTCCTTTGAGTCTTACCATAAAACATTTCAGAGGGAACGAGTTAGCTGGCTGCGCTAATGAAGTGTTTTATCGACACCAGCTGCATGGTCCTGTCACACGATTGATTGGACCGCATGGCCTCCCTTGGAATTTATTGGCTCTAGATAGCCTCTACCAGACCCTGTTTCTTCTATCACACTTCCGCTTTCCATCAGGCAAACATGCAGAGGATATATTTGGCGAGCTGTTCAACGAGGCCAACACCTTCTACCTGCGCGCCAACTCTCTCCAGGACCGCATTGACCGGCTGGCCGTCAAGGTCACGCAGCTGGACTCCACCGTGGAGGAAGGTGGGCACTCTCAATTGTCCTTTTTTTCAACTGTGCAATCTTGGACCGCTTTGTAAATATGTGTACTCAGTTTCCCTGCAAGATATCAACATGCGGAAAGCCTTCAAGAGCTCTACCACTCAGAACCAGCAGGTGGTGTCCAAGAGCAGCGTCCCCAATCCTGTAAAGGAGATGTATAACTTAAGTGACAAGCCTCCGCCACTCAGCATCCTCTCATCTTATAGGTTGGTGCAACACTGATAGACTTCTTATTTGTTGACATTTATAATATAACCCATGGGGATGGCCAAACCATGACCATCTTAAAACCTGTATTAATTGTAAAGGTACTTTTTAATTACTTCGAGGCAAGTAAGCATGACCTCAATGTTTGCAGGGATGACCACAAGGAAGCACTCAAGTTCTACACTGACCCCTCCTACTTCTTTGACCTGTGGAAGGAGAAGATGCTGCAGGACACGGAGGACAAAAGGAAGGAGAAGAGGAAGCAGAAGGTTAGAAAATTAAACGATGGAACATTTACCTTTTCCAACAGAGAAGGTCAGAGGTAGCTTAAGTCACATATCTTCAATAACACTGTCTCTGTCCCGCAGGAGCAGAAGCGCTGTGTGGATGGGACCTTGCAGAGGGAGGTGAAGAAGGTCCGGAAAGCCAGGAACCGCAGACAGGAGTGGAATATGATGGCTCTGGATAAGGAGCTGAGGCCGGACCATCGTCACACCATACACAGAGACCGAGGGGCCTCCTCGGAGGGCTCGATATCTCCAGAAAGCCGGTAGGTGAACACTCCTGTACTGTAGCAGCGAACGGTACCGTGAATCGTCATCTTTCCTCCAACAGGGGACAAGGAGGAGACCTGCACCATTATCCACACGCCATGAACCACGCTGGTCACGCTAACACCTACTCGGGCCCACCGCCCAGCGCCCTGGCTGCACAGATGGCCGCCGGACACACCCCTCGTGGAGGAAGCGAGCATGATAACAGGAGCAGACCCGTGGCTTATCAGGGAGGCACTCTGGGCCGCGCCCACCACCACCACGTCCCGTTGCCTCCTCCACCTGCTGAGGCGATGAACGGGGGCTCGGTGTCCCTCCCACCAATGGACTATAGGTAAACATCTGTTAAATGATCAATACACAAAATGCAAAATCTTCTTTTCCTTTTGGGCTTATGAAGTAAAAATGGACTTTTAAGTAATGCTGCCATCTAGTGGCTCCCTTTAGTAACTGACCAGCCCTTATTATCATTTACTAGACACAGTCTAGAAAGACAATTTGTCATTTCTTTCAGCATGGATGGTTATGCCAACACAGGGCCGCCGCCCCCACCCCCGGCCCTTCTCATCCCCTCCTCTCAAACGGCCTTTGCCTCGCCACCCGGAGGTCCCATCTCTCCTCTGCCAATGATTGGCAGCGGGGGCTATGCTCCGCCTCCGCCACCAGTATCCGGTAGTCAGGCGGCCCCACCGCCTCCAGGGCCCCCTCCGCCTCTTCTCCCAGCCGGTGCCTCCCACTCGCACAAGATGTCCTCGGCTGTGCCTGTAGAGAGCAGCGTGGTTAATGATGCCCGCAGTGATCTGCTGGCGGCCATTCGTATGGGTAAGCACTTCGATGTGTCCTAAATGTGTGTGGCCCTCTAATGGAATATTACTTTAAAATATATTAACAGTCCACTTGTGTTTGTTGTAAAAACCCATGAAAGATATAAATTGTCATGCTTGGTCAGGTTTGGTGTAATGATTTAACATTATATGTCACCATTCAGTTAATTACTGGAAAAAATACAAAATTATTTTACATTATGATTAACGTATTCATATTTCTATTTGATTTATACAAATATCTGTATATAAATCCTGCATTATGTTACACTTGCTTACTAAGTGTCGTGTTCTGTGGCACAAAGTGGTATTTCAATTTTTTTTGCAATCAAAATAATATCTTTGGCCAGGCAGAGTAATAATATTATTTTAAGAAAACGCTTTTCTAAATCATCTATAGTGTTATGGGGACTAAACTTTTATACTCACGATAGGGACGTCTTAATCACTAGCTTCTTCTAGGGTCAGCCCACCTGTAATGTATTCTATTTAATTACATTGTTTTACCTCAGACCGATCAGATTCGATAGTGTACTCAGACACAATATCAGATTAAATAATATCAGCAAAATTGACAATAATTGATGCAAAAATGTTAAATAGTTCCATTATTGTCATCTAGTATTCCCTTGTTAATTGCTTCCAGACCTGACCGCGATCCACAAAGTACGATTCCTTTTTAATAAATGGAATATTTTCGTAGTTATGACACAGAAAACCTGTTTACAAACATGTAAATGCATTAACATTATTAGAGCCATCCAGACATGAAATAATAATTGGGAAATGTATTACCCAATATAGTAGGTATAATCGGAGAAAATAATCCATTTAAGACAGTTTATCTTCAGGGGGGGCGGAATCGGTGGCGGACAGGAACTTCAGGGTTAAATTTTAGTTTGTTNAAAACCTGTTTACAAACATGTAAATGCATTAACATTATTAGAGCCATCCAGACATGAAATAATAATTGGGAAATGTATTACCCAATATAGTAGGTATAATCGGAGAAAATAATCCATTTAAGACAGTTTATCTTCAGGGGGGGCGGAATCGGTGGCGGACAGGAACTTCAGGGTTAAATTTTAGTTTGTTGTGGGCTGTGATCACAACAGTAACCCGTGTTATTGTTGATGATGACAATTATTATTACAGGACAATTGCTGACACCTAGTGACAAATGTAGAATACTACATTCAGAGAAGAATGGTGGTCTTAATTGCTGATTATGTATTAGGATTTTAGTTTATTTAGCCATGCATATGCTTAAAAAAAAGCTCGTTTGCCGTATGTTGCAGTTTTTAAACTAACAATAGGTCATTGAGTTTATGTTATGTTATGATCCGTAGGCATCCAGCTGAAGAAGGTGCAGGAGCAGCAGGAGCAGCAGGCCAAGAGGGAGCCTGTGGGGAACGACGTGGCCACCATCCTGTCGCGCCGCATCGCCGTGGAATACTCGGATTCTGAGGATGACTCCGAGCTGGAGGACAACGACTGGTCTGACTGAAGAGAGGCAAGGCTACATTTGATAGAATGCTTACCGTACACACACACACGCACACACACACACACAAGATGCTGAAATAGTTGGAGGACGTGTGGGTGTGTCTTCAAGCTGCAAACATCGCTGTAAAGAATATTCTGTAACTGTAACCACTTCCTGCAACCTTCACTGTGAGTGCCCCACTTATCTACCTGTTATAACTCTGCACACACCTTTTATGTCAAGTGTCGTTAGTGGTAACCTTTCCTTTTTGTACTGATGACAAGGCTACTTTTTAACCACGTATTAACTGGAAATTGAGGAGGGGCAGGGCGTGGTCTTGTATATGCTAGCGTGAGCCGTGTGTCCCTGGATGCAGAGAGTAATAAAAAGATGAATGGCAGTCGTCACGTACCTTTCTCACCGCGTGTCGTGTTGCCATGGCAACAGGACCGGATGGAGTTGCCAGGGCAACAGGGACTAGGCGGCATGTAGAAGAAAACAGGCGAGGCGGGCGTTGTATGCACAGCACAGGTTTAGTTTTTTTGTTTTTGTTTTAATAGAAAATTAACAAGATCTCTCCGTGGAGGGAGCTAACCAAAGCAATAAAAAGTACAACTAGAACACTTTGGAAAAATAGACACCACGTTCACACAATGTTTTTTTCCTTCTTACATTTAAGTTAGTGCATGTTGATTATCGTTCTCATTTTGCAGATACCTAAATTGTTGTGCCATTGTCGTCGTCATCACCGTCACTCCCCCTACCAAAAAATAAAAATAAAGTGCTTTTCACATTGAAAACTACATTGACACAAGATGCTGTTACAGTGGCACCACCCCCAGACCCCACCACGCCCTCCCCCCTACGTAACGCAGACATTCACAGGCCCTATTTAGCTTGAACATTGGCAAACATCTTCAACATCCAGCCCATCCGTGGCTACACCTTCGCTTTTCTGCACACGCTCAGTAGATTTACAACTCTGTGCGTGTTTGACATCCAACATGACAGCCTTTTACTATTCTTGGATAGAAAAGCCCTTGTTTGCACCTGTTTATCCTTCACCTTTTACATCCACTATGCTCTTCCTCCCGGGGTGCTTTTTGGACAAATTCTACCTCCATCAGGGTTTCCCAAACTTAAAGCCTCATGTACTGTACATACACCGTATGTCAATGCAGGATAGTGTTTCCCACAGGACTGTAAACGCCAATTGTGCAATTTGCATAATTGCATTTTGCTTTGTCGTAAGCATTGCGACATGTTTTTGCACCTTAAGTACAACGCAGGGGCGATTTAAAAAATAAAAAAGACAAATAAATCATTAATGGTGTGTCCTGGTTGCACTGATTTTACAGATAATGTATGTAATTGCATATTGATGAACAGATGCATTCGAATACGCGACGCAGTCAGCTGCTGCATGTGTGCATGAGGTGCGGTAAAAAGCAGAGTTACGAGGCCATTTACTGTACAGAATGACAAGCGACACAGACAGTCCCCATGTAACGTGTTGGTGAGCAAGGGCGAACTCACTCATTGTTTTGGGGGAAAAAAGAAGAAGTAGCGCCAAAGCTTTCTGGGGTGCTCCACATGTATTTGTGACAGGCCGACACAAATAAATCCATATGTGTGCAAAGACTACTATGGTGTATTTTAGTAGCTTTGAGCTGATGACGTTTGGGAAACCCTGCTCTAAATGGAAGAAATGGAGAAAGGGTGCATTTCTGAACGGTGGCTGGCTTTGGTAGCACCATGCACGGTGGTTTTTGTCATTGCCCCACCCCCCATCATCAAGCATGCTGTATTATTGTTGTTATTATTATTTACACTTCAACTCAAAAAGACAAATTTGGGAGTACATTCAGAAAAAAAGGCTTTTACAGCGCCGTGATATCATACATCTTGGATGAATTCAGGCCGGACCAGAGTGGAAAAAAATAGAACTTCTCAATGAATATAACAAAATAGACTTTTTTTTTAAAGTGATGTTCCACAGTCTGACACAGACGTGCCACGTTCCAATACTGGGAAACGCTCTTCCCCCGCTTCCCTCACCTCTTTCTGAGGAAGAGTTGGAAAAGAGAGACAAGGGCATCATCTTGGTGTTTGGACGTGGTCCTGTTTAGCTCATAGATCACCCGGAGGCCACTTGAAGGACACCTGTCGTCGATGATTTCAAGTGTAGCCGCAGCAGCAGCCCTGCAGCAGTCCATCCGCTGCCTTTGGCTTTGGCTTAAAGTCGCATCCTCTTGGTCCTGACTTTGCATGCGGTGTGTGAAGACTGGCAACAGCATCGCCCCCCACAAACCAAGGAGGTCAACACTGACAGACAGCACGTAGCGACGCCTCCCTCTCGTCTCGTTTTTAAGGAGCCCGAATGTGGTCTGCTGGGATCGCACATGCACCCGCACGGAGGCCATGCAACTCACGACAAACACAAAGACACTTGAGGTTACGACACTCAGGACAGCGGAAGGCAACCACAAAAACCAACAAGAAATGATGGAAGAAATCACAGTATGGCGTTTGTGTGTGTGTGGATGTTATTGCTGTCTGAGTATTGCTTCACCTCCAAAATAACTACCGTCCAAAGGCTAGTTATTGCTGGCAACGCGGCCCCCGGAAATGAGAACATGAGTTCCGGCATCGGCTGAGCTTTCCTCGACAAACTCGGAGAGCAGAGACTGGCTCCAGTCAACATTCACATCGCCGCATCTTGTGATCATCACATTGGGGAAGAAATGAAACGCCATATTGAGGTCAGGATAGCACAACTGGTGCTGAACTCGAGACAAGAGTGGGTTTTGTGTTTGTCAAGTCAACATGCAACGCACACAGCTATCTAGGGCTGCTAAAAACCTCTTTTATCGACTCTTTGTATTTTGGAACCTTTGGGGGCCACTCACTGGAACACTATTAGGCTCTTCTATTATCACTGTAAGATATATTCCAGATGTTGAGTTTGGCCAAGCGTGTATCGCAGCCAGACAAGAATAATCAATTAATCAATGCAAAGTATAACCAGTTGAAATAGTTAGAGATGCATGAGTTTCCACCGGACTTTATAATGAAAGGCTAATAGGTTTTGCTTTATAGCAGAGTATAGTAATAATATTACTACATCATCATCGTCGGTGCTTTGACGATGAAAAAGTAACAACAGCGCATTAACGAGCACTGGTAATGTTTTCAAGTGAATATCCCCGTTAAACAACGTCACCGGAATATTGCATTTTTAAGTGCTTATGTACTGCTGTCATTTTACACGATCAAATAATCCAATGAGTAGCCCAGCGTTTAATTTACCCCAATTGTTTGAGCTACAGGAGCCCAAAAAACCCCACGATATGTTCTATTGCTGTGAGGAGTCACGTGGTTGAAAACAAACATGGTAAGCTTCCATCACATAGAAAGCAAAAAGAGCGACCCCGCAGCCTCCAGTGATGATGGAAAGTGGAAAGCAGGGCGGAGGTTAATGGCAGGGGGTCTCCCATGAGGGTGACGTGTGTGTGTATGTCCTACACATTCACACACAATAATCCACTGAAAGACAAGACCTCGTTTTTTTTTCTCCTCGCCGTCTGTGGAGGACACGGGTGTCTATTTTTAGCTGGCCGCGCCTCTTCAGCTTGCCAGGCACGTTCGGGGTGTGCAGGAGCTGAGCGGCGGGATGCTGCTCTAGACTGTGATGTTTGGAGAGGGGGAAAAAAAAAAGGCCCGTGTGCTCCTCGCCTGCCTCGTTAATCTGCCGCTCGAGCAAAAGGCCGCACGATTATGCCTGGCGCATGAAGAAGGGCGAGCACGTGTCGGCCAAAGCTGCGTGGAACATGTGATGCGCCCTCTGCAGAGCACTGGAAGGGCGTGGCACCACATCGGGGGAGGGCGGACGGGGCGGCATGCACCATGGCTGCCTCTGCTTAGGAAGACAGAAAGGAAAAACCTTCGTGGTGACGAAAAAGGCGGCCATCTGTGTGGTAGACGACCAATGCATCCGCCCCTTTTGTCACAAACTCCATAAGGTCCACCGGGTCAGACGTCACTGGGAGTCCGAGCCCGCTGGGCGACGTTAGCGGGCACGCAACCGCAGCACACCAGCCACAGCGCCTTCTGGATCTCCTGGTTCCGGAAGGCGTAGATGACCGGGTTAATGACCGAGTTGTAGGTTGCGGGCACCAGAGTGGCGTAGGTGTACAGTGGTGGATACGTGTAGTCGGCGATGAGGGAGTATACGGTGAAGGGCATCCAGCAGGCGGCGAAGGTCCCCAGGATGATGGCCAGCGTGGATACGCCCTTCCGCGTGGTGACGTAGTGCGGCGTGGCGGCCAGGAAGTGGTGCTGCAGGGCAATCTGGTGGGCGTGGCGCATCACGATCTTGCAGATCTGCACGTAGAGCTGCAGCATGAGACCGAAGAGCAGCAGGAAGGAGACGGACAGCACGGCAATGTTGTTCTTGGTCAGCGGGCGCACCACGCTGCACGTGGCCTCCTCCGCCAGACAGTTGACGCCCATGACGGGCAGCAGGCCCAAACACAGCGACAGACCCCACAGCAGCACCAGCATGGTGTAGGTGAACGCCGCCGTGCGCTCAGAGTTGTACGTGAGGGCGTAGTAGAGCGACAGGTAGCGGTCGATGGTGATGGCCAGCAGGCTGAAGACGGAGGCCGAGAAGGACGCCACCACGAGGCCCACCGTCAGCAGCTGGGCCGAGTCGGACTGCAGCAGGTAGGCACAGGTGAAGTGCAGCACCAGGCCCAGGCCTGCCAGTAGGTCGGCAAGAGCGAGGCTGCCGATCAGCAGGAACATGGGGGCCCGCAGGGCCGGGTTCTGCCAGATCACCAGAACCACCAGAGCGTTCTCGCAAGCGATCAGGGTCCCTGACGTGCACAGGACGACGTCCCACGGGTTGACTAGCAGGGGCAGCTGGCGAGGCGACAGGGACTCCTCAAAGGGGAACGTCCCCGGGATGCTGGCGTTGTCCGTGGTGCCCCCTCCTCCGCTGGCCCAGGCTGTGGGGTCAGGGTTGAGCCAGCTGGGGGTAACCGGTGGCTCTTGGCTCATTGTGCCCCCCGTCTGCGAAAAGACACGATTAGGACTGCTCGAAGAAAGCTACAGTACAGCAGGACTGGGACTGGACTGTGTAAAAAAAAAAAAAAAAATCTTTTTAATGACTATTATTTTTAGCCGCATGCTTTCATGCTGACCCACTTTGACAAGAGAGAATCGTTTCTTTTGTGTCACCAACCTTGTTTTTTTGCTAAAACAACACATGTTTGCCTTTTTCCTGAATTCTGCTTTTTTTTGCACGTTTGTCACACTTAAATGTTTCAGATCATCACACAAATGTAAATATTAGTCAATGACAACACAACTGGACACAGAATGCAGAATGTTTGGATGTTGTGGGGCCTTTTGTGACTTCTTGTATGAGTCATCACTGCGCTCTTGAGATGATTTCGCCGGCCACTCCTAGGAGGGTTCACCACTGTTCCATGTTTTTGCCAGTTGTGGCTAGTGGCTCTCACTGTGGTTTGCTAGAGTCTCAAACCATTTCCAGACTGATAGATCTCAACTAATCTCAGTTACGTTGTGTTTTCCCCCCCAGTTAAATCACTTTTTCACATAGGGCCATGTAGGTTTGGATTTTTTTCTCCCTTAATACAAAGTTTGTGGCGCAGCGTACAAGAACCTGTAAAGATACTGATATAAATCCTGATAAGACATTTTGTAACCACTGTTAACAAAATACATGCATAAGTATAAGATGTCTATTAATAGGGGATAATCCACAGTATGATTGTTTTGCCTTGGTGGAGGTCTGACCTCTACGAAGGGCTGATTTCACTCCTGCAGCAATAAAATACTGACATAATCAACATTTTAGGACCAGTTGAAAAATTACTAGGATTGAGCTTTTGCACATTTGGATCTTAATGAGGTTTCAAGTAAAGCTACAATATGCAAAACAAGAAGGGGGAGTGTGACAAAAAGCACTTTGACAAAGTCATTTATTTGAAAACAACAATTCAAGTGAAATAGGCTGTTTGTCAGCTGATCAAAAGTTTAAGAGCATCGCTCAAAAAATGACAAAAACTCTCCAAACCAGAACAAAAAATGTTTTCAGTTGGACTCAGTAATGAGTAGCTCCACCGCTCTTGTTAATCACTTCAAAAATTGGTTTGGGCAAGTGGTGAAGATGGCTTCACGATGGGCATTTTTACACACTTCCCTTGCCATCCATCCCCAAATGTTCTCTGTGGGATTTCAATCAGGAGAACATGCAGGATGGTCCAAGAAAATGACGTTATTCTCCCTGAAGAAGCGGGCATTGTGAACTGCAGCGTTGTCCTGCTGAAAAAGCTACCTTTTGCCGTCTGACGACCCTGCACCACCTGAAGCTCCAGTGTTCCACATCTCAGGTGGGATCTCCTTGTTAGAAGCCATCTGGACCATCAAGTTTACATTTTTTCTCATCAAAGAATAAAACTTTTTTCCACCTTTCAATGTCCCATGTTTGATGCTCCCTGGGAAAGTGTAAACGGCGGCTGGTTACGTTGTTGCAGCAGGCATCCCTCATGACTGAGAGCCCTCGTCTGTGTGGTAACAGCTGGCTTTTTCAACAGGACAACGTTGCAGTTCACAATGCTCACTTCTTCAGGGAGAATAAGATCCCTTTTGGACCATCCTGCATGTTCCCCTGATTGAAATCCCAAGGAGAACATTTGGGGATGGATGGCAAGGGAAGTTTACAAAATGGCCATCAGTTCCAGACAGTTGATGCCCATCGTGAAGCCATCTTCACCACTTGCCCAAACCAATTTTTGAAGTGATTAACAAGATCAGTTGAGCTACTCATGACTGAGTCCTACTGAGAACATTTTTTTGTTCTGGTTTGGAGAGTTTGTGTCCTTTTTTGAGCGATGCGCTTAAACTTTTGATCAGCTGATAAACAGCCTATTTCACTTGAATTGTTGTTTTCAAATAAATGACTTTGTCAAAGTGCTTTTTGTCACACTCCCCCTTCTTGTTTTGCATATTGTAGCTTTACTTGAAACCTCATTAAGATGCAAACGTGCAAAAGCTCAATCCTAGCAATTTTTCAACTGCTCCTAAGATTTTGATCAGGTCTGTACATGATTACCTGCATCCATGTCCCAAGTGCAGCGTGGAGGCCATTCACGGCCCACTGTAGAAATAAAACTAAACCAAAGAAAAGAGTACGCTTTGTCAGCCATAACACAAAGTGTTGTCCACCGAATGGGTACCATTTGTGTCCCCGGGAAACGCACAATAGCATCAACTGTGAAATACATTTTTAGGAAGTGTCCTACGCATTGAAACTTCACGACCTCGAAGAAAGGAAAAACTGCCTTGTTACCTGTCCTATTTAAAGATTCTTATTCACCATGATATAGACTATAATAATAGCAATTCTTGAGAAATGGTACATCTCGTACATATTTGTATTACGTTTATTTTCGTAAGAAAATGTAGAGTTTGGGGGTTTCACAGTCCTGATACCCAAACATATTAGCCCCACCCAGGAAGTTGCATCATTCAGATCCTCTGCAGGCTATGGGAAGTCCACAAGTTCCCTCCTTTACTTTTCCATATATTTCAGCTATGATTTCCGGGGGGGTACGATCTCAGCACGGTTACCTAAATCATTTGGGTTTTTTTTAAAGGGGTTTTTTTTTGGAATGGCTGTAATGTGGGCCGCACGGTGGTCGAGTGGGTAGCACATTGGCCTCACAGTCAGGAGGTTCAGGGTTGGAATCTCCGTTGGGCATCTCTGTGTGGAGTTTTCTCCGGGTTCTCGGGTTCCTCCCACATTCCAAAAACATGCGTGTCAGATTAATTGGCAACTCTAAATTGTCCATTAGAGTGTGAATGTGAGTGTTTGTTTGTTTATATGTGCCCTGCGATTGGCTGGCGACCAGTCCAGGGTGTACCCCGCCTCTTGCCCAAAGCCAGCTGGGATAGGCTCTAGCATACCCGCCACCCTAAGCGGCATAGAAAATGGATGGCTGGCTGAAGTGTGCATAGTGTGAATGGAAAGAGCATAAATGGCTGTAGTGCATGCATTTGCTAACGCTGTAAGCTAAAAACGCACTCCTGTTATCATCTTGGCTGTGGAAACTGATCCAAAAAGGAAATCGAGTCACCTGAGATGGGCCAATACACATTTGGACTAGTTGAAGATGGTGCATTATCAGATTTAGAGTTGAGAAAAGAGTTACAAGAAGCAAATGGCATCAATTCAGGTGAATGGGGTGACAAGTATTTGTATGTTTTGAAGACAGTTACAGATATCCAGTTTGATGATGATGCGGAATGAGTTTGGACCCCCTAAAGCATGCACAACAGCACAGTCAGCAGGCCTCCAGGCTAAAGCAGGGCCACATTTCTTCCCGCACACCACCTCCACCGGTGACGCCCCGGGGCCGGAGGCACCCCACCCAAGGACTGCACTCGATCCTGGGGAGGGGGCGGCAGCGTGAAGGCAGAAAGTGGCCATATGTTCCTGCTGCTGCATGGCCGGCGGCTGCACCTCTGCGCACGCACGCAGCGGCTGCTCCGCGTTTGCAAAAAGGATGCTGGGGAGGGGAGGGGAGGGAAGGGGGTGTGGACCTTCCTCCCGTATGCCGGACTCGCTAAATGTCTCGAAAGCTTACCTTGACTCTGTGAGCGGAGACGTCGGCCGTTCAGACGCAACCTGCGTCCATGTCGGTACGGAGGGGGGGATGCGGCGGCTGCTCTCGGCTTGGACGATGATGACGCGAGGATGGAGGAAAAAACAGGAGACGGTGCAGACTGCGGCTGCGCGAGGATGCTGAGGGGCGGGGTTCCGTCACGGAGGAGGCGGCACAGTCTGTAGGGGTGGGTGCGTGCCCCCCTCCCAAAAAACCACAGGCTGTCATGGTAACGTTGCCGATGGCTGGTCAGTGAGCTGCTTCACACGGCAAGCCAGTTAAGAGGCTTCTGTGCAATCGTTGGAATGAGCTGGACAGGGGCAAATGTAAAATGGACTCAAATGTGGCGCGAATACGGCGAGGCATTTTCCATTTTTGTGCATATGGATGCGGTAACGACACAGCCTAGTCCGGGTGAAATCACGAACGCAGCCCTCCTGCTAATGTGGGTTTGTCTGTGCTGTTAAAAGTCTGAAGTTAATGCACCCGCATGTGAGGCTCTGATGGCTCATAGCAGCACTTAGTTTTCTGCCTGGAAGGCCAGAAAAGAATGAGAATAGCTTTTGTTGCAGTGGCACACCAGTCATGAGGCAGCATCACTGAGAGGCGATGGAGAGCGGCTGTGAGTCATCGGCAAGCACCTCTGGGACCACAAAGGGAAAGGGCGAGCCGCAATACTGGCTTTATTTCTTTTTCTTTAAAACAGAAAACCATTCACAACTCAGGCCGTCTTCCTGCAAAACTGTATCAAAAGTGCGCCATAGTGTTAATACATCTCCTACCGGTCAGAATATTTTCCAATAATATTATCTTTTTTTGTCGTATTTATACAAATAGCATTCTGTACACTGTAGAAATAAACAATCCAGGTCACCATTATAGTGCGACGTCTCCCGCCTCCAATTATCTTGATGTCCTCAGGGGTTGGGGGCGGAGCTTGACGTCACATGGCATGAATGATTTACAACTCATTCATGCCGCAAACATCTGTACAGGCCTCATACTACATCTCTCAAAGTATTTTTGACAGTTTCCATTGGTTGTTGTCTCAGCAGCAGCAGCCAGGGAGGGTGGATGGGGTATTTAGGGCACAGCCTACCACGCAGGCCGCTGTGTTGCCTTCAAAGTCCTCACAGAAGGAACAAAGCGTCTAGTCCCTGGACTGGTAGAAGAGGATGTAGCCCGACTCGGAGTTCTTGGAGATCTCAGACGTGAGGCCGTAGAATTCCTCGATGGCCTGCGCGTCTATTTTCTGCACGACAAAAACAGGCGGATTCGTATACACGCTGCTGCATAAATCTATAGAACTCCTCACAATGCTCGGGAGCAAACGAATGATCTGCGATTGGACTCGCTCACCTCCACGATGTCGTCGTCAAACAGCAACCAGAAGTCGTGGCTCTTCACAATGGCTATGTAGTGACCTCTGTTTGGACCACTGGGAAGACATCACCAGGACAGAAAGGGCTCAGTTCCAGTTCAGTTTGACAACCAAAAAAATGGTAGGCATCAGTTACCGAGTTGTTGTGTCTGTTAGGGGGTGAGGCTGTCATTTAATAACAAGGATGTATACATTAGGAGTAGAAGAATTCATCAAATGAGCACTTTTCCTGTTTAGTTGCTAGGGGGGGTGGCTATTTACTCAGCTGCAGAAAGTACCAGGAGCGTATCTATCAGAGTCGCTTAGAATGCCTCTTTTTTTTGTCATTCAAAAATGGCACATTTTTTCGGGTGTGTGGGGGGCGGGGGGGCCAATTACTCAACCAGCAAAAACACTAGGTGTCTGTGAGGAGTAAGGCATTTATCATTGGGGGGGAAGGACTTCCTTTGGGAATTATTCAAGTGCCCAAACAAACAACAGTACTTGTCATTTGCTAGTCGATTAAGGGTAAGGCATTTATTATATCAAATGTGAGGCCTTCATTTTTCATCCGGAGTGCCGCACCTGCTATTTAAACTTCACTGTTAACATCAGCTTTACAGACGCCGACTGTGTGGAATGCTAAAAAAGACGTGTATTGCGCCACATGTCTTCATATGTCATAACGATAAGTAATTAAGTAAAGCGCCTGTGGCAGTACCTGTTTTATCTGTCTTTGTTTTTTTACTAAGAGTGGTCAATTTGAGGAGCTGTGTCCATCTATTGAATCGTACTGCTAATTAACTGGTGCACGGCGTCTACTAGAGCGGAAGCCACAACACTGGGGTGCTAGCTACACACCTCCCGCAGTGCACCACCACGGCCACCAGGTCGTAGAGCCTCTCGGGGTTGGTGGCGTCTCCGGATGTGTTAAAGAGGCGGAGCTCCAGCGGGAAGACGACGCGGTAGGACAGCTTGGTGTAGCGCTGCAGCTGCTCCATGTACTTGAAGCGCTTCAGGTGCAGAGCCAGGATCATGGGCAGCTTCTTCACCCGCATCCTGGGGTGAAAGGAACGCAAACGTCCATCGGCAACAATGTACACGGTGAACGAACGTACGAGACGAGGCCGGCAGACCTCTTGTGCGCCTCCTGCTTGCTTCTGCATTCTTCACAGTAGTATTTGTACTCGCTGCACAGTGTCTCCGTGTTGCTGAAGCCTCTGATCGGAGTAGACGGGTTTTTTTTTTTTTTTTAAAGAACTGGGAACTGTACATGAAACACATTTTACCTGAGGCAGTGTGTGATGGAGGTGTTCTGTTCTACGTCCACAGAAAGGTCCAGAAAGTCCTCATCTTTGCTGCTTATCTGAAGATAAAAGGATAAGGAACCAATCAGTCACAAAAAAATACGGTTCCACTCCAGGCCTGTAGGGGGCAGCAATGCACCCAAAGGTTTTCTCCACCACGCCCTTTTTCGTCTCTAAACCTACTCTTTGTCGTAGTGCTGTGTGTCACAGTGTGTGCACAGCTAACGCTGTCGCTAAGGTTCTTACCGTTTCGCAGGTGAGACATCGGGTCTCGTTGGTCAGCGTGCCTTGGAAGATCTCGTGCACCCAGGTGGGGGGGGGCGCGGCATTGCTGTTGTTGTTCTGCGAGTCCAAGGTGCCGTTGGCCAGGCGGCCGTTGGTCTTCTCCTGCTTCCTCTCCTCCTGCAGTAGATCGGCGATGGTGTTGAGCAGGTAGTTCAGGAACTCGTGGGCGTCCTGCTGCATGTAGTTGTCAAACAGCTCTGCACAGGAGAAGAAGAGAGTTGCGCGTCGTGCTGCAAAGACCTGCCTGGATGGGCAGTTGCTAACCATTCTCCTTGCGGAGCCGCGTGATGAACTTCTTCGGCGGTATGACGCCCACTTTCCTCTTCTGGTTGGCGATGCTGTGGAAGAGGTCAGCCAGGCAGGTGAGCAGGTTCTCCTTCCGCCGAGGCTGGCTGCGGTACGCCAGGATCTTCTCCCGGAACGGCCGGCAGAAGTACAGAGCCTGCAGCACCGAGTTGCAGTAGCAGGTGTTCCCGAACTGAAAGCGTTTAGTCACATTGTGAGTGCAAGCGCCTCGCGGGGGAAAACATTGTTTGAGAAGGTGACGCACATTGACCAGGCCAAAGTAGTGCTCATTGACCGGAAATTGCTCAGATCCAATCTCTTTCTCCAGAGCAGAGGCATTGGCGCCCTGTGGGTACATAAAACAGACATCAGGCGTTATATTGGGCGGAACCATTGCATCTTCTGCATACAAAAGTAAAGAGCCGGGGCTTGGCATGCCTCAAGGTCTCAAGGCTGCCAAGACAATACCTCAGCCCTGCGAGGAAACACTTGCACGATGCATGGCCGCGTGTGTACACATGGCTGTCATCTTGGTAGAAAGCTGTCAAAGGGGTTACTGACTCGACTTAGTACGGAAAGCAGCTGAGAATTCTAAGGTGACATTGTGCACAGGGTGCAGGACAAGGCGCTGCACCTGCGCAGCTGGTGCGAAACCGTGTCGTCATCGCCTTCCGTTGGCAACACCAAAGCGCCTGTGCCCTAAACGGAAGCGTGCACGCCATTTCCCAGCTTAGCGCCTTTAAATTAACAGTGTTCGTGGCTTCTCTCCAGCTGCGCTCCAGCAATTAGCAAGCTGACACTTGTAAAGCCGCCGACGCTAGCTAGCAAGCGGCAGCAGGTGCTAACCAGCAGCGGTGCAAAAAACGCGCAAACGTCATCAAAGTATGAGAGAGGGAAAAAAAACAAGACAAGAGTTAAAAAATGTGTCCGGCATGGATGGCAAAGCTGCAGCTCTGCTGGCGGCTGCGATGGCTGCCACCCAAGCCGTTTGACGTATGCACGTAGCAGTTAGCATGCTAGACACCATTAGCCCACTCACCATGGTACAAAAAGAGGCGAATTTGGAGACTGTCATTAGGATTTCCATCCAGCCAGCGCCATCTTACAGCACAACGCCGATCGGTCACAAGACAAAGTCCCCGGCTGAGGGCAACAGACCGCTCCGCTAAGCTAACAGGCTCCCCCAGCTAGCACTCACTGCACTCTACTTCCGTATTTGACAGCACGCACTCGGTAGGGCGGGTGTTTACGTTTGTTTTCACAGCGATTATCTGTCATTTCGCATCGTCCAACATCAACGCCTTACGTCCATGATATCGATTAGGCGACACTAACGACGTTCGATCCCGCTAACATGTCGTCAAAAAAAAATCACACAGTAGCCTATATGAACCATAACGCATGCGCGCCAGTGAGGTAATGGCAGCTAACTTATTTTTAAGCAGTTGTCATTAAAAAAATACTGTGAAAATAAAAGTGTTTACAGTGAAACACCTTTCATTTATTTGTCTCTTGTCTAGACTAAGCCGCCAACGAATGGCTGTGATGTTACCGCTCAAATCCGATTCGAGATCAGTAAATGCGAATGATCGACACCGGTCAACTTACGCTCTAAAGACCTGAGAAGCTGATTCTGGGTCAGACACTCGCCCCCCTTAGAGCTTTTTACTCAGGCAGCCTAACGGGCAGCCTCGTCGGCCTCAACGAGGCGGAGTCTGTGGGCCTTGCAACTCCCTTTCCGCCATACCCGCCATCTTGTTGAGACCCGGGGTAAGATGTTCTCCGGTTAAAATGTCAATTTGCGCGTGAATATCCGTTACTTCGGCGGCATTTGCGCTCACGTAAACCCTACAACGTTTTCATTGTGCGAGAGTGGCTAGAAATCCCCGGTAACTCTTCCCAAACGTCTGACAGACTCCGCTAACCGTGAGCCGTAGCGGCGCGTGGCTTTCCATGTGGCCTAGCACGCAGTGGGGGACAAACAAAACGCACTTTTAACACATTTGACAACGCGCCATGCCTCTGTGTACGTACAGATATGGTCTTGGTTTATTAATTTACGTCGTTAATTTAGCACACATTCCTTGTTAGCGGCTAGCCGAACGATGCGCTAGCTTGTTATAGGAGTTGCGTGTTAGCGGTAGCCATGCACCAAAAGGGAAGAAGTGTACTTTGCTGTGTGTGAGAAGGCGGACCTTGCACGAGACTTGTTTCTCATATAAGACAGACATTTTAAATTAAATCCGACTGCCATTGCTCTTTCAGTAATCAGGCATCATGACTAACACGAGAGGCAAGAGGAGGGGAACCAGGTACATGTTTAGCAGGCCATTCCGCAAGCATGGTGAGTATTGTTTGATGATACATGCAGTTTCTGTGCAGAATGCAGCCATTAACACTGAATTGCATCCCAACTCCCCAGGCCCTATTCCCCTGTCCACTTACATGCGCATCTACAAGAAGGGTGACATTGTTGACATCAAGGTAAGCATTTGGGTGCTTTTATTTGAATATGATGGCCGTTCTTAAGTGCATTGCAGTTTTTTGGGCGGCAAGGAAGTCTGTTAAGTGTGGTGGTGTCATCTCTAGGGCACAGGTACCATCCAGAAGGGTATGCCACACAAATGCTACCATGGCAAGACTGGACGCGTGTACAACGTGACCCAACATGCTGTCGGCATTATAGTCAACAAGCAGGTCAAGTAGGTAGACGCACACACATGCCCAAGGGAGCTTTGCAAGACAGACTATTATCAACATAATCAAAAGTCTCAACATGGAAGATGCAGGCTTGTAACCCCATCCTCACTTTGCCATAAGGACATGTAATGTCCTCTGTGGTCATTCACGTTGGGGAAAGCACTTTGACCTCCAGCACCCTCTGCCTGATTTCCTGTTGGAGCCGAGGTGCAAGTGAGGTGACACCAATAGGGTTGGGTATTCAAGTGATAGACAATTGGTGATCTTAAACAGTGTTTCATCTGCGTTGGCAGGAGTCGTGGTGAATGAATTGAGCAAAATGTTATTTGCACATTATCACCTTTTGATATCAAAGGTGATATTAATTGTTTCTTTCCTCAAAGGTGAGCTATATATAAATTTGTTGCGTATGCGACTGCAGTATGAACGGTCAGGTCGCATACATCTGACATGCGTCATGGAAAAACGGGTATTTTCCCTGCTTACAAACAATTTAAAGGTACTTACTGATAGACAGTTTATCATGCAAGACTTGGATAAATGTACTCCCTGATGTAGGCAAGCGTTCCTTTCATCCAAAAATGATTTTTATAAGGTGTTAGTGAAGTAGCTCTCAGCAATGTGTCACCACTTGACCCACACGCAAGTTGGAACAGCTGTGTCAACAAGTTATTTACAAACTTCTATACCAAACTTCTTGCTGTCTTTCTTCCTAAACTTTGATTATTATTGACTCCCGTTGCACAAAATCCTTGAAATTGCCACAAACGCATTAAGGAGAGAATACTAGTAATGTGCGGATCGATACTGAAATGTCAGTCTCTGATATCAGCTTGATGCACTAAAGTCGAAATAAAAAATAGTGTTACTTTCGATGCTTCGGATATGACTGTCCTTTGTTCTTTCCTGATGTATATTAGCTTGGCTATATTTTAAATCACCCACTACATCAATATACTTCAGCGTTTAAAATGAATCAGTAAATTACTGTCTTGTCGTCTTTATGATTTGACATAATGTACACTACTTTTTCAAATTTACCAGACACATTAGGTACATTTGCAAGTAGTATTGAATCAGTTTTGCCGATACCAGCCTAAATTTTACCCAGTATCTAATCAGAAATGAAATCAGTGGTATCACACATCAACAGAGCACACAAAGCAGCAATCTTTACTTCTGTAAACACGGAAATGCGAGTGACGTCGTCCTTTCGCGCATGCACATCACTTTCCAGACACTTTGCGTTCACATAGGTGGCATTTTTTTGGTAATGTGAGCCACATAAAAATCTGATTTTAAACTAAAAATTTGAAATGGGAGGCATACCCTGCAGTGTGGGCGTGTAGCCCTTGTTGCTGAGTCGGCATGGTTTAAGGAAGTACTGTGGAACCTCGGGATACAAATGCCCTGGAATACCAAAAATCCGCGATACGAAATTTTTATTTGCGCTTCGGCTTCCAAAAATTAATTTGCTTTACGAAAGTTTGTCGATCTGGAATTTTCCAGATTTACCGTATTTTAAGGCGCATGCTAAAACATACGGTCTACAAAAAAGGCAACGGATACAAAAGAGTGAGTTTAGTTGAACTTTATTCTGCTCTTTAACAATACAGTCACTGTATTTTTTTTTAATCCCTCTTCTCCCACAAATCCATCTTCTGCATCTGACTTGAACCGCTGGGCAATTTCGCCGTCAAACATGCCGGGTTCCCTGTCATCATTGTCGGCCGTCAGTCTCGTTGTCTGTCGGCTGTTCAGCAAAGATGCCGGCTTTCGCGAAAGCTCGGCCAAGAGTTAAATCAGATACCTTTGCCCCGAGCATCCACAGTCCAATCACATATGGTGTCGTAACTCTGCCAGCAAAAATGTTGTTTTGCAGCATGCGGGTAGGATACCTACAGGAGGCGTGACGGAAGTGTACGTACGCTACTTATGACATTATGTTCTCTGATTGGCTTATCGCTGACAGTTACGTACTGTACTGCACTTCTCTGCGTATTGAAGGTTAGCTTTTAGACTTTAAATTATTATACATTCTATTTCAGGTTTTATTATTACATTGCATTTGTATTACGATACTCTTTATTTATACAGTATTAAATGTGCAGAGCATTGTTTTTTTTCCCTTTGTAGGAGGGCTCTTCCAGGTCAGTGGAATTTTCATGTTAAATGTTGTTCGGGTTACAAAAAACCTTTTGGAACGAATTAATTTCGTATCGCGGGGTTCGACTGTACAACCAAAGTTTTTAGTGTTGATTTTAGAGATGATGCAGTTGAAAAACTGGTAGTTATTCATGTTTGCTGGTGCTCTTATGGTACAAAATAACCATACCATTCCACAAGAAGAAAATATACTGTGAAGGAAGTAAAACCAGCAGCCTTTTTTTTTTTTTTTTAATTTAATGTCGAGGATCTGGGTTTTGCCAACAGAGGCAAGATCCTGGCCAAGAGGATCAACGTGCGCATTGAGCATGTGAAGCACTCAAAGAGCAGAGACAGTTTCCTGCAGCGCGTCAAAGAGAACGAGCGCAAGAAGCTGGCGGCAAAGGAGAACAACACCTGGGTGGAACTGAAGCGGCAGGTAAAGTCTTGTTTTTCAGCCAAGCTTTTAAGTGATGTTCTGCCAGGACCACCTAGCATCTCTTTTCCTCCCTGCAGCCTGCCCCTCCTCGTGAGGCTCACTTTGTCAGCACCAAGAAGAACCGGCCACAACTGCTAGAGCCCATCCCCTATGAGTTCATGGCTTAAAGTGTTGGCTCTATTAAAAATATTTGTTCGTGAGTGTGACGCCCTCGTTCTTTTATATTCATACGTGCTACAATGTCACTGGGATGCTTTGTTGGATAAAAATGACATGTTTGCTCATGTCGTGGCCTCTTTCACCTTATAGTACACATTGGAGTATGTGTTGCTACATTTATTACTACATGGCAAACGCGTTACCAGTAGATGCAGTATATTCTCAGAAAACAAAACAGCATTCATAATATGCATGTTCTTAAGGCTGTACAGTTGGGCAATTAGTTGAAAGGGGTGTGCTTAAAAGTGCAGTGGATTTTACAAAACTATATTGTTCAACATTGATTGTGCTGGTTTGCTAGTGTGTTTGGGGTCATTGTCTTTTTGAAGCTGCCATTTCAAGGGCACACCCTCAATTTCAATAAAATACATTCATAACAATACTTCATCTGGTTAGTCACGTTGGACTGCTACTGTATTATTTTGAACACTACTGGTTTTGCCCCTCAGTAGTAGTAATGATGGTAAATGTCCACTAGAGGGCAGTGTGCTCTGAAGCAGCAGACGTTGACATTTTGACGGTGACCCCTGGAGATTGTAAATAAAGAAGTTTAGCAAAGTGAAGGATTTGGGGAAACATACTTTAGAACCCCATGCATATCATAGTGTTAACCCAGTGCACATTGCTAATATATACTTATGTAAATATGTAGAAAAATGAATGATGGGAGAAAACATATCTGGCCTGTTTACGAGCGCGTGTTCTGTTTCTGTGGGACAAATAGGTTATCTCATGCAACCTGGGCACTTTATCCAATATTGACACAAATTAGCTCCGGTTTGCAGAGACAGGGCCAGCACGAAGGATGTAATGTGTACATATGTGTGAGATAAAGAAGGGCCGAGACCCAGTCACTCAAAGGGTCCTTTCCAAAGATTTCACTTGGGTGACGCTGAGATGACCCAGATGAAGATGTTGCATTCACTTGGCGCTTTCTGAGGACAAAACTCGTGTTTACACGCTCACATTGCACACGGTCAAGTCCACATTGCTCATACTATTTCAGTGCAAGTAGCAACTAATAACCACATGAATCCCATTACATAAAATCCATGCCTTCATTAAGCTCTACAAACTCAAATCCAAGCAGTCGTGTGCCAATTCAAAAAAGAATGGAACAACCAAAATCCATAATACAACAGTCCATCAAAAATCATATTACATTAGTATTAATATTTATAATATTTATTAATAATAAATCAAAAACTAAAATTAAATAAGAAGTAAAAGTGTGTAGGAAAAACACTTCTCTGGCAGTGAAGTGTGTGTGTGTGTGTGTTCTCCCATCTACATTGCATTGTGTGACTGACTCATGGAGGTTACTGATTGAATGAACAAGAAGCAAACAGACAAGGAGTGTGTGTGTGTGTGTGTGTGTGTGTGTGTGGTTTGACAAGGAGGTTGACTATTTGGATAAAAGCGCTGGAGTATGAACTCCTTAATCACTCACGTTTGACACACGCACGCACACACACACCACTGCATCGACCCGTTACATGTTACATATTAACCACACACACACACACACACACGGATAAAGTGCCAATTGGATGTTGCTCCTTTGAGTCAAGTGGACTTTTAAAGGCCCCGAAATTCATGGAGGCGGGTCATGTTGCATGACCTCGACGGAAGGTACAGGAAAACGCATGCATTTATGAACGTAGTTGTCATGGAACAGCGTGGGGGGGGGTGGTTTTCCCAAATTAGGACACCTTTGAGGGACCTGACCAAAATTTGTACTACCACAATAATCACACATTGTTCAAACCGATGCTCATATGGCGCAGGGGCACCCACTGAAGTATGGAGTTGGTGCGTTGACTTAATAATCCCACTTCCTCGAGCGGTATTCCGCATGCGTGTGTGTTTCAAGGCAGGGAAATCCCATTCCGAGTCAAAAGGTGCAGACTGTGTCTATCGCTGTGTGTGTTGGGCGTGGCATCGGCCTGTCAGGCTCATGCATGTGTGTGTATACCGACCTGCACCTATTGATCGGCGGCTCCGCGGAGGGCGGGGGGACCGGATGAGGCTGATAAGCGCCTGTCCTGACCCCGGCGTGCTCACCTGGAGCGTGGGAGGGCACGTAGGTATGGTCCAACAGGCTCTCAATAGGCCTCATTCACACATGGCAGTCAAAGGTTTGACATGGGAGCAGGAGGCTGATGTTTGGACAGGAAGATAGCAAATTCCACAGCCGTGTTTGTTTTCTTGCATTTCTTTTATTCCGTCCGTGGACCCTGAACGCCTCTTTTGAGTGCCAGAAGGCTCACGTGGTTTCTATCAGCCAATCAGCAATCGTGATAACACCGCAAAATGTGTATGCAAATTTACTGCTTCACGTTTGACCATCCCTGGCGCCCTCCCGTTTGAAAACCCCCCAAAAACCTCTTGTGTTTTGAAGAGACTGTTATGGTACCACCCGTTTTTTGCTCATTTTTACATGCAAATATTGCCATATGTTTTTTTTTTTTAATTTGGATTCCTGTGTAGTACTTGTATATTGTTGTTGTTCACTTTTTTATTTGATTTATAATATTTGGGAATTTTAACAATATAAATGCCCCATGTATAAAAGTCTATTTCAAACATATTTATTGCAAATAGAATTTGAAACAATAAAAACCACAAACTTCATTACTTTTTAACATATGCAAACGCTTATTCTTTTGAAATGCATAGAAAAGTACTTCATATTTAAACGGTTTGGATTTCCATAAAAATATCAAAAACATAATATGATATATCTTAGTATTGCTAATTCATATTTGAGTATTTGAAACGTGTCAAAACAGTTAATCAACTTAAAAGAATTCATGTGATCAATATGTTTGTCCAGCTGATATGACAAATCATTACAAATATTAATATTTATTCCCTCGTGTTTGCATTGCAGCAAGTGGTCACATGACCTGGAAGGTGAAACGTTACAATATTCACTACTTTATAGTGACTACAGAGCATATATTGCATAGACAGTGCATTTGTTTTCCATCACTTATGATAATTTGCCCTGCCGATCCTACCTAGCAACAGGTACTACTACCACGGCAATTTGTTTGGACTACGTTGGCCAAAAGTTACATTTTAACGTCACTTGATGAGTATGGGGATTCATGTCATAGTGAATGTTCTAGTCTTCCAGCCCGTGCCCTTTAAGTTGTCTTTATCTTGCTGGAGCGTTGATAAGATTAGGCAGAGACGGGATGCAGGCGGGCCGCCCGGGTGGCACGCTGAAGGAGCCGCGCGTGACACGTTTAAACCTGGAATCAATCAACCAAAGTGGATCAAAGACATTTACAATGCGTGAGCAACACGCCCTCCTCCTCTTCTTCTCAACATTTCCTTCAGCCTTTTTGTGCTGGAGACAGAAAATGAAGCAAGGACTCCCCCCCGTTTCTCCACCCGAGTGGTTGAGGCCAATAAGATAAATCAAGCACAGGTGTGCAGCAAGGTGTGCTGTTTTTTTTTTTTAATTGGCCAAACCAACACCACATCTTAGATATCTAATGAAAGATGGGGGAGAGGCTGCGGGGTGGAAGAAGTTACGTTTGCTCCTTTTTTGACTGCAAAGCCCAATTCACAAAGTCGTGGAAGCTGGAGGCCCACCTTTGCAAACACACGGGACTGGTAAGTGACTCTCCCAGGCGCAGCGTCTCCTGTCCTCCTGTGACCTTTATGTGTCCAACGCTCAGAAACCCTTCTCCTGCGAGAGCTGTGACAAGAGCTTCTGCACTCGCTACCAGCTCACCAGGCACGGGCTCCATCACAGCGGGGAGAAACGTCACAAGTAAGACCCTCTTGGCTAGCCTGGAGGTGCGCTTCGCCTGACCCACCTATTTGACTGCTTGTGCTCGTCCGCTTCTTGAATGTCAATCCTCGATTGCTGTTGAGGCTTCTACTCCACTTATGGAACGTTTGTCCGTAGGTGCCACGTCGCCGGATGCTCGGAGGCCTTTGCCCGACACGCCAGCTTGAAAAAACACATTGCCCGAGTCCACCAGCACAAGGCGAAGCGGCACAATGTAGGATGATTTTAAAAGTTGTGGTCAAAGCTTGCTTGAGCGTGTCCTTTTTGTTCTTCAGTGTAACCATCCAGGCTGCAAAAAGGACTTTAGCAAGAAGTTCCAGCTGAAGGCCCACATGGGGGAACATGAAGGCCTTTTGGCGTTTCAGTAAGACAACTTGGTTCAGTAGAAACTTTCTCTCCCCCACCTTCTGATTTTTTGTTTTTGCTGTAGTTGTACTATTGACGGCTGTTCAAGGGAGTTCCCCTCACTTGGCAAGCTAAAGCACCATGAGAATGTGCACAAAGGTTAGTTGAACATCTCCAGTCGTAGTAACACATCTTCACAGCCACCACTGTTTTCTGCAGGATACCCCTGTGAGGAAGAGCTGTGCTCTTTCCGGGGAAAAACCTGGTCCGAGTACCAGAAGCACAGGACCCAGCACAGAGGTATGACCGGTGCCATGTTTCTTGTGCTGCGGGCCCTTTCTGAAGTTTTTTTTTTGCATTTTGCAGTCAAGTTGCCGTGCCAAGCATGCAAGAAGCAGTTCAACAACGCCTGGTTCCTGCGCCAGCACGAGCTGCGCTGCCACGCTGAGGGCAAGAGGTGCTTCCCGTGCCCTAAAAAAGGCTGCACCAAGACGTTCACCAGGCGCTTCAACCTGGACAGCCACGTCCTGGGAGACCACGAGGGCAAGAAGCCCTTCAGCTGCGCCTTTGCCGGATGCGGGAAGGAGTTTGCCATGAAGGTGAACGATATGACTCCAAACACGTGACTTAACCTGCCAGGAATGGTCCCTGAGGCTGCCATGAGCTTATTTAAATTTACCTGGAATTTTTTAGGAAAGTCTTTGGCGACATGGAGTGGTGCACGATCCCCTCAAGAAAAAGCTGAAGGTAATTCCAGGCTGGGAGAAATTATGTTATTGGAATATTGTAAGATGTTACCCTTTTTGTAGAAGCCGCATCCCAGGAAGAGCCCGGCGTGGAGCGCGGCGCAGGCCAAGCTGCACACAGAGACCAACAAGCTCGCCGCCAGGCTGCACAAAGCTAGTTTAGATGACCCGAAGTCTTGAGGCTGTTATGATTTCTTAAAAGGCCAGGAGTGCTTCAACTTGGATTTTCTGTTGGGTCATTTTTTTGTTGAAATAAAGCCTCACCAGTCCCGCAACGCTGAAAAATGTGACTGCGTACTCTTGGGTTTTCTTTGCGGGAAGTATTTATTAAAGGGGGCACACATTCACGCATGTATAAAATTACAGCTGATTGGACAGCTGGTTGTCATGGTGATGAGAGGGGGGTGGGGCTGAGGGTTGTGGTAGGTTACTAACATAACAATAAGGCCTCAGGCTCGGTCAGCTGGATCCAACGCTGGTGCTGCAGGAGCTCAGAAGTCCTCCTAGGTCCACTTTGAACAGTGCATCCATCTGAATAGACCTTGGACTCTACAACTGCATGGGGTGGGGGGGTCACGGCACATACCACCTAACAGTCCATCTGTGTGTGTCCCTGCTGAGTGAACACATGACCATATGAGCACGGCGGTGTGTTGGAGTGCAGTCGGGCAAGAGGCATGGCACAATCTGCACGGCCAGCTGGGTCCAGCCAGGTCTGCCCTTTAGCGTTTCGGTCCTGGTGCAGAGCGATGGACAGGAAGTGTGAATCAGATCACTGGAACATTCTAAGAGGTGCTGCTGCTGGTATGACACCAGCTGGCCTGGCTATACCAGGCTGCCGGGCCAGGACACCACCGTCAGCGCCACCCGGCTGCGCTGCTCCTTCAGCATGGGGACCAGCGCCGTATGGCTCATTCCTGCTGTCGACAGGCCGTTGACCGCCACAATCATGTCGCCGCACCTCCAATAAAGGCACAGGTCAGTGTGGAAGAACCGCAAAATGTACTTCAAGTCATCTGGCATCAAAGACGCCACAACTCACTTGAGGCGCCCGTCGTAGTACGCCGGCGTTCCGAGGACGATGGTCTTGATGAAGAAGGCCTGGTTGCCGTGGGTTTCCTCGTACCCCCCCACAATGCTGAACCCCCAGCTGCCCGGGTGGCTCCTCCGCAGGACGATCTCGTGACTGCTGTGCAGGTAGCTGGAACCAAAAGGACAAAGTGCAGTACATGACAGGACCCTCAGGGCGGCCATTTTTGGGTTGTTTTTCAAACTAGGGGGAAAAATGTATTTCTGTCCTGCTTTGTATCCAAATGCGTGCAAAAAATAGACCGGGGAATGTGCGACCTTACCTGGGCAGGCCGAGCCACATGACCCACGAAGGCGACCAGTTGGCATCAAAGTCACAGTCGTGCGCGTGCGGCAGCAGCTGGTCGCGGTGGCGCTCCTCCACCATGCTGACCTCCAGCACCCTCAGCTGCACCGAAGGCGAGGCGGCGCTGGCCTTCAGTGTGCCCACCGCCTCGCTGTGGCTCAGGTAGGTCAAGTCCTGCGCGTTGATGCTCAGCAGGACGTCGCCTGCAGAAGAAGACCGTGTCTTACTGATGTCCTCGTTTCATCACAGGCCTCTTTTTGTCTTCTCGGGTCACCTCGTTTGATTCGCCCGTCCCTGGACAAGCAGCCTTGTGGTTGGACGCTGGTGACAAAGATGGGCAGCTCGCCGCTTTTGCTGCCCCGCCCACCTGCCACTGTCATGCCCAGAGACTCGTGAGGTTCCTTCTTCACAGTGATGTGCTTCTCCTTGCAGGTGACACACTGGGACAGGTCCTGTAGAAACACACGTCCACTCCATTGAGTATCTTCTGATACCTAATAGTGTACCTAAAATGTTGGCGTTTGGACGCTCACCCTGTGGGTGCTGGTGCGCGAGAGGTGCACGGGTACAGGACTCGGAGTGGTGCTGTGGTTAGGCAGGAAGTGATCAAGGCAGTAGAGATCTCTGGTAGAGCTCGATTTTGGCGGCGGGGGCGGAGTCGGTTTGTTGGTTCGGCCAATCAGCAGGTGAACTCGCTCGCCACTCGCCTGGAAGTCCGTCAGCGCTTTAGGGTCAAATCTTCAAATGCGTCCCCGACTGCATCCTCACCTGTATGATCTGGGCAGCCTGCTCCGGCGTGCCGTGGCGGAGGTCCTGGTCGTTGACGGCCATCACGCGGTCGTTGCTGCGCAGGCGGCCGTCTTTAGCCGCCAGTCCCCCGTCCAGCAGGTCCAACACAAACACGCCGGACTCGTCCGTCCGCCGCACCAGCTTAATGCCCAGCTGCTCCGTGGAGTCCCGCTTGTGCAGGGTGATTCTCAGGGACACGGGACTAGGGGGGTTGCCCTCGGGGGTGGAGCAGGGGGCATGGGGCACGGCCGGCGTGGAGGGCAGGGCGCGGGACGCACAGCGGCGCTCTCGGAGCACTGTCAGCTGCAAGGTGGTGCAGGGGCGTGCCAGGGTGTGGCGAGCAAAGCTGTGGGGGACGTTACTGATGTCCACGTTGTTCACCTGGGAGGAAATTTGCACATGCATCGTTTTATCTTCATTTGTTTACTTCCCTTCACGCCCTTAAACGCTCACCTTTGACGATTTTTTTTTTAAAAGCAGGATTCTGTACACATTTAAAAACTATCCGTCAGTCAGCTACAGGTGTTCCTAAGGTCGTGGCATCATCATCTCCTCACCTGGAGTATTTGGTCTCCTGCAAGCAGCCGCCCATCCCGTGCGATCACACCATCCCGGTACACTTCCTGGATGACGATGTTGATAAGTGGCGTCTCGTTTCCTCCGACGATGCTGATGCCCAGCTCCACGTACGGGTTGGCCCGGTGGACCTCCACCGTGGTTATCTCGCCTTCGGGAAGCGACGGCAGCTTGACGCAGCCTAACACACACACGCACACACACACAAACACGTCTCAGTCTGCTTAGGGGACGTCATCACATGCTAGTGATGTCGTACCCTCTTCTGCGGAAAGAGGCGGAGACTCAGGGCAGTCCCAGCCAGAGGAGGTGGAGCTTACGGAGCGTAGGAGGTGGATGCATGGATTACTTAGAGGACGCTTGACCCTGGGGACGATGCACTCCATCCCCACCACACCTGAGGCACAAGCAAAGATGAAGACACCATTTTTGAAAAACTCTCTCTGTCCACTTTTATTGGAACTCACTGTCTTCCTCAGTGCTCTCCTCGAAGGCGGGGTTGTCCAGTCCCACGTCCTCTGTCCTCATGAGTGCGTTGCCGTTGCTGCTGTTAACACCAGCAGGGGGCGGAGAGATGGGGCCATCCCCCAGGTCGGTCTGTGGGGAGCGGGGGGATCGCGGAGGGCTTTTCACCATGCATCGCTCGTCCCCGCTGTCCTTGCGTGGACCGTCCACAGGGTTCAGCTGACAGCGCGTCCCGGGACACCTGTAACCCGGGAATACTTTCTTTGTCCATCAGATGTCTCAAGTAACGGATTCATTGATTGTATTGATTGTTTGAAGCAGTGAAGGCAAAATAGGGTGCTGTACTTGGCTGAAACCAGCAGAGGTGCTGTTGAGTGAATGAGTTTGCTGTCTAAAGAAGGGGAACACCAGATATGCTCGCTAGCATGTAAAGTGTCGTACATAGTAAGTTTGTGGAATGTGATCGCCCCCTCCCAAAGGAAGGTTCAGAAATATTTCCCTTTGGTGTAAAGGGAGACATTTTTCTTTTTGACTCATGAGTTTTTGTCCAGTCCGGTCAGCAAGGACTCACTTGGGGACCAACATGGACCCACTGCAGGCATCCCAATAAATAAAAAAAATTGCCGGGATTCTACGTTTGTTGCTAGGCAGGATTTGCTACTGTCATTGCGATCCTGTGAGGCAGGGAGAGGTGGCAGGAACACATTCAAAGAAAGTACTAGGAGCATCATTCATACACCTTCATGCCAGAGTAGAACTCATAGGAAGCCACTGGAGCTTGAATAGCTTGTATAAAGAGGCACAAACACACCAGTAATCCCATCAAGACCCCACTTTAACCACTGACCTCTCACTACCACCTTTTTAATCTTCTACGTGTCTGATCTCCACTTTTTCGCTTCTTACACAACGTGGGCTGACACTTGACCCCTGTTGCTATCTTGGACCTCTAAGTCACTAAACTTAGGGCCGGGAAAACCCACGCGGGCTGGAGGTCGAATCTTTTTTTAAACAATGTCATGTTAATCCACACAAGTTGTACTTTTTTAAAGACAATCTTATGTTGGCTTCTGGTCAGACAGAAGACCTTCCAGCTTGTGTCTCTTTGAAGTATGCACAAAATAATAAATGATATCAGACACATTGTACTTCCTCCTTAGACCTTGTAAGAGCATATGCATGTACTGTTTCTTTAACTGGCTCATATTACTGCGCTGCATCATTTTACTCCACATTGACAACACCTTACTCAAAGTGGAGCTGTAGGTGAGATTTAGGTTTTAACGTGTTAAAACTTAAATTAACTGGCGGTCAGCCAAACAAAATTACCCCAAGATTGCAGCAACGACTTGTCCAACAAGTCACAAAAGACCCCACAACAACATCCAAAGAACTGCAGGCCTCAGTTAAGGTCAGTGTTCATGACTCCACCATAAGAAAGACACGTTCCAAGACCAAAACCATTGCTGAACAAAAACATGATTAAGGCTTGTCTCAATTTTGCCAGAAAACATTAAATATATATATATAATATATATATATATTCAATATACAATATACAAGTCATATATACAATATATTAACTATCTCTCCTCTGCACATGTCTGAACCATCTCAGTCTGGCCTCTCTGACTTTATCTCCAAAACCTTTAACATGTGCCGTCCCTCTGATGTGCTCATTCCTGATCCTGTCCATCCTGGTCACACCCAAAGAGAACCTCAGCATCTTCATCTCTGCTACCTCCAGCTCTGCTGCCTGTCTTTTGCTCAGCAGCACTGTCTCTAAACCAAACAACATCGCTGGTCGTTTCAGCATCGCTGAAACAATTAAGCGTGACAAGCATGCATAAAAATTGGGAAATTGCAAATAAATACAGAAAAGTCTGGAATACAAAATATAAATCCTGTAAATAAGTGAATACATTAGAAGAATAGTAATAAATACAACAATGAACATAAAAAAATAAGAATCAGTTTGCACACAATACAGTATACGCTACAGTTACACAATCCCAAAACTAAATAAAATAGCATATATACAAAAGCTATGTAAATGACCTGTGTACGAAAATGGTGGAGACAGGGAGACTTGTTTTTTTATGTAATGATAAAATAATAATAATTTGGCATTGCTTTACATTTGAATCAGTACAAGCATTTTCATTGTATGACTTAGTAGTATTACCTAGTAGTGATATGCATTTAATAATAAATATTTTTCCCCAATCTTTTGAGCACCCTAGCATCTGTATATATTGGCTAATGGCCCAGCCAGCTCTGTGCCACATATTGATATGCTCAAGGTTTTTAGTGTTGTGTGCTCATGCAGATGTTTTAAGTGACATTTTTGGCATGTATTATCCTCACTGCAGTAATAAAGTACAGCCGAACCCCGGTTAGCGCCCGCCCCATTGAAAATTTCCCACACAATTGTGCCACAGTTTGCATGCATTCTCTGGTTGGCGTACAGAAACGCGTGGATGTTGTCGTGTTATTGGTACACTGCATGAGTCAATCTGCAATATTCATACTTTTTTTTTGCCTTGTTAGCATTCTATTAGCTAACAATCAACCAGAAGTTACGTCACTTGTCTGTGATGCAGTGGTAGTGTAGTGTAGTGGTTAACACGAAACACGTTTTGATCGTTTTAGAATTAGAGACGCATGAATCATTCCTAAATTCATATAAATGGGGAATGAAAATCATCATTCAACATTTCATTCATCATTTATACATATATTTACATGCATTTCCAATTGTTTTCTGCAAGTAAAACTATTACCAAAAAAACATTTTTAGCTTCAAGGAACGGATTACTTGGATTTACATGATTTCCTATGAAAAAAAATCATTTGGCTGTCGTCCCATTCAGTTCGAGTTTCCACTGCGTATTTAGTGACTACCACCTCATGTTGGTCACCTTTGGACTGAATGATGGGGAACCACATACGCCGCCATGTGGGAACATGTCAGGAGCTCTCCTGCACAAACAGTCAGGAAAGCTTTTAACAGCTTGTTAGCGTGAGCTAGTTAGTGAAAATCCCCTTAGGATGCTCAGCGACCACTGGATAACCCGTCAATAAGCAGGACTCCAAATAGGGATGGGTGGATGGATGTGCATACCTGTCAACTCTCACGTTTTTCCAGAGAGACTCCTGTATTTTGCCCTTCGTTCCTGTGACCCCCCTCTTCGCAGTTCTTAGCAGCAGTGCATCTCAAGGCATTTCATTATGCAGGAAATCAACTCAAGGCTTTTTTCGCCTTGTTTTTTTGCAAGTTACAAGCAGAAACACGTGTGTTTCAATACCCCACTTTTTCACAACTCTTCCTAAACTGATGCATCAACACCAGAACCCATATGGCAGAAAGGCAAACATCAAACACAGGTTTGTAGGCTAATTTCCAGCTTAAGTTCTAATCAACTCACCACAAGCCCGGGTTGCCTTTGGCCGTCTCGCAGAAGAAATGATTAAAAAGATCTCTGGTGTTAAAGTTGCTCAGCATGATGGCGAGGAGAGTGAGAACATGGAGCTTCTGGTCTGCCAACCCATGACCATGACTAGGGATCCACTAATCCGTTGTCACATGATCTGTAGCCCAGTAATCCCCCGCCCCTTAAGGTTTTTGCATCACCTGGTCCAAACGGGCCCAAAGCCAAAGCATGTGGAACCTTGAAGGTTGATGGGTGAGTAGAACTTCGGATGAGTAGATCAAGCACCCAATTGACTTTCTCCACCAAGAACATAGGGATATAATCAGGCAAGCAATGTTGTGATGCGGGCCTTGTTTAGTTTCATTTAAAACATATGCTGCAGGCCAATACCCGACAGCAATACAAGACAGATACTGTAAATTAGCCTGGATGCTTATTTACTGTATGCAATGGAACCCACTAATCTCCACGCCCCTCAGACTGACAGGGCTGATGTCAACATAAGCTTTTGTCATCCATACCTTTTTTCCATACTTGATTTACCTGTCCGAACCATCTCAGTCTGGCCTCTCTGGCTTTATCTCCACAACCTCTAACATGTGCCGTCCCTCTGATGTGCTCATTCCTGATCCTGTCCATCCTGGTCACACCCAGAGAGAACCTCAGCATCTTCATCTCTGCTACCTCCAGCTCTGCCTCCTGTCTTTTGCTCAGCAGCACTGATTTACCTGATATACGCCATACATATTAGTCCTGCCATCCTTTGCTTTGTCTACATATTTACACACCTTGACCATGAAAACATACTTTGGGTTTGAATGACTTAAAGAATGCTAGCAACGTTAACACGCTAACGTTAGCATGTTAACACCTAGCACGATAGCGCTAAGTGTGTGCTCAAGTTCGTAATCATGAAAATGGCAAAAAACACTAGTATGCTCATGTTAGGATGATAACACCAAACATAATAGTGTCTACCTACAAAAATGGCAAAGAATGCTACTATGCTAATGTTAGCATGCTGGCAATGCTGACATGTTAATGTTACCATGCTAACACCTAGCATGATTGTGTTCATAAAAGTGTCTACCCCGGAAAACAGCTAAAAATGTTACTATTAGCATGCTAGCAATGCTAACATGCTAATATTAACATGCTAACGCATGGTATAATAACGTCTACCTATGAAAAATGATCAAAAATGCTATTATGCTAATGTTAGCATGCTAGTAATGCTAACAGGCTAAGGTTCGCATGCTAACACCTTGCATATGATAGTGGTGTTTATATATATATGTCTACCCATGAAAATAGTATGCTAATATTTTCACTTTTTGCTGTTACAGTCCACTTGCATCTGGGCCAGGAGGTGCAGTGACCGAGCAGACCCGGCAGATGGCGCTACACCCACAAGGCTGGTAGGAGTGTGTTCGGGCATGTCAATCAAAAGTTAGGGACACACAACAGGGAAGAGACAATGGTTACCTGTGTTTGAGGTGCGCCTCCAGGTCGCATCTCGGCATGCTGAGCGAGCAGACCGGGGTCAGGGGGCACGTGACGGCCAGCTTGTCCAGCAGCTTGTGCACCAGTATGCTGGACCTGCGACAAGCCGCCAGTTTAAGCCGCGTCCTGTCCAGTGGACAGAAGTCCCTCTCCTGCAGGAAGCTGCGCAGGCAGCGAGCGCAGAAGGTGTGCCCGCACGGCGTGTCCAGCGGCTGCACCAGCGGCTGCAGGCAGATGTGGCACACCAGGTCGTCGTCCACTTCCAGACGGTAGTTGTACAGGTGGTTCTCCCAGCTGCGGTGCGCCTGACCGCACTCCGAGCACAGAGTCTCCGGGGCGGGCTCGGTGGGCCCGGCGATAGCCACCTCGCAGCCCGGGCTGCCCATCCCGGCGGCGTCCGCGTGAGGCAGCTTTGGCACAAAGGACTCCAGCGGGGCCGCGGTGCTGGGAAGGGAGCGCTCCTATCCCATAAGCGTCATGGGCGGAACCGGTTGCAGCGAGGACAGATGCCCCTCGCCGGCTGATGGCGCATCACCCTGCAGGTCAGAGGGCAACGTGAGGGTGAAACAGCTGTTTGGGGAAATTATGTTGTGGGGCATTTATTCATGTGGCAAATACTTTGTGCACGTGGGCTCGTGCACCGCACGCTACAGAGGTCCTCTGTCTATGCGCGTGTGTGTGTGTGTGTGTGTGCGCGCACAGATTATGTATCGCTGCTCCTGTCCACTAATCTGACAGTATAATCTCTCTTTTGCTCTCGCCTGCTGCAATCTTCCAATTCCACAGGGAGGGAATTATCTGGGATTGAGGCGGAGAGAGGACACAGATCAGCGCAAGTGGGATTGGGAGAGCAACAGAAAGGGAAAGCAGTTTTTCAAAAGAAAAGCATCAAGCGCGGAGGCATGAAAGAGATTAATGGGCTGAAAAATGTTAAAGAGGGGCGGGACGCATGCGGCGATGACGAGCCAAAAGATTCCTCCAGCCTGGGTTCAGGACATGTACGGAGGACGCGCTCCTCTCACTCTTTGGCATCCATGCATCCTTGGGCTCGACTAGACCAACCCCCGCGGGCCTCTGACCCGACTTTAGAGGGCGACCCTCCGCTCACGTGCATCCACCTGGGTCGCGCCTGTCTCCATGGCAACCCGGATGGAGCCTGTTCTCTTCAGCCCGGCTTGACATTCGGAGGGCGGCGGGAGAAGGACGCGGAGGCAGGCGCGGTCTCGGGAGGATGCTGGGCTCATCCTCGCTACAGCCTCGCAGCTTGTCAGACGACCGTGATGAGCACTCCCTCGGGCCCGTCTGGGTTGGTCTGGTCTCCTTGGATACAGCTCCCCGTGACAACCTGTCTCCGCCGTCTCCATGGCGACGGGTCCGGCTGTTCATTATTTGAGCCTCCTTTTAAGGACGCGCTCCTGTCTCTGTGTGACTGGCTGCTTGTGTCTCTATCCCGCAGCTGGACATGAATTAATCATGAGGACACAAGGCGTCTCTGTTTCCGTAACAAAGCTGTGACATCACCAAATCACACACTCGCACACGTACACACACTTGTGGACCAGCATGCACGGGGAGGCGAGGCACATCCTGCAAAAGAGTCTTTATCAATAAGTAAAGTAATGACCAGGAAAAGCACTTCTATTCTATTTTTAAAAAATCATCTGTTACAACTCAAGCCTCTCAGTGTGCGTGTGCGTGTGTGCGTGAGTGTGTGTGTGTGTGTTGTTGCCTTAATAAAAACATGGATGTTTTGGCCCCAGATTTAATATCTCAGCGCTTTTCAGCTTATCCTACATTTATAACCTCTTTTTGTGCTCCCTACATCCACTTGCAAGGGCAGGCCTGCTTGTTCTGTGCTGCTTTTGTCCACAAAACTAATTGCTGTGCATAGAATTGCACTCTCTGGCATTGCCCTAAATCCTCTTGGCTGGCACCTGAACTGCAGAGTCATGATATGAAAGCCTTGAACATGTTTGATTGGGCAAGAGCATGACTACACACGCACACACACAATCTTCCTGACTCCATCCGACCCTCCAACAAGCGTCAACGGCAACACAAAGCGGAGGAGCCCCCCCAACCCCACAGTGACATTGTAGACGCGCATGCAGAATGTATTGCAGATGTCATATTACCTAATCCGGATGCTCCTCCGCGCCGTGCATTCCGGCCCCTGGAGGGGAGGGCGGGGGTGATTTTTAGCGGACCTCAATGAGGCTTTCACCGCAAAGGAGCGTCCTGCACACCCGCACAAAAACGCCCCCGTGCCTTTGGCGGACTGGCCACGCCTACCGCTGTCAGTCAACCGGAGGAGGCGGGGCGAACGACTGCCATTCAACTCGGAGAATCTACTTCAAAACCTCCTTTCTAAAAAAATAAGAAAAACTTGTATAAACTTGTATGATAATCAGGATAAAGTTGCAGTTTCAAGAAGGAACGCGGTGAAACGCTTCCTCGTGAAAGGATTTTTCCTATTTTTTTCTATTTCCAATTAGGCATCGACACGGGCAACTTCGGGGGCCTTGGTGGATGGACCCCGATGTTGTCAACAAGCGGCTGGTGACTTATTAACACGAAACCTTCGGTTTTAAAGGACAGCATTACTTTTTAACGCTGCTGTTGATCGCCGAGCCATGGCGGTGGAGGAGAACGAATTAGAAAAGTACGTATTTTTATCCCCCGCGTTGTTGGATAGCAATCACGTAGCTAGCTGTTAGCTGCTAACTGGTAGTTTCCCTCCTGTTACACTATTTCTTGTGCTGTGGGAACAGAAAATATACGTCATGAGATGCGTGCAAACAATAACATAGAGGCGATTGCTTGCTGCATTGTACCACTAATGATTCGCTAATGATTCACTAATGAATAACTAATGATTCACTAATGAATAACTATCCATCCATCCATTTTCTTCCGCTTATCCGAGGTCGGGTCGCGGGGGCAGCAGCCTAAGCAGGGAAGCCCAGAGGTCCCTCTCCCCGGCCACTTCGTCTAGCTCTTCCCAGCGGATCCCAAGGAGTTCCCAGGCCAGCTGAGAGACACAGTCTCTCCAACGTGTCCTGGGTCTTCCCCGAGGCCTCCTACCGGTTGGATGTGCCCTGAACACCTCCCCAGGAAGGCGTTCGGGAGGCATCCTAACCAGATGCCCGAGCCACCTCATCTGGCTCCTCTCAATGCGGAGGAGCAGCGGTTCTACTCCAAGTCTCTCCCGGATGACAGTGCTTCTCACCCTATCTCTAAGGGAGAGCCCAGCCACCCTGCGGAGAAAACTCATTTCGGCCGCTTGTACCCGCGATCTTGTCCTTTCGGTCACTACCCAAAGATCTGACACCGGTCATACAGGGAACGAACCGCCTGGATTAGGTGGTCCGATACCCCATACTCCCGGAGCACTCCCCACAGTATTCCCCGAGGAACAAGGTCGAATGCCTTCTCCAAGTCCACAAAACACATGTAGACTGGTTTGGCCAACTCCCATGCACCCTCAAGGACCCTGCCGAGAGTATAGAGTTGGTCCACAGTTCCACGACCAGGACGAAAACCACACTGCTCCTCCTGAATCCTAGATTCGACCATCCGGCGGATCCTCCTCTCCAGAACCCCTGAATAGACATTACCAGGAAGGCTGAGGAGTGTGATCCCACGATAGTTAGAACACACCCTCCGGTCCCCCTTCTTGAAAAGCGGGACTACCACTCCGCGGGACCCTGACGTCCACACAATGCTGCAGAGTCGTGTCAACCAAGACATGCCCACAGCATTCAGGGCCTTAAGAAACTCCGGGCGGATCTCATCCACCCCTGGGGCCTTGCCACCAAGGAGCTTTTTGACCACCTCGGTGACCTCAGCCCCAGAGATAGGCGAACCCGCCTCAGAGTCCCCAGGCACTGCTTCCATGTTGGAAGGCGTGTCGGTGGGATTAGGGAGGTCTTCAAAGTATTCCCTCCACCCTCCATGTCAACAACATCTCGAGTTCAGCAGCACACAGTCCCCACCATACACTGTGTTGACTATGCACTGCTTCCCCCGCCAAAGACGGCGGATGGTGGTCCAGAATCTCTTTGAAGCCACCTGGAAGTTGTTTTCCATGGCCTCTCCGAACTCCTCCCATGTCCGGGTTTTTGCCTCAGCGACCACCAGAGCTGCAGACCGCTTGGCCTTCCAGAACCTGTCAGCTGCCTCCAGAGTCCCATGGGCCAAGACGGCCTGATATGACTCTTTCTTCACCTTGACGGCATCCCTCACCACTGGTGTCCACCAACGAGTTCTGGGATTACCGCCACGACAGGCACCGACCACCTTACGGCCACAGCTCCGATCGGCCGCATCGACAATGGAGGCATGAAACATCGCCCACTCGGATTCAAGGTCCGCTGCCTCCCTCGGAACATGGTCAAAGCTCTCCTGTAGGTGAGAGTTGAAACTCCTTCTGACAGGGCACTGAATAACTAATGATTCACTAATGAATAACTAAAGATGAAATTCATAATAATTTTTTGCTCAAGCACGCACAAAACCACAATTGTGCGCTCACACGACTTTATTCTTGCGGTCTGGTCCCAATCTCCTCCAAGAGCCAGAGTGTACGTGGTCAAATGCTACAGTTACGTGCCAAATTGTCTGCACAACTTGCACCCCCACGGCCCCCTTTACATATTAGTTGCTGTGCCTTTGTGTTCCAGACGCGCCATCGAGGAGCTCCTGAGGGAGACTGACAGGGCTCGGCTGAGAGCAGAGACCATGGGCCCTGCAGGATGGTGAGTACTGTGGGATGACGCAAAACTGACATTTATTGCCTTCCTGCAGCAAACTTGACTGTTTTTCTTCAGCATGTGTGTGACGTGTGTTACGCTGTTTTGGCAGATCGTCAACCTGTGTCACGCTGTGCTATTTTTAGGCATCTTCTCATCTTAATCTAAAAAGCAGTCATAGTAATTAGGCCTATTAAATGAGTTAAATCAATGAATCACAGTCTTCAAATGAATCGATATTGATTAATCACCATTTGCAACTTTGTGTGATTTAAAAAAAATATTTTACTGTATTTTATGAACAAAAACATAAAGACCTCGGCACAACTTGATGTATTTGTAAGTATTGACAGCTCTGAATGTACAGAAGATTGAAACCATGCTAAAATATACCACACATATCTGAAGATCTAGTTTCTTTAATAGCAGTAGAACATTTGAGTCACACTTGAAAGGGTCCCGTTCAAATAGACCACGTAATCTTTTAAGCTGAATTCACTGTTTCGGGTGCATGTATTTTCTGGGATACCGAGCATACCTAAGTGCAACACTTTGTTTCGCTAGTGAGTGATGAGAATGTACACGTAATGTTTTTTCTTGTCTCTCTGTTTATTTAAATCACACATACACATGTGGCAAAGACATTGTTGTAATTTTGGAGTGTTCTTAAATGCCCTAAACATTGTAGTCTACACACAACCCCCCAAGGAACAGTGGTCAGCCAACAAAATTACCACCAGAGCGCTGCGAGAACTCATCCAAGAGGTCACAAAAGATCCCACAACGACATCCCAAGAACTGTAGGAGTGGCCTAGTCAAAGTCCTGATCTGAATCCTTTTGATTTGCAGTGGCATGACCTTAAAAAACATTAACAATTCTGAAAGGAAAAGTGGGCCAAAAAGAGACTTATTTCAAGTTATGGCAAATTCTCATTTTTAGTTGTTGCGGCCAAGGGTGGCCCATTGAATTTATTCGATTTAGGGAGCAATCACTTTTTCACTCTTTGTATACCAGTAAACGGGTATACGTATTTCCAATGATAAAGAAAATGACTCAGACAGGTATACATGATAATTTCAAAACAGAAAAGAGCAGAATTAATTACATGTTTACAATACAAGCAGAGCGAACAACAAAGGACAAAATGAGAATGGCTGAAGGCGGAGGAGAAGCAGAGACTATAGATAAAGAAATTGCTGCCAAATGGGGAGTACTGTACTGTAATGTGGAAGTGCTTTGGTTTTGATAGAGCACATATCTGTAGTACAGACAATGTGGAGTAGCTGAGCGACTCAGCCATATATTAGCGTCACGGTCCAATAAATAACCAGCGGTTTTGAAGTCGTCCCGTCTCCGGGGAAGGTTTTTTCAGTAGGAACACGCAGGTGAGAACATCACACATGAGTTGAAGGAGTTTCCCCAGGAATGGGACTTAGATGAGTAGAAACAAGTGTGTGTAACTACTAAAAGTGCATCGTTAACATCATCTGGGACTTGTGTGCCCCCTATAGGTTGAAATGTCCATTGAGGAGCACCAACAAGCGATTTCTCAGAAACACGCTGCGCTCCACAGAACTGCAGCGGCGCGCCGGTGAGACCAAAGCAGCGGGGCACTCGTCCAAGCAAGGGTACATCCGGAAGAATTCCTCGGAAAGGAGCCGCAACAGATCACCTGCCAGGCGTGACAGAGGACACTCGCACAAACGCCGCCCCAGGAACAGTCACGATGGAGCCAAAGGAGAGGGCGGGGTGCGGGAGAGGAGTCGGGGGGACAAGGACAAGAGGGGTGAGACGTCCAGAGTGGACGGACACAAGTCGAAGAAGGACAAACGCTGACTTGCTCAGAGATGGAAGACTTTTGCTGCTCTAAACCACTTTTTTTTTTTTTTTAGTTCATTTTACAACAAAATTGTTACTTGGCCTCCTCAAAGCTATCCCATAAATAACAGCAATAATATTTATTTCTGTCAGCTTGTAGGTGTGATTTGAATCACAATAGCAACGGCGCCGCTTAGTAGTCTAATAATGTTTACACAAGCTGAGCTGCGGTCGCCGCGCCGTTTTATCGCAACTTCTTGACGCGTTTATGCCGGCCGTCACACATAGTTCTGTTTGTCAAAGGTGACGCTCCTCCAGGTGGCGAAGAACTCGAGGAGTCATTTATCAAGAAAGCGGCAATGTCGTTTTTCAAATGATGGTAGTAGAGCTAAATATTTGGTGTCTGCCGTTTATTTTTATGATTAGATAAAAGTCATTCTCACCGTCGTTTTTCCACAACGCCAAGTCAGGCCGCAATGCCCCCCCCCCCTTACGCCATCATGTAAAGCGGCGACATCATTACGTTTTAGGCTCTTCACGCTTCATAAAGCATTATTGTCGGTGGAAGATATTATCCTCTAACTGTTTCCTTCCTCTTTTGAAAGAATGTCAAATATAAACACCATTACTGTATGGCTGCTTTGTTTGGAAGTGCTCTGCTTGGTACTTTATTGCTTTTGTGAGAGGCCCATTAAGGATACCGAGGCAAGTGCTTAACACCCCTGTCATGTTTGGTTCAGTGACATCTCTTGAAAAGTATGTTTAAAAAGCTTTTTGTGAACTCTTAAGTGGGGCTGGAAAATAATTGCAACAATCCATGCTAGCCTGCGATCTTTTTTTTTTAACAACCGCCTCAGTCATTAATAACACCTCCCCGTGCTCACCCCCTGCAACCCACCACCGCCACAAATAGATTGCAGTCCCCTACCCCTAGTGAGCCTTGGTGGGGCGAGTTGCCGTTCTGCTCTGGTTGGCAAGCCTCACTTGCTATCATTCATCAGCGGGGGGAGACCAGTGATTGCATTCATTAAAATTAATCTAACTAATTGGCATTTCATTTGTCACGTCTTTATTACTTTATTACCATGTTTTTGACTTGGATTGTTTGCTGTTTTTTATTTGTTTTCATAGTTAAGAGCTCCACTGTTACGGTGGAAAATGTAAAGATGTCCCAAGTAATGGATAAGCGACCGATCACATGCAAAGCGAGTCCAACCTGCAGCTCCGTGCACCCACTCCCCTAATTGGGTCCCGGCTAAACTTCATTGCTTAACCAGCAGAGAGTTTGCTTAATGGGGCCTAACAGGTACTGCACACACACACACACACACACACACACTAATGGCCAGTAAACACCGCCAGAGTGCAGACGCTCTTGTTTGTCATGCCGGCGCCGCCTGCTAAAAGGTGTTAAATGATGCATTTACATCAGTGTCATCGTTTGCGCCACAAGGCCTGGAAAATCAACCCTTATCTATACCTTTTTTTTCACAATAAAATGCATATAAATCCAAGACAAGACTTTCACGTGTGTTTAGATGATGAATCACCAGGAGTGGCTAAACACATTCGCACTCTAGTCAAGGTTCTACAACGGTTTCGCGACCAATGGTTGTTGCGACGCAGGGTCACATGATCCCAGCGCGGCACACCTGCGTGTGTCGGTGAGGGCCCCCTCCCTGCAAGTGGGGGGCCAGCCACAGAGGAGAAGGTCCACGCAGGGGGCAAGGGCCCTGCAGGTAGACCGCAGCGAGGAGACATGCATCGGGACATGTACCAAACCCCGCAGGTGTTGAAAGACTCTTGCGTCTACCAGAGAGCACCGCAGGCGGCGGAGGACTTCAACCCGCCGCCTTGCCTTTATATGAGCCGGCAGGTGCAGTCCGTCTACTCGGCGCCGTCCGTGGGAGCCCTGGAGGCCACCGCCAGCCTACCGGACGGCGCCCCGGCCTACACCCTCCCTTTGAGGGACGACGTCGGGATCCCGCTGCTGCACCACCACCATCAACACCACCAACACCACCAACACCCGGCTCCCGGGCCCCAGCACACGCAGCCGCTCCCACCCGTCGCGGCCTACGTGGAGGCGGAGGAGCCGAGCAGATCTTACCTCCCTTTCCCCTGGATGAAAAGCACCAAGTCCCACTCCCACGCCTGGAAGAGCCACCAGTGGGCAGGTAACGCGCAGGATTAGTATCTCTGAATAATCCGCCGCTTTTTAATCCATCCCGAGTTTGTCCTTTTTCCCCCAACACGCTCAAAGTCGACCTGCTTTTTGATGGCGCCCCCCAAAAAATCAAAGCGTCTTCTCTGTCAGCCCTCGCTGTCCAATCCGGAGACATCATCAGTTCGACTGTCCGAGAGAATAACGGGCCCGAAGTCCTTTCCTTTCCGACACCCACAGTAGATTCCATTCCCATAGCTTCCAAAATGCGTCAATTTTAGAGAATTAAAAAATAAAAAGAGGGTTTTTGACGTCCTTATTTGACAGAATTTGTCTGTTTTATTTAGTGCGCCTGAATTCCGTAGCAAAATACACGCGCTTTATTAGGACCTCCGTCTGCGGAGTTTCCATTCTTTTGCCAGACGTTTCTCCGGATTGTGTTACTGTTTATTGTCGCGCCTCTTTTCGTCCGCCTTTTCTTACTCCTACTTAGTTTCATATTTGCGCGTATTTTCCAGCACCTCAGGCGTTTCAGGAAAGAAACGGGGGAATCGGGTCAAAGCATTAGGCACAGCCCGGAGTCTAACGCGACGGACGCACAACAACAACAACAAAGCAGTTGTTGTTGTTGTTGTTGTTGTTGTTGTTGTTGTGCGTCCGCGTCCTCACACTGACGCCAAAATATTCAAAGGAGCTGTCAGCGCGAGGCAGCACGCACGCAAAAGGGAACATACTGGTCCCTGTCCCCCTCCAACACGGGGTTACCTGTGCGGGGACTGACTGGTGCTCCACCAGTGGTTGAGTTACCGCGATGGCATGCGTCTCCAGGTCCGTACGGGATGGCGGAGGCCGAGGAGAGCAAGCGCACGCGCACGGCCTACACGCGCGCGCAGCTGCTGGAGCTGGAGAAGGAGTTCCTGTTCAACCGCTACATCTCCCGGCCGCGCCGCGTGGAGCTGGCCCTCACCCTCAGCCTCACCGAGCGGCACATCAAGATCTGGTTCCAGAACCGGCGCATGAAGTGGAAGAAGGAGGAGGACCGCAGGAGGACCAGGAGGGGAGAGCCGGACCAGGACGCGTGCGTCACCTCAGGGGACCATGATGGGGAGGCCTCGGCGGGGGTTTCGCCTCCACTCTCCCCTCAGATGCACGGTCACGCCCTGCAGGCCTCCGAGCTCAGGAAGCTTGCTGGACCATGAGAAGACCCCGCGTGGACCTTCTTCATGTAAATAAGATGGATTTCACCGGCAGGACCAGGGTTTTGTTGGTCGAGCGAAGTCAACTTTGGTGCACAAAAGACACATTTGAATCTATTTAATGTTACCTACCTTCCTCTTGTCTTCTCTCACCTGTACATACTGTAATCCTCCCCCGTTGTACGTGCTGTGTAATTACAGAGCTCAATGGTGGACTTTTTATCACATTAAAACATTCCAACGACCTTTCCGTGTAATTAGCTAGCCCGGTAGGCCTCACAGGGCTGCCTCGTGACTGCCCCTCGGCCAATAAAAGAACTGTCACGTGCTAGCCACGCCCACCAGGCAACCTGTGTGACGGAGCTGGTCCCGGGAATAGGAAGGCCTTTTTATTGGCTGTGGTGCGGTGGGTGTTGAAATAAATACTTAGCGTGCCGTCTCGTTTGTTGAGGTTCCAAACGCGAGGGATGAATAGAAACGTGATAAAATGGGGGGAGAAAAGGGTGTGGAAACTGCTGATTCATTAGCCCCGATACTTTTGCCTGTGGCCGAAACCGAGCTGGGGAATGCCTGCCCCCTGGTGTAGGAGAGATGCATACGCATCTCAAATACAAGTACTGTACAATACACACTTTGCATATATTACAGTATACCGATTGTGCTTTGCTAGTAGGTTCGTCTCACCGTTACCCAAGTCAAATTTCAAGAATACTGTTGTCACTTCCGTGTTTATGTCCGAAAAAAGGCGGCAGACACTGACGGCCTGAGCTACTTACAACCACCTGTCTACGAGAGTTACATTCTAATACAGGAATAGTGGACATTTTCTAATACCACTGGAGTCGTACATTTTTAAAAGACCCAACTGTGTGTAAAAATCTTCAACAAATCGTATTTTCTTTAAAAATCGCAACGGCCGTATTTTATTTTTGATCAGGCATTTACACAGGCAACATATTTAATGGGTCTTAAAGGGAAGGACCCCTGTGTGGTGATAAAAACAAGTCTTTACTAACAATAGACGCGCTTTCCTAGGTCATTGTTGATACGCATTTAAAAGTTTGTAGGAGGAAAACTCTTTCGTTTACACGTTTATATTTCATGTCAAACGTTATTTTGGACGTTTGCCCGTCAAAAGCAGCAACTTGCTTAAGAGAGGACATTAAGGAAGCATGTTACAGACATGTTGGCTAACCCCCATTGCACGTCGTATACAGCTAAATAACTAGCCCAGTTACCAGCTCAGGTAAGTCCGGGTTAAACCGGGACACTTGCTGTCCATTCAATGGCATTTTCGGGAAATGCTCTTTCTTCACTGTATTTACACTTTTTTATTCCTTTACAGAGAGCATCAGGACTATACATGTGGCTAGTGGCTTAAGATGAGCAATGATTGGAGCTTTAGCCCCTCATGCTTCATAAATTCGCCCATGGCCACTAAGGTGGAAGATATGGAAAGTCCTCTTTGAAAGAATGTCACCATGAAGCCATAATGCAGGTGCTGACTTGCTCTCCATTGGTGTGCTTCAACTGCTGTTGAAGTAGATGCAAAGTAAAAGCTCACGTGATCATGGGACACACTCCACGCACACACGCGCAGGTTGTGTTCACTTAAACCTTAACTGGTTTGCCAAGAGAGCCCTTGCTTAATGGGGTGAACACATACAAACACATGCATGCAACAGGCGAATGGCCAGTAAACAACACGAGAGTGGCTCCAGACCTGCTAAGTGGTGTTAAATGGGGCATTTACGTCAGCATCACAGGTACACAGTCAACAAGGTGTACTGCAGACAGTTAGAAACAGGAACGGGTGAGTTTGACGTTTATTTTTCTAAAGTTCAAATGACATAAAGCTGAAGGCAGTTTTGTTGTTTTGGTTTTAGTTGACCTTCAAGTGTCCATGCGTAACAACTAAAAGGTTTCCTTTCCATTTAGGAAGCTTTTTTTTTTTTTACTTCTACACAATATTAAATAATAGGCAGCCATTACTTAGATTCTGTAATTAATGGTGTGGATTTTCCCTGTAAGATTCTCCCTATGTAACAATTTGCATGTTAGGCTTCACTTCTCTTTTTAAAACTAGCTCATTCTACCTTTTAGACGCCAGGTGGCACACTTGACACAGATAAACCATGCAGAACTCCAGGAGCCATCCCAAACCTTTTAACATAAGCAAATATTTGACCTTACTTTGCAATTTGGCCACAGTGATGCTATATCACTTTGGAGTACAACGTTTTGAAATAAAAGCAATTCATTAAGTAAGCAGTAACTAAGCAAAAAGCAGTAATTAAGTAATCATAGCACAAGGTCCCGAAGACGCAGGTGACATATTTTTTTCACCTCCTCGATGCCGCACCTTCTCTCGGCCGCGTGCTGGTTGGCCATGCGAGCGCGCATGTGCTGGAAGATATTTTGCTTGTCGTTCATCCGGGCGCAGATGACAAACGGGAAACCAAAACGCTCCTTGTAGGCCTCGTTGAGCCGCGCCATGCTGGAGGCCTCCTCGGAGGTCAGCGCGTCTAGGCCGACGTTCCCCTGCTCCTTCGCCGACTCCTGGGTCAGGGTGCCAGCTTTGAGGTCCCGGCCCGCGAGATCCGGGTGGCACCTGAGGATGCCGTCCTTACCTGCACACAAATAGGAAGGGATTTTGTGATAGTTGACCTTCTCTACCCAAGAGAATGAGCCACTTGGCATATTATGTACCACTATTTTCACCCTTTCAAGCCACCGTACTTCTTGTTGGAGCTAAACTCGGTCAAATAGGCTTCAGAACACACCGACACAGAACCCTGAAATAACTCACCAGATTCAGGCAAGGCGTCAATGAAGTCACTGATAGCCGCCTCCAACGCATCAACGCTCCCAAAGGGCCGAGAGGAGCACACGGCTGCTGCCACGACGGGGCATTTCTCCACCACGTTGCTGAAGATGTTGATAAAATCCTCGTAGGGTAGTTCATTTACTCTGGAGAGTTCCATTCCCCCCTTTGGAGATGATCATGACAAAGCTTTGAGGTGAATGTACTTCGCTCTACAAGCCCCTTGCTGGAGTCTAGGTTAATATTTTCCTTATTGACTCTGCCGGCCACTGCAGCCATTAGCCAAAAGGTTAGCCAAAAGAGGACTGTACAATTATGTTCCAATGATGTAAGTGCCAAATCGAAGGAATCGAATCCAGGATGGAGTACATATACTCTATAGCGTATAGAGCAGGGGTCGGCGACCTTTTCCATCATAAGAGCCATTATGTCTCCTCTTCCAGTAGAAAAAAAATGTTCGGGAGACGCAAAACATTACAGAACTTATAAACTTTGTGGGAAAAAAAGTGTGTAATCTTTTGTATTGTAACCTGTTAGAAGCACAGAATTCCACAAACAAAAGTGCGGCTACACGTGTAGAGCTGCCTATTTGCCAGCAAATTTAAACACTGATCTGATTTGTGTAAAATAGCCAACTTTAAAATAAAAAAAAGCCAGTCAGAGTTCATATATCTGCATATCAGAGTTGTTTGATCAATACCGGTTATTCCATTCTATTGATCCTGTTCTATTTTATTCTTTCATTTTCTAAATAATTTCCTGTTTATTTGTTAAATTAGGAGAATAGATGCTCTGATATTTAACAGTGAACGGCTTCCCATCTCATGTGCAGCCCAATGTTGCCAACTTGGCGATTTTGTCGCTAAATCTGGAGACTTCCATCCATCTGTTTTCTTCCGCGTATCCGAGGTCGGGTCGCGGGGGCAGCAACCTAAGCAGGGAAGCCCAGAGGTCCCTCTCCCCGGCCACTTTGTCCAGCTCTTCCCGGCGGATGCCCAGGCGTTCCCAGGCCAGCTGAGAGACATAGTCTCTCCAGCGTGTCCCGGGTCTTCCCCGAGGCCGGTGGGCTGTGCCCCTTAACGTCTCCCCAGGGAGGCATCCGGAAGGCATCCTAACCAGAGGCCCGAGCCACCTCATCTGGCTCCTCTCAATGCAAAGGAGCAGCGGTTCCGCTCCCCGCGGCTCCGCGGGTCGCCGACCCCCGGCATATAGCACAGTGGAACCTCAGCATACGAATACAAGCTCAGGCGTCCGCAACCCAGTCACATACGGTGGCGTAACTCATCCGGCGCTCGGCACAAATGTTATTTTTGCAGCGTGCGGGTAGGATACCTACAGGAGGTATGGTGGAAGTGTATGTACGCTACGTGTGACGTAACGTTCTCTGATTGGCTTATCGCTGCCAGTTCACATGCCGTACAGCACTAAGGAACTTTTAGAATTGTAACTCAATACACATTCCGTTCCAGGTTTTATTATTACATTACAGTATTAAAGGTGCAGAACAGTGTTTTCCCCATTGTACGAGGGGTCTTCCGGGCCAGTGGAACCAATTAGCCAATTTCCATGTTAAATGTTGCTCGGCTGACAAAAATCCTTTTGCAAGAATGACTTTCGTACCCCGGGGTTCCACTGTGCACACCTTTGGCCTGCATTCCCCAGAGACCACGCCCTTATCAAGACAAAAGCAAAGTCACTTGGACAAGCTAAAGTTTTTCCCAGCATGAGCAACACAAACGTTTGGAAAAAAACATTCAAAACTTGCATTTCAAAGTTTAGACTACGTCACCTTATTGTTGAAGAAACGTCTCGCTTTCCTTGACCGTCTCCGACTGCCGAGCCGATCACCCGCGCAGACTTTCCGTGCAGCCATTGGCGGAGCTACACGTCAATCATTGCAGGCAGCGCCGCCGATTGGTCAATTCCGTCACCACTCTCGCCGTGAATAATAGATTCGGGTATAGATAAAATAACTTTTGTAATGGTAGGCTGATACTTTATTATTCTCCAGTAGAAACGTAAGTAAGTCATGTTTTGTATGTTATGAATGTAAATATTAAGTATTCACTGTATTTACATGAGTAAACAATGGTTAATTTATTTTGAACATGGAAGTTAGACTGGAATGCATCACGTAGTACAATCCACAGCTCCACCTGTCCAAAAAGGAGTAGGAAGAAGCACATTTTATTTAATCCTATCCCCTCTGTGGCTCATCAATCACAGTACATTTGTTCACTTCCTGTATTTACAAATGTACTCTTTGCCAGATTTAAGTACACGGAATACATAAGGCGGTATAACAATGAGGTACAAAATGGACCAAGGTTTATAATCGCTGTAAATATATTATATAGCCGTCATAAGACGTAGTGAGAATGACTGATGAAGAGGTTAACACAAACCTAGTTGGATGATCTGAATAGGACGGAAACAATTTATGCTTGATCTTGGAAAATACACTCAATGAATAATATTGTTTAAAGCTTTCTTAAAGAAATATGAAAATGCAGAATAAACCAGATGCAGACAAAAAGCTGTTTCCATGCACAGTAGAAAAAAAAAAGTATTATGTACAGAAAGTCTAATAGCAAACAGTAAATGTGTGAAATATATTTTTAACTTTTAGTTGCACAATGAACATTTAGGTATATGTATTAAAACAAACAAAAAAAATATATACAGTATACATAAAAAATTTGTTAGAAACGCCATCAATTTTTTTTAACAGAGGTTTATATTTGATTGGGTGTGTCCACATTCTTTGGCCCGCAGCTGAGTTCGTCTCACTGCATATTTTAAGCACAAACTGACTGTGTTGCTGCAAAACAGCTGAGATGTTGTTTCTTTCAATATGTTGGACTACATAGCACAGTTTGCCCTACGTTGGTTTGGTATAAGCATCGAATGAAAGTAAACAAAAGGTGTGGACTATCATTCTTCATGTATTGGCCAAAGGTTTGGACACCCCTGTATTGTATTACAAGAAATGTGTAGCAATTGTGTTTTTGTGTGTTTTCATATACGCTCACTCATTCAGTACCGGACTGCTCGCCCTCACAAGGTTGCACACATGTGATGTTGTCGGCCGAGCGCGCCTCGTCCTCCTGCTGTTTTGCAAAAGCGGAAGCGTCAAGAACGGCTGATACATTCTGGTAGTCGCTGGGTATCTGGTCGATCATGTTGTGATAGAGCTGAAAGAGGAAGGCTGCACGTGTAAGTCGGATAAAAGTCGTATGTTCCCCCCAAAAAGTAAGTCATCTACTGCATGAACGCTCAAACCTGCACATTTACCTTTTCCTCTCTGATTGTCAGCTGGTCGGACATGAAAGACACCAGTTTGGAGAACGAGGGTCGGTGGCAGGGCTCCGAGGCCCAGCACTTGCACATGATCTCGTACCTGCAGGAGAACTGATGATGAAACATTCTGCGTGGACGCACGCCTACACTATGGACCAGCACACGTACACTGACTCATCAGCGTAGTAGGGGCACTCCATCTTAAATCCTCTCTCAATCATTGAGTAGAACGCGTGGTCCACCTTCATACCCGGGTACGGCGTGACACCTGAGGCCGACACTTCTATGAACGGCTGTTTGCACTGCATGTGCTGCTCATTAACTTCAGGTGCTCGCGTGAGAGGTGATACCGAGAGAGAAGATCTCCCAGAGGAGGATGCCGTACGCCCACACGTCGCTCTTCATGGTGTACATCCCCTCGAAGATGCTCTCCGGCGCCATCCACTTGACGGGCAAACGCACCTGCGAGGCAGTAAAGTCATTTAACTCCCTTTAGATGTGAAGTGTGTGTGCGTGTGCACGGGTGTGTAAGCATCATATGACTTACGTTTCCTCTCACAACGTAGTTGGAGTCGTTTTCGATGTCTCGAGCCAATCCAAAGTCCCCGATTTTCACCACTCGGCCTCTCGTCACCAACACGTTCCGTGCTGCCAGGTCACGATGGATACACTACACACACACACACACACCGGTGCAATAGCAGCATTAGTGCAGAATCAGCACATTTTACACTTTATAGTTGGCCTAACATTCATCCAGCACTTAGTGTTGCTTGCAAAGGGGAGCCTGTCATAACAAGAACGTAACTACTGTGGTACGTCGGTTTGCGTACGCCCTGGTTTTTGTAGGATTCTTTTTTGACAAAAATGATTGTCAAACCATGTCTCGGTTTCTGTACGAAAGTCATTCTCCCCCCAGTTCCATCAGCTGTGTAAAGGTAATGTCGTTTTTTGCTAACACAGCTACACCACAAGTGTGTTTTTAAATTTTTAGTATGGCTTCAAAATAACCCACAATGGGGCCAAAGAAGGTTGCAAGTGTCAGCACGTTGATAAAGAAGGCGAGAGCCTCTATTGAATTCAAGAAAGAGGTCGTAAAACACAAAGATGGTGTCTGCGTGGCTCATTGCCATCTTTGCCGGTAAATGTTCATCATTTTTTGTGTTAGTATTTTTGGAAATCTGGAATTGATCAATTGGATTTCCATGATTTCTTAAGGGAAAAAATGTGTTCTCAGGCTTTGGAACGGATTCATAATGAAAACGGAGGGATCACTGTTCGCAGACCTGAGATGATTTGCTATAGCACGGTGGTTCTCAGTTATTTTATGTCACGCCCCCTCTAGAGGCCAGAAATGTTGTCACGGCCCATTTGAAATACTTTTGAGTGCTGATAATATGTATTTATTTATCTGTACGGTACAAACTGAAAGCAGGAAAATGCAACAAAATGGAGTGCTGTAAAGTGAATTCCAGAATCAAATTGCATGTTGAGTATAATAAATTTGCACATATTAGCAGGTTTACACTAATACTGAAAGTAGTCTCTGCCTCTCGCGGCCCCCCGACAGTTTCACCGTGCCGCCCCAGGGCGTCCCGCCCCTCTATTGCTTCCATCCAATTAGATTTCAGTCTTCTGTGTTGGCAGGTAGGAAAAAATCTGCTTTTAATTCTTAAGTGAATGTACAGTAAATATACTTTTATTTAAAGGTTTATTGATTGAACTAAAAAAAATCTGCAGTTTTCTTTGAGTTTGAGCAGTTTTATTCACCACACGTGTCGGACTTTTATGCTTACATTTTTGGAGGAGAGAAACTCCATGCCTTCAGCCACTTGGAACGCAAAGCTCAGGAGGTCATCGAAAGTCAGGGCCTGCAGGTCGTCCGTGTGAGCGTTTTTGCGGCTTTCTGGATCCGCCAAGATCAGCCGGTGAACTCGTGATTGGCAAATGTTTAGCTTAGTTATCAAAAGCGATCGTCTGACCTTCGTCACAGTCCATGTCGCCCGGGCTGCGGTGGAGGAGGGCGACGTCCTCCTGTCCCCGAGTGGAGGCGGGGTGCATCGGCATGTAGTTGTTCACGCTGTCCTCCTGCACGCTGACGTCACACAATAGACTACAGTCAGTTTCTGTTCTCCGCTTTCAAATGTAAATCATTTGTTTTTTTAATGGCAACCGAAATAGGAAGTGGTTTGATGGCGCTATCTGTCAGGGACGAAAAAAATCCATAATTTCTAATGCAAATGTTGACAAGTGGTAGTGTAGCAAATGGCAGCAAAACGTGTTTATTAACTATGGGGGGCTTTTCGAGTATCGTTTTCAAGCTTTTTACGGGTGCATCCATTGTTTGCTTGAACCCCCACAAACAGACGGCCTCTACTGTGTTTACTAACTTGACGAAGCCGAGTGTGGTGCCCACCGGGAGCTTTTTGTCGCTGTCAGGTTGTTGTAAAGGCTGCCGAAGCGGTCCTCGGTGAAGGCGTCTGCCACAGACTTGTGATAACGCTCACTGCTGTTCTTCAGGTAGTTGAGCAAGTCTCCGTGGCAGCAGAACTGGAATATCAGGTAAATGGGTCCTGCGTGGGTGTGGACATTACGCTTAACGGCTTTGTTTTGGTTGGATTCACGAGGAAACCCACGCACGAGCCAACTCAAGCACAGAGAACATGCGGACTCCACACAGAGATGTTCTGACTTGTTGAAACTTTGTGACTCTATTGGTAGTTGCGTGGCCATACCTGACTCTGTGCAGGCTCCGAGCAGGTTGACGATGTTGTCATGGTGACCAATGTGAGTCAGCATCTTCAGTTCAGACATCAGAGCCTCTTTCTCCACCTGCTGGTGTTTCTCTGCATGGCAGAACCACCGGACTGGCTGATCTTACTGCATCTTTGCCTTTGGGCTTGTATCAAGCCAAGCAAACACTAACCTTTCAGCATCTTGACGGCCACCTGCTGTGACACGCCGGCCTTGCTGATTCCATACGCCGTTGCCTGGACCACCGTGCCGAAAGCACCGGAGCCCAGTTCTTTGCCTGGGGAGCACAACGATGGTTACAAGAAGTGTCGATCCAAGAACTGATGGATTTACTCAAACCTAATTCCAGGTTCTCTCTAGGAAACTCCCATTTGCGCTCATATTCAAAGTCCTTGAAGTTAATGTAGATGTAGTCGTTATCATTGGGCCCGACCATCTGGATTATCTGGAGCTGGGGCTGATACTGGGGTTTCTGGTGGACAATTAGGGCTAGTCATGGGCTCTTGTGCACAAATGTAAATGAACCGGACGGCGGCGAACACGTGCGCACGTCTCACCTTCTTTACGACAAAGTATACATGCACCACCCTGACTACTATCAAAGCCACAACCAGGATCACGCTGCCCACTTTCAGCACCACGAAGCCGCCTTTCTCCTCCTCCGGAGCTCCTGAACACACACCGGTGTGAGTGTGAAAGCGGGTGCGGAGTTTCTAAAGCTAGTTCGTTAGGCGGCGCAAACCTTTCGAGGACTGGTGGGACGGTGGGTAGTAGACCAGTTGTCTCTCGCTGCACCAGGAGCCGACGGAGTTAGTCAGGCAAAATCTCAAATAGTGTCCATCAAAAGGTTCTCTACTGATGGAGCTCTCCATGGGCTTGTCACACCCCACGTCAGAGACACCCCGTGAGGTGTTGGGGATGGGATACCACACAGAGTGCCTGTCACAGCTTCAACGAGACAAAGCTTGGAGATGTGTCACGGAGGAGATCAACGCTTTCCCAGATGTGGTCCTACCTTTGGTTGTCAGAGAAACATGACATCCAGGTGTAATTTGCCGGCACCGCGCTCGCCGTCTCGATGCGGATGGTCTTGTCATCTCTGCCCTTGCTGAAGTAGAACTTTGGCTCGTCTGCGATGAAGGCAGTGTTGGAGTGAAGCTTGATGTGCAGAACATAGACGCTCAAATGAGGGTTTCTTACCTACAACACACACAGACACAGACTTGCTTTGGTTTTGGCCGCCAGCCTTCAAGTGCAGCTTGTACTCTCCTGATTTTAGCGCACCACACAGCTTCACCGTCCTGAAACAAACATTTTTTAAATGCACTCACTTCACTATGAAAATGACCAAAAAAGTTGTATGTTGGCAATGATGGACTGAAAATGCTATGATGAATGTATTATTATATTTCTTCATACATCTTATCCCAATTGTCAGATATGATTAGGTTAAACGGTTGTTTGTGTAGAATCTTGTTATTACTTTTTGGCTGTATTCAAAATAGCGATTGCCTTTTTGGTAGCTAATATTGCTTTTTTGCAGCAGTGCTCGCACCTGTGCTTGGTCACCCACTCGTCCTTAATGCATTGGGACATGTTCCCATCAGGACCCTCCCAGACGCAATACTGCAGCATGGGGTGGTACAGCACATGGCCTTGCAAACATGAGCTAGGCGCCTCCCGGGCTGGAAGACTTTTGCTCCCCTCCAGCTGGACTGCGAGGGAATCTTCAGCTGAGGTAACGCATACAAACAATGACAACTAAATGGTCCTGGTTGACGGCTGATTGGAGCATGTGTGGCACTGACCCTGGACGCTGATGTCAACAGACTTGGCTCTGCTCTCCTGATTCCTGCAGGTGTAGCTGCCGCTGTGGTTCACATTGATGGCGTTGATGAACAAATAGGACATGTGGATTTTGCCATGTGAGTCATTTTTGATGCAAATCTAAAAGACAGGAGTCGTTTTTATTTGGCATGCTGATCATTTAACATCGCAGTCCACAACCCTTTTTGATCAGTGTGCCCTTTCGGCGCAGGAAGGCAGCCGCCTTGAAAGCGGAAGTAAAGTCGCTAATGAAACACGACACCACATAAGCATTTACCAAGCGGAGCATTTCTAGGTGTTTGGTTGTGGAGGGTGGAAAGGTAATCCAAGACTGCCATCAAGAAGCCATGGCCTTGAAATGCCTGCGCTTGTGTACATAGCTGATAAATTGTAACTGCCTCAAGTCTCGACCTTTGAAGGCAAGTAATGGTTCTAAAAACTATATGTAAAAGAATTAGTATTTGCTGTGGATGGAGCTCGTGACTTGCAGTTCTCTACCAAAGTGCTAGGGGGCAGTGTTTTTCAGCAACCACAACTCTGGATGACGAGCTATTGAGCTTCCTGTGTAGTAGTAGTAGCAGTGAAGAATGGCGACAGACGCGATATCCAGATCGTTGCTGTAGATGCCAATGACTGCTAATGTGCAACACGGGGGATCACTGTGGGTAACGAAACCAACCAAGGCAAGATTAAGAGTTTTTATGCTGAAACGTCCAATGAAGGTAAACACACAATCCTACTCCGGACTCCAAAGGCCGGAGTAGCTCTACCTCCTCGTTGACTTTAGCGGGGCATGCTAATTCGCCGGATGTCATCTCTTTCCCGTCTTTGTCCCACGCCACTTCTGATCGCAGTCTCTTGCGTTGGATTCGGCAGCGAAGCAGGAGAGGCTGACCGGGACTCACGATCACCTCGGACACCTCGTCGTTTCTCGTCTCCTTACTCTCCAAGTCTGAAAGACAAAAGCCCATCTGATGTCTTGAAATAAATCAGGCGTTGGTTCCGCCTGTCGTTTAGCGTCATGACGAAGCTGAGATATTAGTTACCGTAGTCATACAGTTGGGAGCATTCCTGTCCTTCGGTGTTACTCGCGCAACACATGACTCCTCTGTGTGTAAACTTAACACTGGTTATCGTGCGTACTGCACTTCCACCATCCCCTGAAATAGTCCCCTCATCTGGAATTCTTTTCAAAACGAAAATTAGTTAAAAAAAAAAAATCACAAATTCATTACCAGAAATTGTCTTTCTTACCCAGACCACCTCAACGTAGGTTTTGGGTGTCCCTCAGATGCACACTGAAAATGCGGGGAACTCTTTGGCGCATCTGCATGAGTCAGTGTCAGACGAGGTTTTGTGGGACGCTCTAAGAAAGATGGCAGAAACATCATCGTATGAGCTCACACTTGCAACATGAGTAATGGTAAGAAACGCCACCAACCCGACATGTTGTCTACATGAAGAACCACGGACAAAGAAAACCCGGTCCCGTTGGCAAGCTCACATCTCAGCGTGTACTCCCCGGAATCTCCCTTGGAAAGTGATGGCAGGACCATGGAGAGGCTCCCATTTCTGTGGAGAAGAACCACCTCACATACATCCAAGCATACAGACTGACAGATGAGACGCTTACGTTGCCGCTACAGCGTCTGATCCTCGGACGAAGCGGCACATGGCGCATCCGTGGAGATCCTCCAGGGAAATGACCAGTGTCTTGCCCACATGGACCTCTAGGTGGACTGGACCTGATGCATTCAGATGGTCTGCCGGGTGAAAGCACTTCACCTGGAGAACATGCCACAGTGGAAAATATGTCACAATTAAAGATGATAGGACATTGACGTGCAGAAATGACGATTTGAGGTGTGAGGATTTTACCCCATGGCTTGTTACACAGGTATGGTTCTGTGCTGCAACTTCGTGACAGCAATGCAGCCCAATTACACACAGCAGGACAGCAGCTTGGATGACAAATCATAACTGTTCCCAATCTTTGTCGTTAATGTAGAAACACAGTACATAATTCACATTCACGGAATAGAAGGTTATTGAGCACACCAAATCTTACTCATAATGTTCTCATTTCTTGCTGTCCGTCACCACAAATGTACTTTCAAACAAGAACGTAAACATCATAGAAGATCTAAGTATTGATAGCTGCGCACGTTGTGTTGAAAAATCAATACAATTGAGCCAACCATTATTCCAGACACAAAGAAGCAGCATTTTTAGGTTCTCAAACGAATGTAACAGACAACAAGTAAATATCCGACTCACCCGCAATCATTTGATTGTGTGAGCACATCTGTCTCTCTCCGGAGAAACTTTGAAGGGTAGGATGCCAGACAGAAGATTTTTTTTTCAAAGGGGAAGAAGCCACGCCTGACTACCTAATAAATTAAGTTAGCCACTTCCCATTTTGTCAATGCACAGTACACATGAAAACAACTACCAGTAGTTGTGTTTTATTACAACTAATAGCCCAATTGAGCCACATCTGTCAATAATAGAATACAGTAAAATAAAATACAGTATACTTTATAATATACTCAAGCTCTCTCCCTCATAATAAAAAGCATGCATGTTGGTTTCATTGTAGACTCTAAATTGGCTTTAGGTGGGAATGTAATATAATATAATATATAATATATAAATACAATACAATAATATATTAATATTAACATCAATATAATACAATCTAATGTATTGTAATACAATTAAATTATGGAAAATACAATAAAAGAAAAAATATGTATTATAACATATTGTAATATTTCAATATTAAAGTCAGTACAAGAATAATGCAATGAACTCAAATAGTATAAAATCCATTCATCCATCCAACTTTGATGCCACTTATCCTACTGCTAAGGTTGCGGAGGTAGGCTGGAGCCTATCCTAGCTGACTTCGGGCAAGAGGCACGGTACAGCCTGGACCGGTCGCCAGGCAATCGCAGGAAAATTACAGTAATATAATGAAAAATTATAATAACTATGATATAGATAATATAAGATCGCAAGCTTCCAGTCCAGGGTGTACCCCGCCTCCTGCCCAAAGTCAGCTGGGATAGGCTCCAGCATACCCGCGACCCTAATTAGGATTAGCGGTATAGAAAATGGATGGATGGAAGATCACAAGTTTAGTATAACTTGGTAGAACATTAAATATCGTATATAGTATGTATTTAATATAGTCTATAGTAGTATTTAAATGGCATATAGTAGAAAAATGAGAAAAAATATGCAGAACATATGTAGAAAAATTTGTAGAAAATAGTTATTATAGTATGACGTACGGCTGCTGCTCGATAAATTAGAATGTGACCAAAAAGTTGATTTATGTTAGTAAATGAATTCAAATTTAATTCAAAAAGTGAAACTTGTGTGTTATGTACATTAATTACACACAGACTGATATATTCCAATTGATAATTTCTTTCTTTTAATTTTTATTATTATAATGAAAACCAATTGAAATCCCACTTTCCGTACCTCAGAAAATTAAAATATTACTTATGACCACTAGAAAATGATGTCCAACTGAAAGGTATGAACATATACTCAGTCAATACTTGCTGGGTCCTCCTTGCTGCAGCAATATGGGGTGGCATGGAGTCCGTCAGTCAGTGGCCCGGGTTAGCATGATATCGGCTCTTCTGCATTGTTTGGGCTGGCGTATGGCGTTTTCCTCTTGTCAAGAAAATGGGGGTTGAGGTCAGACAGGTTTTCTGACCAATTAAGGACAGGGATACCATGGGAACCAGGTGCCAAGTCCAAATAAAGTCTTGTTGGTCAACAGCGGGAAGCATGAAGTGCTCTAAAACTTCCTCGTAGACGGCTGCGCTGACCTTGGACCTCAGAAAACACAGTGGACCAACACCAGCAAATGACATGGCACCCCAAGCCATTACTGACTGTGGAAACTACACTGGACCTCAAGCAAGGTGGATTGTGTGCCTCTCGTCGCTCCTTCAAGCAGTGGGTCCTTGATTTCCAAAGGAAATGCAAAATGTACTTTCATCAAAAAACATAACTTGGAGCACTCAGCAACAATCTGGTCCTTTTGAGACGGTTCTGACTGTCTTTTTTTCAAGCGTGTCTTGACACAAGGAATACGACAGCTAAAAGTTGTGCATACACTGTGGGTGGTGGCACTTACAGCACTGACTCCAGCTGCAGTCCACTCTTTGTGAAACTCCCCCTCATTTTTGAATGGGTGTTGTTTCTTCTCCAGCGTGCGGTTACCTCTATGGTTTGTACACTTTTTAACCACATCTTTTCCTTGCCCGTAACATTCTGTTTGTATGCTTGGACACAGTGAACAGCCAGCTTCTTTAGCAATGACATTTTGTGTCTTGCCTTCCTTGTGCAAGTTTTCAATCATTGTCTTTAGTGCTGTCAAGTCCGCAGACTGATTGTGTAGCCTACAGGACTAGACTGAGAGACTGTTTAAAGGCCTTTGCAGTTGTTTTGAGGTTGAGAATGGGGCCCTAGGTGTCTTCAATATCTGACTTTTCCATAATAATCTCATTTTCTGAGATACTGAACTTGGGGTTTCATTAGCCGTCAGTTACAATCAAGAAAATCAAAAGAAATAAACTCTTGGAGTATATCAATCCGTGCGCGATGCATCAATGTGATAGATTTGTTTCACTATTTGAACAGAAATACACATTTATTGAGCAGCACCTGCAGGTATTCGGAATGAAAGGCTGCTACCCAGCATGCATCGCGTCACGAGGGCAGCCTGGCAGTGGGCAAAAACAACAACAGGCTACTTTGCAAAGAACGCTGCTGCACGGATGGCGACCCGGGAGTTCGCTGTTGCAGGCGTGCAATGATCTAGTCCTAGACGCAAACATGCACCCCAGCGCTATGATGTGAGTACTGCAGCCCATTTCGGGGTCCGCTCAGTGTAGCGTGGGCAAGGGGGAATTGTTTGTAGGCTAGCAGGCTAGCTCTATGCGTCTCTCTATGTTTGAGTGTCTTCCGGCAGCAACGGCAGCGGCGGCGGTGCCATGAACACTGGACTCCCAGCTTCAGCTGCTCCGCTCGGGGGTGCCGGGATACCCAATGTCAAGGTGAAGTTTTGCCGTTACTACGCGAAAGACAAAACCTGCTTCTATGGTGACGAGTGTCAGTTCCTGCACGAGGATCCGTCCATGGCTAGCCTGCCGCTGCACGGCGGCGGGAGCCCCGTCCCGTTGTCTCTGCCAGCGGGCGGCGGGACACCAGCGGGGTATTCCCTCAGCTCCGCGGCCTCCTGCCCGGGCGCCGGGGGGACGGGAGTGCCCAAGAAGAGTGAAAGCATTGGGCCTGCGGGAACATCTCTGGACGGGTCGCTGTTAACCAGTGAGTAACATACGTCACGGCCGGGGACTCACATGGGGCATCCCCGGCTGTCAGCGTTCCATGGGCGGGCTTTGTCGAAATTTAGCTCGGGGATTTAGGGCCTCCTTGCGCCCCAAACAAGTTCCATTAGTTGTTTGTCATACGCACTTCAGCGTCGTCTGCTTTGGCCTTTGTGCTTTCATGCTAGAGTCTTGTTAAGACTTACTTCAAAGTTGCTGTTGATAAAAATAATGAAATAGCCTGTTGCGGCTCCCACGGAGGAGGCCTGTTTGTGTGACAGCTAACAGCAGCTAATAGCAGCTAACAGCAGCTAACCTCCAACGTTAGCCCGTGTAGAGACAGCTAGTCGTAGATAAAGTAGCCCCCAAATTAGTCGTTTGACCGAATTGTAACACAAAAATTATTATTTTATTTATTTATTACAATCTGCAGATTGTTTGTGCGAACTGCAGCTCTGATGCTAAGTTAGCCAGTAGCTAGCTTAGCCGCACACAAGGTAGCGGTTTTTTTTTTTTGCAACAAAGCCAAAAAACAACACGTTTATGCAATTCCCTGTAGTTAGAATAGCAAACGTAAATGGAAAAGTTGTTAATGACACCGCGTTGTTCGATATGCATGCTTTCGCATCACGGCTGTGCAAGTGCACTTGTGTGGGACTGTTTACATTCTTTCTGCTCAGCCCTGTGATTGGCTGCAAACTCAACTCGAGGGTTCAAACTTTCTGAATGTCGTCCTTTGGTTTATGTGCGCTTTTTTGCTATCCTTGCTCACTGCTCTCTTTATGTTCTGTCTAGTTATGCCCAAATGCCCAACCCTGGTTTGTCATCCACAGTCCCAGGGATGGAGGGTCCAACGCTGAGCGATGCCAATCTTACCAACTCTTACTTCAGCAGCAGCTTTATTGGGGTGAATGGATTTGGAAGCCCCGCAGAACCCAAATACTCCATGATGCAGGTATGACAACCTGTCAAATTAGTGTCATATTTCCTTATATGCTATAGTTAATAACGTGCACCCCGATTCCGTCCACGTCGACCAACAAAGTCCTGTTCCACCGTGCTATGAAGTTTACGGCAAAGACTTACACAGTCAACCGCTTTTGTTGACATCAAATTTGAGACACAAAGGGGTCAGGTCTTTAAAGAATTGCTCTGCCTGTGTTGACATGTGTTTCAGTATTGTCCATGTTGGCTGAGCAGCATGCAGGGGTGGAGGCGAAAGTGTTCATCTTAAATAAATACAACAAAATTTGAGGCACGGAGGTGAAACACGAGGCATAAAAAATATATGAAAGTCTATAAGACTCACTCGCATGTTGTTGTGATTGACGGAAGGAGAGCGTAATATCATCGTAGGAGAGGCTTGTGAGTAATGAAACAAATACGGGCTGGCATGAGATGAGACGATACACAAGAGTGGCTGCACAAGAACGACAAAAGACGGAATTACGTTTAAGGAAAGTACAATGAAAACATAATTTCTTCTCTACTGTCTTACATTCTGTATGCTAGCGCCCCGTATTCACCACTGAGACAAAAAGACTGTGTCTGGCAAAAGGGCTCACTCCATTCATGCTGTTGTTCTAGAGAACAAATGTACCAAGGTTGTGGAACGGGTGCACAGAGTGAATCCTCTTCCCGCCTGTTTTCAGCGAGAGACGAGGAAAACAGACATGCATGCACATGGCAATATATTGAGGCGGGAAAGATGATTTATCATTTATTGAGTGATCCATAAATTGCATTCATTTTTGTTTCAGACCTAGTGCCCACAAGGCATTTTTTTATATCATTGTATTGTATTTTTAATCTTCCGAGATCTTGTGACACCTTTACAAGCACAACAAATATGTTTAGAACTACGCATGAGCTTCCTTCCTGGTCATTTATTTCTATGTCACAAACAAGACGGAGCCGCTCGTGCTGTGGAGGCCTGGCACCCGCTGCTCGTTGAGAAGAGCAATAAGTGCTTTCATGTCAGCGTCCCTGTTAGAAAGCCTACAATTTTTTTGTGGGTCTTTTTTTCATTTATTGTTTTTCATCAAGCATTAAGGTTTCACACTGAGTTTTGTGCTATGAGATGCAAAAGTGAAACAAACACTGTACATAACTTTCTGCTGCTGCAGCTTAATACATCCGTTTGCCACGCTCAACTAGTTCAATCCTACAAGACATCTCACCCTTTTTTTTTGTTTATGTCGCACTTGCGATCTCTGTATGTGTCGTGTGCCACACGTGCACGAACACACGTTGACATATTTCGTATGTCCTCCATGCGTGTTGAGATCGTAGTCCTTCACATTCTCCTCAGCCATTTTGGGAACGCCAAGAAAAATTGTATGTCCGGTGGGGACTTAAGCTTCGGTTGGTGTCAGTCACCTAGTTTGAGGGGTGCCAAAAAACCTTGTTCCACTGTTTAACTTTCAGCATTAACATGGCGCTATGAAATCTTAATTTTTTTCCCAAATTCCATTTTTTCTGTTTTAATTACTCTGAATTCAGTTTTTTACATTTGACACTTGTTTTTTTTTTACCAGCATAGTGTGTGTGGGTTTTGGGTTACTGAATAAAAGATCTGTCTGTTTAGTGCAAACAACCTTACATTTACTGATGCAATACATCAGTAAATGTATTGCATCAGTAAATGTCAATGTCAATTGTCCATTGATGCATCAATGGACAATTTAGCCCAGGAACTAAACGGATGTAGCTTGGCTAACTTTTCTAATGGGATGCAAACATTGCTACAGAATCTTGCTTGTGATTACGGAAGATGTAGCAATTCCAACTGCATGGGTGAGATTTTTGTTTACAGGTAGATGTGTTAAACGGCGCTCTTATTTAGTGGGCCGGGCGGCTAAGCAAACGTGTTTCTTTTTTTCACTCAGAACCTCCCCGTCGCCATCGGGCATTGTAAAAGGCTCCTTAAATTAAAGCAAAGAAAAAATTCAAGCTAAGCTAGCGGAAGCGCAGCTAAGAGGAGGTTCCGCCAACTTTCGCCAGCGTTTGTCATTCCAACGTTGGAGCGGGCAGTTTAGTGTTTTTAATGAGATTCCGCCATGATGTAGCCGCCCGCCGGGTGAATAATTCCACACGTGAACGTTCCTTCTCCTCAGAATAACAGCATTTCATTCACGTAAAGTCAATTTAACTGTAAATTTTGTTTTTATTGGCCTATTCTGCGATTACGTTTGTGATTCCGTTAACGCGGAAATCATAGGGCTTTATGTGAAGGCCGCCATTTGAGGTAAGCCGTCTAGAAATGCACATGAAAGCTTCCCTGCAATAAATATTTTCAACATCCCTCCCTCTCTCTTTAGCGAATAACCACCAGCAGCAGCTCTCCCAGTCTCCTCAACGACGGTGCCAAGAATTTCACCCACAGCGCACATGGTAAAGCATATATATATTATTCAACTTGCACGCCCACGTGCTCCCTGCTTTTCATGCTGTCTCTTCATAGATCCGGTGAACTCGCCGACTTCGTCACTGTTCAGCGATTTTGGTGCTCTCAGCATTTCTCATAGGAGAAAGGTGAGTGTAGACCATTAACCATCACTAAGCTTGTGTGGGATTGAAATGCTCCTAAAGTGAGATTTTAATACATGAGGTGGATTTCACTTAGGCTCCCAATCCGGCAGCAAGCGAGTTCATCCCTAAGGGAGCCCCACGAATGGCCACCATGGCCCAGTCTTCAGTCCAGGCCTTTCCCTCGCCTCTCTTTGCTCACCCGGGCCTCAGCAGCTCCACAGCGGCCGCTCTCGCTTCAGGTGCAGTGTCCTTTGTTTACACCGTTTATTAGTGCTCCCCCCTGCAACGCGACGCCGTGTCGCTTATTTCAGGGATGTCTTTGTCGGCGGGATCGTCCCCTCTTCACTCGCCGAAAATCACGCCCCACACCTCGCCCGCTCCGCGTCGGCGCAGCCACACCCCTAACCCGGTCAACTACATGGTGCCCACCACGGCGTCCGACCAGGGCGCTCACATCATCCAGAAGGAGACCGTCGGGGGGACTACCTACTTCTACACAGACAACACCCCTGTACCCATGGCCGGGATGGTACGTTGACATTTGTTTTTGTCAGACTTAAGTTTCATCCACTTTGGTTGTGTCGCCTCCAATTTTCACTTCTCAGTAAATGGGAAGCTCAGCGTTTCTGGTTTCACCACAGGTGTTTCCTACCTACCATATCTACCCCCCCACCGCGCCCCACGTGGCTTACATGCAGCCCAAAGCCAACGCCCCGTCCTTCTTCATGGCCGATGAACTCCGACAGGTTCGCCCCCCACGTTTTTGTACACCAAAATTCCGCTTTGTGAGGCTCATGTCTGCCATCTTCCTGCAGGAGTTGATAAACAGACATCTGATAACCATGGCCCAGATTGACCACTCAGAGAACCCAGGTAAAGGTTCCGTTCTGAAAAAGCGCATTTGCTATGAATGTAATTGTCATACATTTTTGGGCGCCATATTTGATGACCGAATAAGTTGGAAAGCTCACATCAAAAACATGCAACAAAGTAGCAAGAAATACTTCAATACTGAATAAAATGAATTTTTGTTATTATTGTTCTGTGGTGTTACCATATCTGACTTACTGTGTGGAGATATGTACTACAAAAGTACACTTCACTCACTGATGTACTGCAAAAAAGATCAATTAGGATAATCCGTAACGCGGTGTATAGAGAACACACAAATGCATCCATTATTCATTTTCTATACCGCTTATTCTCATTAGAGTTGCGGGTATGCTGGAGCCTATCCCAGCTGGCTTTGGGCGGGGGGCGGGGTACACCCTGCACTGTCAATCACAGGGCACATATAGACAAACACTCCCATTCATACCGATGGACAATTTAGAGTCGCCAATTAACCTAACATGCATGTTTTTGGAATGTGGGAGGAAACCGGAATGCGGGGAGAGATTTGAACCCAGGTCTTCCAGATCTCCTGACTGTGTGGCCAACGTGCTACCCACTCGAATCCACTGTTTCAAAAATCACAATTATTAAAATGTGCTGATCTGGTAAACCTTCAAAGCGCTAAAATGATGCATAAAGCAAACAGCAGTTACCAAAAAATGTCATACAATTTTTCTCAACAAGAGAAGAGAAATATGATTTTAGGAATAAAGTAAACATAAAACACAAATATGCAAGAACAAGACTAAAAACCTTTAGTACTTCGCTGTGTGGAATCAAACTATGGAAGGGAAAGAAGTAAAAGAATGCTCTACAATGAAACATTACAAACAGCTGATGTTTACAGAATACAAGGGAATATTGTGTACTTCCAAGGCCATAATACTTCCTTCCTTAAAGAGTACATTTTCAATGCTATGTTTGGTACTATCACCTTATACTTGTACTAGCAACTTTTCATCCTAGTGAGAACTTTGTCTGTACTACAACAATGTTTGTTACAATTTTTATACACCACACATAACTATTATTTATTATGATTATCATTCATCAGGACTGCAGTATAATTTATTTACCATAACAAAGGACTACTATTCAACACACTGTCACATGACCTTACTTATGCATGTAAACGTAGTAACTGCAGGAAGTGTATAAATGTATTGGAATAGGGGAGACCCTACGGGGGTAGGATTTGTACTCCTTTTGGACACGTGGAACTGTACATTGTATTAATAATGTATTCCAATGTCATTTACATGCATGTTCAAAACAAATTCAACCATTACCAATTGTCTTCTGCAGACGTCCCTTCCGAGGTGGACAGCTACCACAGCCTGTTCCCTCTGGAGCCCCTCCCCCCGCCCAACTGCATGCAGAAGACCAGCAACTTCAGCTACATCACGTCCTGTTACAAGGCGGTCAACAGCAAGGATGACCTGCCGTACTGCCTGCGGAGGATACACGGTACCAATGCCACGCTAACGCCGCTGCATGTACACAAGCACGAGCCTGCATTCTAGTTTGGTTCCGTTCCCACGCTCACCTTGTTTAAATGGGTGCAGGTTTTCGCCTTGTCAACACCAAGTGTATGATGATGGTGGACATGTGGAAAAAGATCCAGCATTCCAACTCTGTAACGCTGAGGGAGGTCTTCACGACAAAAGCATTCGGAGACCATTGTGAGTATCTGCAAACAGTCACGGTCCACTTAGTGCCTTGTCCTTCCTGGGTTGGACTTTTTTGGTCAAACAAGCCAATTTTATAATGTGTCACAAGTAGTTGTCTCCTTGAAACAAATAAGCATCTCTCCCTGAGGAGAAACCAGCTTTTTCACGCAAACATTAAATAATCAAGTTCTGAACCCATTTCCCAAACAGAACAGCAGCACCTTTAAAAATAACATTATTTAGTAGTGTTATTATTATAAAAGTGTCTTTGGACTAATAATATCCTCCTCTTTAATAAACGCCATTTGACGCTTGTTGAGTAGATAAAACAGACTATTATGAGGCAGTTGTATTTTTTGTGATTTTTTTAAAGCGTTATGGAAATAGGATTTATCTTGTACAGACAACACCCATCATAACTTTTCCCTCATTTTTGCCTCCAGCATTAGTGTTCTCCTACGACTTCCACGCCGGCGCAGAGACCATGTTCAGTCGACACTTCAAAGACCCTGCAGCTGACTCGTATTTCACCAAGAGGAAGTGGGGTGAGCGACTCTTCCTGCGTGCAGAGCAACCCTCCTGCAGCACTTTTTGTTTTTGCCTGACTCACTTTGTTTTTGTGACTTGCTAATATGCGCTAATTAGGTCACTAGCTTTGGTCTGTTTGGCTGCCGGCGCTTAAATCCAATTAGGCACGGCTATCTTATGAGTGGAAAGGCAGCCAGCAGGCTACGTCACAAAGGCGGCGATGTTTTTTGGGGATTAAAAACAAAACGATTTGCCTGTGGGGCACCCAAATTTGACAGTTGACTTGAGCGAGACGTGGACCTTGGAGGGAAACTGCGGCTGAAACTGATCTTAAGACAGGTGCTGCACAGGCAGAACATACCTTAAACTTACATTTTGTGTGTTGTAAAAAGTTCTCATGTAGGCAGGCGTTCGGGACGCTAACATTAGAGCGACTGAAAATGTCTCTGCGAGCAGATAAGGAAGTTGATGTCACTTTGAGTGTAACCCTTCCAGCTGTGTTTCTCTGATAACAATGTGATCAAATGTGCGTGCGTGTGCGTGCAGGACAACATGAGCCACCACCACCGCGGCAACACGCTGGCCTGCTTCCAGAATCTCTGATCTGGGCCTACATAGTCCAGCTCAGCTCCGCCCTGCGTACCATCCACACAGCGGGCCTGGCTTGTCGTGTCATGGACCCGAGCAAGATTCTCATCACCGGAAAAACCAGGTGTGCATTAACACCCATTGGCCGTGCCACAGCACGTGCTTTGGTAGTGTGCATGCGCCTACCTTCGTGCAGTACATGCGTGTTCACTTCGCAATTTGGTAGTGTGCACTTAGTGGTACGGCCTGTGTCATTTACTAGTGTGTGTACTACCATGTATGCTCTATGTAGTGCCAAGTATGGCAGAGCATCCCACCAAGTGTACACCAGGTGGTGCGTTCTATGTAGTGCATACCACCGAGTGTACACGCGATAGGGTGTAAAAGGATGGACGTACCAACAAGTGTACACTGCGTCCTTGAAACTACTACTGTCTTGCTAGTATGATGTAGATACATAAGATCTATGCACTACTAAACAACACAGTATTAGTTACCATGCTTAATTACTGCATAGTTACTTAGGTAGCGTCATGGTGTGACTAGTTACGTAGTACTAAGTTACTGCTCGGTACATAGATGAGATGTACACGTAGGCTTAGTACAAGCAGATACTCCATGCGTTCCTACACGTAGTACAAGCAGGTACTCCATGCGTTCCTACATGTTGTGTAAGTACAAGCAGGTACTTCATGCGTTCCTAGTTCTGCTTCTAAAGCTCAAACTATCAATTGTTTTATTGTAACACATAAAAAGTGGAAGTTAATTTCCCGTCAGCTTCCCTTTTTGTACAAGCAGGCACTTAGTGGAGTGTGAACAAAATGAATTTTGCGTTGTGTGTGTTTGCAGGTTACGGGTCAACTGCGTCGGTGTGTTTGACGTCCTAACGTTTGACAACAGTCAGACGAACCACCTTGCCCTGATGCCACAATACCAGGTAGTCTCCTACATCAAAGTACATCACCGCGCGCGGCCGTGCACTCATCGTACTTTTTGTGGTGCAGCAAGCTGACCTGGTGTCGCTGGGCAAAGTGGTGCTGGCGCTGGCGTGTAACTCGCTGGCTGGCATTCACAGGGAGAACCTGCAGAAGGCCATGGAGCTGGTGTCCATCAACTACTCATCAGACCTTAAGAACCTCATACTGTAAGACTGGGAAGCAGCTAAGATCAGCCCCTGCAGGTCTTTAGTGTGGTACGTCTCCTTGCCGCAGATATCTGCTGACTGAACAGTCCCGCCTGCGCAGCGTCAACGACATCATGCCGATGATCGGGGCCCGCTTTTACACTCAACTGGACGCGTCGCAGATGAGGAATGATGTCATTGAGGAGGACCTGGCCAAGGTGTGTGGTGCCGTTTCAGGAACGAGGCTGTTGCCTTTTTCTACTCCATGGTACCTACTCTCTCCCTCTCCTTTATAGTATCGGCAAAGGTTCTGGTGAACCACGCCGGCTGGTTGAGCAGATTGTGATATTACACAGATAAAAAAGACTCATGCAAACAGATTGTCTCCACTTTGCTGCAGTGGCCCGTAGTCTCCAATTGGATAACATCGCTTTCTTTACAAGCAGACACTTTCTGAGAAGTAAACACGAGAGCACCGCGTTCTCCTCCTTTGCAAGGGAGAAACCGTATTAGCAGATAAAGCCTCACGAAACCTGTTTTTCAGGAAGTGCAAAATGGCCGCCTCTTCCGCCTCTTGGCCAAACTGGGCACCATCAATGAGAGGCCCGAGTAAGTGGATTTTTTTTTTTTGCACGCCACCTTTGTTTGTGGTCCTGTTGCAGAGGAAGCAGAACTGTGGCGTGTGGTTGTAGGTTTCAGAAGGACCCCACATGGTCAGAAACAGGCGACCGCTACCTGCTGAAGCTTTTTCGGGACCATCTTTTTCATCAGGTGACGGAAGCCGGGACGCCCTGGATCGACCTCAGCCACATCGTCTCCTGCCTCAACAAAGTCAGTGACATTCGGCGCATTCGTGTGTACTTCCTTCTCATACGCAGGAGTGCCCTGTTACTATGTGATATTATTATGCATTTAATTTCAGCTATGTCCGTCTATTGTGACATTTTTATATTAGCATTTTTTAATGCTAGTGTGCATGCAAGTAGTCCAGAAATATGCTAATTCTATTGTTTTTCCTGAATTAAGCATTTTCAGGCATAAAAACAGCAAAATGAAGTAAAATGCAAATAAAAGGAATTCAAAAGACTTATTTAAAGACACTAATGAATCTGGTTTTCTCCACTGGTCACTAGGTGTCAGTAATGTTACTGTAATGTTTGGAGAGATGCTCAAGCACAGACTTGGTCGTAACAACAGGCTTTTGAAAAATCCCACAAAACGGGCAGAATTTTATAATAAAAATCATATTTAAAAAAAAACAAACAAAGGCGAGCATAACCCACCATAAGCTAAAACTCAACACTGAACCACTGACATCGCTTCAGGTCCGGCACTGACTCTTCTCCACTACACCTACAGAACCTGAGCACAAGTCTTATTCATCTCTTATTTGCCCTTCTTATGTCTACTATATTGGCCAATAGGAGTGTAAAGGTGGCTATAGGGGTGTTATATGTGTCAAGAGAGCTCTAATAACGTTAAAACAGTAGAAGGTCACAAAGAGGCTTTCTATGGTGTGTAATTATTCCTTTCATAAATAAGGAATCTTACGCTGCGAAGATACACTTATCACGATTCGGTCTGCAGCCAATTAATCTCAAAAAACAAAATTCAGCGATTTTAAAATTTTGTTTTTGTTTTTAGCTTGATGCAGGTGGTCCTGAGAAAATCAGCCTGGTGTCGCGGGACGAGAAGAGCGTCCTGGTGGTGACCTACTCGGACCTAAAGCGCTGCTTCGACAGCACCTTCCAAGAGCTGCAGGCGGCCGCCTCGGGCTCCCTGTAGCGCCCTCTTCAGGCCCGGAGCACACAATTGCACTACAGCGGACGGCGGGGGCTCGTGGTGACATCAGCATGGCAAAGGCAGAGCGGGGCGGGGCTTCGTGGACCTCAGTCACATACACTGTCCAACAGGAAGGATTTTTTTCCCTAAAAGTGTATTTTTTTTAGTTTTCCTAAAAACCTCCGCAGACGAAAAATCGAAAAGGAAGAAAAGGTGATGGACGCTCAGACGCCAATGAAATTTTTTAGATTTGGGGAACAAACGGAGAAGCAAACCTTGTGGTTTTTGAACTATTTTTCCTGCTTTTACTGTTTCTTTCTACCGCGGGGGGGGATATCTTTGTGAGGAGGATGCACTAAGATTTTAATTTTGATTATTTTTGTATGAACAAGTGTGAATGGCCCACAGAGTGCACAGGGAGTCATACGCAGCATTATCTCAACGTCAGATCCATCTCCCTTCCCCCCCCGTAGACTGCTTCACGGGAGATGGCCGGAGGATTTTTATTGGTCAACACAGGACACTCCGTACCCTGCTACCCCCTCCCCACCCGCCACGGACAAATCACCGGGGTCAAGGTGCTGAAAACTGGAACGGGATTGGATGCTGTGTGGGAGGGAGGGAAGAGGGGACTGTGCTGTGGGTGATGGACACTAAGGTGACTTGAGCTTGCTCAAGGGCGGGAGGTTTGGGTTTGACTGTGCAGCACTTGCTTGTAGCCCCCGGGGTTGGGCTTTCTGTTGAGGTTGAGCCACAGCTGCCTCTTTGTGGAATGTCCTACGCTATCTTCTCTCTGCCCCCACTCCCTTCACTGCGGAGTTGTTGTGCTGAAGTGCGTGATGGGAAGTGGGTGACTACCTATTTTGTGGACCAATACCAGCAGGGATGAAAAGAACAAGGCAGCATTTTTTAGTTTATAATAAGACGATGAAACTACAAGCTTGTGAGCCCCCGCCCCAATCATTGAATGTGTTGAGCCGTCATTGGTGGTCCAGTTTTGATAGAACGCGGGCAGGACTTCTTTCTGGGGGGCTCTCGAGGTTCCCTTTAAAGCTTAATTTGGAGACCACAAAGTCACATCACAAGCCGAGATGCGAGGCACAAACCAAGAACAGCGTCTGGGCTGAGCTGCTTCTCATCCGTGTTTTAAAAGACGCTGTTAGATCATGTGCTACTTTCCGTTTTTAGCCAAACAAAAACACATGATGGTGAATGTGGTGCTTTAGAACCCCCCCATCCCCAAAACACACACACACACACATGATTTCACGTACACATGTCTCCCCCCCCACACACACACACACACACAGCATCACTTGACCAGCCACACACATACACACTCCAGTAATGAACCACACCATCTTAGTACGTTTCTGCCCCTCTTGTGTTCATTGTTTCAAACTTTGCAATATTTGTGTGTACAGCAGTATTTTAATAAAGAATACCAAAACTAACATTTTTAGTTTCATAAACTTGACTAAATGAATCAGCACACAAATGTAGGAAATGCAAGTGATTAACAACGTGACCTTTTCAATCAGAAGATTGGAGCATTACAAAAAACCTGTTGGGTCACCCTCACGCAGCACAATCCCATATGCAAAACCCAAACATAATTCAACAAAATGTTCTCCAGAGAATTTAGTAGGATTTGATGCAAATATACAGTAGTGTTCAAGTTACCAGTAGGTGCAGTAGATTCTCAGAAAACAAACAAGACCCGGCATTCATGATATGCACGCTCTTAAGCTTGTGCAATTGGGCAATTAGTTGAAAGGGGTGTGTAAAAAAAAAAAAAAAATCACATTTGTGAAAAAACAGGTGTGAATCAGGTGGCCCTTATTTAGGACAGGGAAGCATCATGATACGGGCATGGTTCTCCTACCATGGTGTTGGGTCTATTTATCCCATAGCAGGGATCATGGATCAGTTTGCATAAAGTATGTCACAATACTTGGAGGTCATGTTGCCTTATGCCAGGGGTGTCAAACTCGTATTTGTTGAGGTTATGACTGCCCTCAGAGCGCCATTTGTAACTGTCAATATGAATATCCAGTCCACCTCTTACCCGAAGATAGCTGGGATAGGCTCCAGCATAACAGCAACCCTAGTGTGGTGGAAAACGGATGGATGGATAAATATATTCATATTTATCCATCCAAGATGAGTTTTCTAAATACATTACCTAAAGGGGACATGTAAAGCCTGAACAATACTGGTCCTAGTACAGAACTCTGAGGGATACCATGATTGACCTTTATTGCTAATGGATACAAACGGCAGGCGATCTGACAGATAAGACTGAAACCTTATATTCATATTTATCCATCCATCCGTTTTTATGTTCACACAATAGATAGCTTGCGTAGAAAAGAGGAGTGAAGTGAATGTCACGGCGACAAGCATACATTCAGGGATTTCTTTCTGGTAGCAAACAAATCTCTATCTTGTTCAAATCACATATTAAAATTCAAAAGATTTTTCTGTCAAACTGAAACAACAAAAACCTTGGGAGCGAAAAAGCTGAATTTGACGCATTGTTCTCAGGCCTTTGAGGGCCACATAAAATGGTGTAGTGGGCCACATCTGGCCCCCGGGCCTTGTGTTTGACACCTGTGCCATCTGCTGAGAAGGGAAATGGGTGTTTCGACAAGACAATGACCCCAAACACACCAGTAAACCAGCATTTTGAGTGAGCGTGCATATATGAATGCTGGGTCTTGTTTTTTTTCGGAGAATCTACTGCACCTACGGGTAACTAATGTACTAGCAGTGATTTATCATGGGCATTTTAAATAGCTTTTTGTACTTAATTTGCCCTATAATAAGTAGAAGATAAAACTTTAGAAAACAATATTAACTTTGACTTGGCAAAGTGTCACAGCAAGTTCCAGGAACAAAAAGTGCAATTTATGATTGATATCTGACATAAGATGTTACGTCATGTGTCAAGGGTGCCTTAACTTTTTCCAGCATATAAGAGGGTCATTTTAATAGGAACAGCTCTTCCCTCACAAAGTGTCTTCCTGTGCATCTGTGATATCAGGTACCAATACGACCATGGGAAGCTCCGATTGTGAGAAATGAGCAAATACGTTCCACGTATTGGTTTAAAGAAAGGTGAGGAGGATGTTAGGGGGAGGCGAAGAGGAAGGCAGCGTTGCAGTCGGCAGGCGGGGAGCTCCCCCCGCGTCGCATGGATGGATGGGCGTCTCGTTGCCGTGGGGATGTGCTCTGTCCTCGTCTGGGCGTTTCCTGAAGGTGAGGAAGCTACAAGACGTGTTGATGTTTGATACCTGCCTGACGGGAAAGGGTTTGTTACCTGCTGAGCTTTATGCTCTTCTTGTCAGCGTCCCACGTCAGATGCTTGAGCTCCTCTGAGGGAAGAACCATGCCGCTGTCGCCCTGCTCCTCCTGAAGCCAACAAGCACTCATGAGCAGTCAGTACTCGTTTGTGGTCTAATCGTGTGTTTCTTGCCTCAGATCCACGACCACCTCCGACCTCGCAGGGAACCTCAAAGGTGGGCAGTTGGGTCACGGCCCGCATGTAACTACACAAGGTGAAGTATAACACTTTGCGTCATTTTGTGTGCTCTTTTTTTAACATCGTCAGTAAAAGTAGGCCATAAAACACACCTGATAGTCACTAGAAAATAATTGTATTTATTTTCTAATCACTTTATATATTATACATTTAATACTTCAATTATGTTAAATTTAACAATAAATGCTACTAACGCCATAAAAGTCATAAGAAGCAGGAGAACGGGGATCCCCAACCACTGGGCCGAAGCAGCCCAGTTCCAGTGATGGTACTTTCAGGGACAATTATTTTTTTTGAAGGTGTTTTTAAAAATAGTTGTAAAAAATGATTACAATATGTTTAATTTTATTAAAATGCATAACAATTTTGGAAACAAAAGCTATAACTTGATTGGAAAAATATTTTACTGTGAAAAAGCTCAGATTTTTTTTCAGGTTTATGTTTCCTTCTTCATTCGCTCGTTATTCCCAGCGGTCCTTGAAGCCACCATAGTTGTGAAAAAACACAGACCGGTGTGTGTGGATTAAAAAAGGATGCTCTGTTTCTTATGAGTTATAATAAAAAAAAAGTTATAATACTTTATAGTACTACAAAGCATTTTATATAGTTAGTTACACTTGTACTAATATTTCATTAAAAAATTCATAAATGTTTTTTGTTCAATATGATTTCTAGCACTGGTCTAGTTGTAGAAAGCAGCCTTACACGATGGGATATTGAGATTGTTGCAATAAATAATAAATGATTCTTACCTGAGGTTAGTGACAGCAAAGGTCTTTTCTGGGGACTTTTCAGGTTTCACAAGTGATCCCAGAGGAACGTAGTCCTTTCCGCCCTACCAAAGTATATTTGTATCACTGCTTTTCATCCGTCTCTTCTCCTATTTTTCAAAGTCCAGGTTTGGGGTGGTCCACATGACTGACCTGCTGCACAGTGGACTCCAGCAGGTCCCCCAGGGTCTCCACCAGCTGGAAGAAGGAGGGTCGCTGGCTGGGCTCGGCCTCCCAGCAGGCCAGCATGGTACTGTAACTGTGCAAAAACACAAACACACCATGTGAACTTTCCACACACAACAGCAACCATCAACACATCTCACATCATCTCACATGTCGGCCGTGCTGTACTCCGGTGCTCTCATCCTGGTTCCCGCCTTTAGTCTGTGGCAGAACCCCTCATCGATGTGAAGACCGGGGTACGGGGAAGCTCCTAGTGGACATGCGTGGTATTACATCGCCAAGGCTCCTAGGACTGCGGGGCGTGAGAGCTCTTACCCAAAGAGAAGATCTCCCAGAGGAGAACGCCAAAGGACCACACGTCACTTTGCGTGGTGAACACCTTGTCAAAAATGGACTCGGGAGACATCCACTTGAGAGGTAGGCGGGCCTGTCGGCCAATCACAGCACAGCGTTATTTACCGCAGTGACACCGACGTTCTGAGCAATATGTGTGCTCACGTCTCCCTTGCGGACGTAGTCGGGGTCTTTGTAGATGTCTCTGGCCAGTCCGAAGTCGCAGATCTTCACCACGCGATTGTCTGCCAGGAGGACGTTGCGGGCTGCCAGGTCTCGATGAATACACTACATACGTCCACAAACAACACTCAGGGGAGTGGTGTGTAGTCTACACAGACAACTAACCGCCAGCGGCTCTAAATAGGCCCAAAAAACCGCCACTGGCATCGACAGCTGTGGCTGTAGGCAACCTCCTGATGTAGTTTATAGAAAGTATTATGAGTAGATTGAACTAGCTCTGCATGCGCTTTAAAATGTTGCTTCTCAGCTTGTCGGTGTTTGAGTCAAGGGTGCCCAAATGTTTTCCGGCGAGGCCACGTCGTGAAGGTACAGCATGTAGATGCGCTCCCCAGTTCGGAAGCTTCACCCTTTGCTTTTGCTGTTTTTTTCAAAATTGCCAAATATTTCAACTTGATTTTTAAATAATTCTCTAAATTGTCTTCTCCTGATATTAGCGCTTTATTCCCAAAATAATATTTCCCAAAATTAGTTTTTCACATGACATATTATTGAACTGTACGCTAGTATAGTCACGTTATTTTTCAAGTTTTTGTCATAAAAATTCCTCTGGTAATATTTGGACTTTATTGAAAAAATGACAGCGCTTTCTTTTGATTTCTGCTGTTTTTTTTAAAGTTTACAACAATTCAAGCTTTCTTCTAGTGCTGGGGTGTCCAAAGTGTTTTGGATTGGCCTGGGAAACAATGTAAAGCTAAAATTGGGGGGGAAAGGATGGACAAATACAACTATGTTATGTTTATTTGTAGTAGTATGTATGTATGTGTATACATATATATGCACACAGAAAGTGTATG
>QODF01000293.1:10708-27373 GCA_024372805.1 Oostethus manadensis
TGTGTTCTGTATTTATTTCTTTATTCTTATTATTTTTCTGATTTATCTTACCTTGCTTTGAGTTGAAGTTTATTGTGACATGTCTTCAGAGCTGCTGGAAATGTGAATTTCTCTTGGAGATGCATAAAGGATTTATCCAAGTCCCCAATACAAAGTGACTGAACCCGTCACTTGCATGTTGTCTGTATACCTTCGTGGAAACAATTAAAGTGTGGTGTCTTCGGCAATGTCTCTGATTATAAATAATCAGAGACATTGGATTTATCATATGAGGTCATAATTAGCCATACCGGCCCAATATTTGTAGTGCATCCCTATTGTTCACATTTGAAGACATTTGGTAAACAATGGTAAGAAGGACACAATAATACACCCTTGACTGGTTTTCACTGGATCACTTTAGCTGCCTTTTGCAATGAAAGTAACATAATAAGCAGCATGTTAAATAACATGCTTATTTTTCAACGAGAGAATGCCTATTATTACAAGAAGCCGGAAAAAAAAACGTTATTACATGTAATTACTAAGAGCTAAATGGAAGCAATTGTTTTTTCTTTAACGACTCGTCGATTTAATCGTTGTAATAGTTGTTATTGATTAATATTGATCAGGTTGCCAGTGACTGAAGTACAAGCACTTGCTACATCACTGGCTCCTTTGCGCCCACAAAGGTGGGGGTTCCTTGTCGAGCCGAGCTTCAATGTTAAATCAGGCTTGTCACACACAAGCAGGAGTCAACATGGATGCAGTGTATCACACTCTGAAATCATAAATTGCCCTCTTACGGACTCAAGTAAAAGCCAAAGCATAAATAGAGATAAAGCGCGGTGGTAATGATTTACAGCTTCGTTTTGCCCAAACTGCAATCTGTGTCCTTACAGGGACTATAGCATTCAATCAGACAGCGGGTAACAGCCTGCTGCATTCCGACCTTGCAGCCGTAATGTGTGCCGGGGAAACGACGGCAGCATCAGAAGCCGACTCACGTTTTTGTTCAGCCTGCGTCAGCGTGAATTCATCCCGATCCCCACGGGAAATATGCGTTTGACCAAAATGAGTCGCGATGCCGTCATGAGACTTTGCACAAAGCGAGCACTTTTATGCAAACGAATACCAGCGGCGCTTTTTTTTGAATTCACAAAACTGCTGTCAGATGACAACCTTGGTACTATGTTAAATTCTGTGAGGGCCTATCAGGATTAGGTGTGGGAAATGAGAAAAAAGATCACATCGGACGCGTAAGCAAAGGGGAGGAAAGGTAGTGGTTTCTCAGGTTAAGTGGCTAAAATAATACGCTTGGGTTTTTCTGGGTCAAGAATATCTGTAAGGCCTTACTACTATTTTTTCTCACTAGGTCCTTAGGTCTCAGACCATAACGGGGTCTGAGAAGTGGCTCAATCTAGCAAAAGTCAGTTGGAAGCACTAGGTTGCACCACCGCTTTAAGCAAAAATGCAAACTTGATTGGCTGTTGGTGTCACATGGGACGCTGTGCCAGCTAGAAGAAGCGCTGTGTCTTATCGTTGCCCAGAAGCTGAGGTGATGACTTTTGCACCGTTTGCATTCACCCGTCATGGGAAGGACACTTCACTGTTTCCAGGACATTTGGCTTTTCCCCCTCGTTTCTTTATGTGCTTATTACCTTGCAAAATGGATTCACTTGATTCTCCGCATAAAACCTCCATTTTCACAGCAAGCGCCTTTAGGATGTTTCAAACCGTCTACAAAAAGGGACCAGTGACTTGGAATTTCTCCTTACCTGTGACGGAAAGCTCTGTGGTTCTCCGTACAACAAAGGTTCCAAACTGTAATTCACAGGTGTAATTCCCAATGTCATCTTCCCAAACTTCCTTGATGGAGAGGGTGTCGCTCCTCCTCTCGATTGTCTGTCTCCACTGCGTTGGCTTGCACTCCTATTTGTATGCAGAGGAGAGACGCCATGAGAATAATGGCGGTAATGCGTTACACAGAGAGAGTATTTTGCTTAAATGCTTGCTTATCGTTAATTCAAGATGGCTTTCAGTCACAGCTCAGCCCTCTGTGATTTTGGGCCACTGAACCACCTGAGGCAAAAGAAAATTGGGGCACTGTGGGGTTTGGCCTCAGACTGTGGCTCATGAAAGAACGTGGGCCAAATACTGGCGGCTTAAGCACCCACAGTCATTATCCGCTATTTTAATCTGATTTGGTGGGAGGCTGAGAAAGTACCGGGTACTGGTTCACTTTTCCTATTTGTTCCCATACACCTGAAACTGAAACCTCTGAAAATCAACATTTTCCCATGGGAAACAATGCAAATCCACTTCCAGACACGAAAACACACGGGCAGAATGACATTTTAGAGAATAATCACCATTGAGCATGCAAAAAACAATGCCAAATAATTATAAATGACACAAGGAGGGAAATCATTTGGATGTGGTTGCACTAAAAAAAATATGCTTGGCTCCAGTGAGTCAGAAACACGTTTCAATTTCAAAGAACGATACGGTACTCGGTAAACATGTTGCCCATGCAATAACAATTAAAAAAAAAATGAATGATTAACACAAAAATAAATTCTGCCTGAATTAAATCGTTGACTGATTGATTGATATGGGAATGTGTTTTGATACCCAGAAGTAGGTTGTGTTACTGTACAGACAGAAAGTTTCTATTCTTTTCAACTGGAAGGTTTTCAACCTCCCAATCTATTCCACCTTGTACCACACGATCTGAGGCTCCACTCCTGGCTGAATGTAATCTTCGATGCCAGTGCAGGTGATGTCCTTGCTTTTGCTCAACTCTGCCTTCTCAAAGAACCTCATCTTGGAGTTGTAGCAGAGGTCTGTGTCATTTTCTGCTACTGTGAGAGACATGGAGACCTTCATGCAGTAGGTGGAGTTCCTGCAACATAATGGAAAAGGAATGACTGATACAAATATTTATTAGTGCAGGACACACCATATGTCTTCCATTTGTTTTTGTTGCTGATAATCAATCAAACTTTTCAGTCTAAACTGTGGATATAATCAAGTAGACACGCACTGAGGCACAGGCAATGATATGGCACATTACTTGAAGATCGATGAGTTGTGTTTTTCCGTGGTTAAGCAGATATTGTCTGCAGAAGCGGTGAATCCTATGCTGCATTTGACGCACTAAGCCAGTCCAAGACATACGTAAAGAAGTGGATTCATAGTCTGAAATTTAAAATGCAAGCATACTTATACATTGTTGAAATGCATTGGAATCTAGAGGTTTTAGATACGTGCTTTTAGCGATGAGAAGATTTCACTACTCTTGTACTGTGAATGGGATTCCAATCAAATGTTCTCATTGGGAAAGATGCTAAACCAGAGAGGTTTTCAAATTCCAAGGTGGGACTTCCCTAGACGGCGCCAGATAACTTAGGTGTTGCCTAGGCACAGTACTAGGGCCCTAGAATTTCCATGGTAACAGAATCGCGGAATTGACACCAAATCTACTGCTAAATGTGATATCTCGCTGATATTGACATATGATGAATGAAATGCTGTAATTGTGAAGAGAAGGAAAGTTTGTGTGGGGAAATATTTCCCCAACGGACGGCTAATTCATAGCGGCATGTCCTCAAACATGAACGAGCCCCTGAAGTAAGTCAGTACCTTTGGGAAAATAAAGCGCATTGAAAAATGTTTCAAGCTATGAATCCTTTGAAAGGCAAAAAGAAAACCGAGAAATAAAAATACCAATAAAAAACAATATGTGTATGTTAGATCTAAAAAATGACTGCGTGAAGAGAGTCTTGGGTGAGCAGAAGATACCACAAATATATTCCCAGGCTATTGAATGGATTGTGTTTGGGTTGTTGCTTCTCATCACAGCAGGCTTCATTAGTTTATGCGCAACAACTAGGTAGGACAGCCATGGACTGAGGAGTTGGAAGAGTTGCCTCGAACTTTAGAGAGTAAACACTATAAATCCTGCAAAAACTCCTCAGTCCAGTTGCGATCAATTCAAAGCCATGAGAACAGAATGACCTGAATGAATGCGAATATTCACAAGCATGCCACAAAATATGCCCCAGAAAGGTTTTTGGGACAAACCCCAAACCTTGCAAGACTGTGAAAACCCCTGTGCTAAACATTTGCAAGGATCCGTGGACGCCGCAGTTGATTTTCATCTGCTGCTTGTGTAATTCTTAACAGAAAGTAGGAATCAATAAACACGGCGATTCTCTGTGATACTTTTGCTGTGTCAGGGAGGGGAACCAAGCCAAGCGAGGATCCCTGATGATCAGTGGATCAATGGGAGCACCTTTTCTTTGCCTAAACCCGCTAATAAGACACATGACAAGCTGAGTTGGACCGCAGCAAATCCCCCCCTGGTTAAAAGACAAAACAAATTGGCCATGTTTAGCAAAATCTCACTGCTAATTTCCCAACTAAAGCGGGTTGCACAAATTGAGCTGAACCAACAAACAATAACAAACATGGTAAATCCTTACATAATTGTGTGGTATTAGCTGCTTGGCGGATTAGCAAACACACTGGTCTCCGGTGCATCTTGCACCCTTGGAACTGGCCAGTGCTGAACGCTTGCCATTAAATGTGCTCTTCTGGTGGAGGTCAGATGCAAATGTGACATGATGTGGAGATTATCCCGGACAACTTGGAGCAGATGGACACCTGAGCAAATAAGATCCCCTGGGTCCACTCGCTTCCCTGTTAAATATTCCGGCCAGCCTTGATAAACTTGCTTGTTGGAAGAGCGTGAGGAGTGTGTCATCTGCTCCACATGAATGATCAATGCCAGCCCTTTTGTCCCACGACGTCTTTCCAACAACCCGCACCCATCACGGAACCTTCCGTGCCCGACGATTTTTGGATCATACTCATGAAGCCGATCCAAAACAGCGAACGCCGGTTTCGACTGCACCCTGTTCTCGGAATGTTCCGCGTACCCAAAGGCCAGTGCTGCATGCGCCGCAGTTATGCCGATAACAAGCTTGACGATACCGTGGCAATAACAGGTGAGCGTGTCTGTCAAATGTGTCGCGCTGAAGGGGATATCCAATGTCATGGCAATGATAGATAGCATCCTGCATACATCCGGCGTGAGAGGTGCCAGCTTGACAGGGACTGTGTATAGCCAGAGGGCACGCAGAGGACTTGGGCTGCAATATGCTGCAAGTCCAGTGAAAGCGCACACAATGCTCCAGTACAATAAATGTAATGTGTGTGCACACATCGGTGTGTATACCCATGACTATTAAACACTGGGGCTGCAATATATTCATGAAATTACATGTTTTATTGATTAAAGTTCTACTTTGGTCTGTTCATATGATGGAGGGATATACACTGGAGGGATATACACTGTTGGGAGTGACGTCAACTGAAAAACATGATTTTTTGTTTGTTTGTATCTATACATTTCTGTATATATTTCATTACCATGAAAAGTTTCAGAAATGGAAAATGATCTTGATTTCCAAAGGACCATGCAGCAACCATGCATGTTCATCCATTCATTTTCTGTACCGCTTATCCTCATTAGGGTCACGGGGATGCTGGAGCCTATCCCAGCTGGCTTTGGGCGAGAGGCGGGGTACACCCTGGACTGGTCGCCAGCCAATCGCAGGGCACATAAAGACAAACAAACACTCTAACGGACAATTTAGAGCGGCCAATGAAGCTAACATGCATGTTTTTGGAATGTGGGAGGAAACCAGAGTACCCGGAGAAAACCCACACACGCACGGGGAGAACATGCAAACTCCACACAGAGATGCCCAACGGAGATTTGAACCCAGGTCTTCCAGATCTCCTGACTGTGTGGCCAATGTGCTAACCACTCAGCCACCGTGCAGCCCCCATGCATGTTCATTTCCAAGCCAAACAGTCAGCTGTAAGGATTCTGACAGACACTCTTGCCAAAACCCATCATGTCAACGTCCAAAAGATTTTTTTTTTATATACTACTGATCTAAAAGCAGCCTCCTCGTTATCTCTGCAGCTAATAATGAATAAAAAAAGCCCCAGCATAATTTGAAACCCACCAGGCAAGATATGGCACCTGTGGGGATCTAATGATGCCACATAATAATAAATCCCTAAATTCAAGTACCATACAAGCCATACTTGCGGTTGTAACACCAGCGGTGACTCAAGGTAGGGTTAATTTAAGTTTTCCATGGGAGTAGAAAACATGTACAGCCATCAAAGTGCAAGGGAAACATGAAAATGTGCAAGGTAATGCAGCCTGCAATGACTTAAGTCGTTATAAAGAACATAGGAATAGCTTTTAGTAACAGGCCGGAAACAATCCAGTCAACACGCCACAGAGGAGAAAAAAACTTCAGACATGCCAGTCCTTGCACCTTCGTGGTGTGCATGAGGGGGACATAATGCTTTTCTTGGTGACTCTGCTCCCAACTCCCTCGAGACCACCAACCCTTGCAATTCTGGACTGGTCCGTCAAGTTTCTCAGAATCATCCTTACCCAAAGAGGAGCATGGCGCTCCAGAGGGAGGGTGACTGGCCGTTATCTTGTATTTCGTCCATTAACAAATGATTCCAGCCGTCATGTCTCTTTCTCACCCAGCTTCTTCATGGTCTTGAAGCCCCTTTCAGTCTGGTGCAGTTGCGCAATCTTGTCCCCGAGGTCCTTTGCCAACTCTGGCCTTGCCCATAGTGGTGGTGAGGTTTGAACGGAAGAGCCAGGTCTCAGCTGACAGTGACGCTCACATGCCATCGCGCCCGTTCAGTCCTTTCCAAGCCAGCGCCCTCAGGGAACTCATTTGCCTTTTCACAACCCCCACAGCTCATCTTTATGCTTGCGAGTAAGTATTTGTATTTGTTCTAGCTCTGCTTGGACCAGATATGTTGGTCCAAGAGTGCACAATGTGTCATGTGAGTAGGGCTTTGGTGTAATGGGTCCATTGGAGAAAGCAATAAACCACCATACATGCGTGCATCTACTTTGGAGGACGTCATATTTGTTGCCAAAAAAGCCTTTGAGCAAAGAACATTGTTTCATTTTCAATGCAAAAATGGATAAATAAACTCAAATAGAAATAGAAGGCATTCAGAAGAAGCATTGAAAGATGTGATGTTTTGTAGTATTCTACACAGGTCACGAGGTATCAGTAATGTCGGTGAGACACACAAGCACCAGACTCGATGGCTGAAACATCAGACTTTTATTGCAGGTTGTAATTAACCAACAACAACGATCCCTAACAAGGGCTACTGTTGCAGCTGTAACCCACGGCAAGCTAAAACTCAAATCTGAACCCCCAATGTCGCTCTGTTCGTCTCCCACTCCTAGCATCGCACCACATTTACAGCACATTGACACAATAATATGGCCTTTTAGGGTCGTTACTTTACATTGATGAGACAACACAGGAAGTACTGTACAGAACAGCAAGTAAAAAAAAACTGTAATGTGAGTCTTTGTCTCCAATTGATTATATTCTCTTTTTTATGTGTACTATCTCTGGTAATACAAAAGAGACTATAGGGGTGTTATTTCATCTCTAGAGAGCTCTAATGTCGAAAAATGCATTCAGTAGATTGTGAATACGTTTTCTGCTCTAACTATAAAAATGTATTAGATTTATCAATAAAAATAATCCTACTTCAAGCAAATTCACTCGCCACAGTTGGGTCTGGAACCAGTAAAGCAATAATGTTTGCGGTGGAGGAACTGGTCAGTAAAAAAAAAAAAAAGTAATTTGGAGCTACTTCAGATTCAGCGAATCGGATGAGCAACACAATGAAATTATATGTAGAGAGTGCCGTTAAAAATTTACTGGCAAGCGTGGAAGCGCCACAAATCCTTACGACGTCAAACAAACTCCAGTACAGGGAGTTGGGGATGCTGTCGTATTTCTTGCAGTATATGTGAAGACAGCAAGGCGTTTTCCACACTCAAGCTTTCTTTATTCACAACTCTCTGCAACGACCGCGGTATTCTCGGCCAACTCGACAACACACTTCCTCACTGGTCCGCTCTTTCAAAATGAAAGCGCGGTTACACCACAAGCTCCAGCTGCACAACCCCACAAAAGAAATCTCACTGCTGGCTTATTTCTCCTGCTGCAGCCCTATGAAAAGATGAGGGCAAAGTGGTCAGCCATTACTAAAGCGGGTGTTCTATCACGGTGCTAATGATATGGTCTCCATTGTAACTGTGGAGAAAAAAAGGGGAAAACAACAGATTGGCAATATGAGCTTTCCAGTCCCCAATTTGACAAGAGAGTTTGACAAAAAATTGTTGAAAAATTAAATATTTACTATATTTATTTATAAAAAAAAAGAATGATCATGCTATTAATGTGCGGCTTGCATGAAACTTTAAAATTGGAAAAAGACCTCTTACATATTATAATACTGCGGATCCTTAATTGGGGCATTCATTCATTCCAGAAGGTCTGACTCTAATCTAATGCTAACCTAATCAATAGTTCCCAGAAGCCAAAGAAAATGATGCATTTATCTCTTTCATTTGTAATTTATATGGATTTAGAATTGTTTCATGCATGTAAAACTATTTTTAAAATGTGTTTCGTGTTTTGAGAGTCGGCTGCGGGTGGCATCATATACTGGCATAAAAGAAACAAGACCCGGCATTCATCATATGCACGCTCCTGAGGCTGTACAATTGGGTAATTGAAAGGGGGGGGGGGGTCAAAAAATAGCAGTGTCTGCCTTTGACTTTACTAACACAAAACTATTTTGCACAAACGTTTTTGGTTTCTAGGATTTGGCAAACCTGTGAGTCAATAAAGGAATATTTATTTGTATGACCACCGTTTTTTATAAGTGCTTCACATCTGTGTGGCACTAACCTGTGGCACTTTTTATCTGTTATTCTACTCCAAGATTCTTTAACAACAATTCAGTAACAATTCTTGGTTTTGCTTCAGAAACAGCAATTTCTAAGTCACCCCACAAGTTCTCCATTGCATTAAGGTCGGTCCGGGGATTGGGCTGGCCCCTCCATAACATTGGTTTTGTTTGTTTGGAACCAAGATTGTGCTGGTTTACTAGTGTGTTTGGGCTCATTGTATTATAGAAACAGCCATTCCAAGGGCGTGCCCTCTTCAGAATAAGGCAACGTGACCTCTTCACGTATTTTGACCGATCCACGATCCCTGCTATGTGATAAATAGACCATAATGGGAGAGACACGCCCATATCACACTCACACTGTGTATTAATACAAGAAGACGTGGGCCGTATCGTACTCCAATCGGAGTACGCACGCAAACTGATGCCCGACATTTCTGAAAGTTAAAACTAATAAACGAGGCAAACTATGACCAAGGTTGCAAAAAAACAAATTGACACGCGTTTGGCTTTGACTGTGTAAGAACTCACTTTGCGGGAAAATATGCTGTTTATCAATATTCAGCCTAAAAATAGCAGGGAATAAAGTTTAGGTCCACATCAGCCAGCCCTAGTCCTTATCCAGCTTGGAGGGTGTGTGCTAAAAAGCTATCTGGGTGATGTTGACTGACAGCTTTGGCATGGCAGCCACTGACGTCCCAAACAGGCGGGGGGCTGTCAGTGGTCGGTCTGCAGAGGTTGCCGGAGTAATTGTGGTTGGGAATGACGTTTGTCGGGGGTCGGCAACCTTACCATCAAAAGAGCCATTTTGGCTCCCCTTCCAGTAAAGAAAGAGTCGCAAAACCTTGAAAAACTTCTAAACTTTAAAATGTTCTGATGGGTTGTTTGAATTCTACCTGTTACTAACAGTAGGCCTACTTTGAAATCATTCCCACACTGAACCATGTGGACCTTTTTGAGTTGTTCCCGTATTTGTAAGCCCATCAGAATTCACATATTTGCATATCAGTGCTGTCTTTTCAATATTGTTTACACGACTTACATCACTCATCACAGGCCTTCTCATATGCTTGCACCGAATTAGCGCCATCAATTTGCCTAGCCGTGATATTTGTTGCCATTTTATTGGTTCTGTTATGACTGTCTTTGCAGAGAGAGACATTTCTTTCATTTTCGGAATAATTTCTCGTTTAATTTAAAAAAATTCAGAGAATAAACGCTCCGGTTTTTATTATATAATTTCTTTGTGTATTCCCGCTAAACAATCATCCACTTCTTGAATGAGTGTGCGCGTCTGCAGCTGGGTACTTTTCAGAAAAAAGCTCAGTGCTTGTTTTGAAAATGTCTGTCAATATTACGTTTTCTGTTGTTTGGTCATTCCTCGCCACATGCCAAGCACATGGGAGAGCCAGCACCATTGGCAGTGAAGGCAAAGGAATACGTCCACCCACAATTACATGTTTTGTGTTTTACTGCGCACACTGGCCCCACTCTCCCCCCTCCCTTCCCTTGCCAACTCAGCAGTCAAAATGCAGTGTAAACGCATTCGCTGACTTACGACGGGTCAGATATGTCACTTTATTTTTGAAAATGACCATTTCCTCCTCTTTGGCTTAAAAAAAAAAAAAAAATCCCAATTTTCTTCAAATGTATCTTTTTTTTACATTCTCAGTATAACTGACTCAAGCTGTAAAACCCAACCACACCTGAAAAGATTGGACTTTCCTTTCATTTTAGATCGTCTGCTGAGTAAATTTGCCACTGTTTGGGTGATGATTGAAAAACCCATCGCTTTTTTCAAGAGCCCTTTCTTCAAAGACACAGTCAAGCCTCAGCAGGGTGATATAACAAAAAAAAAATATATTTAAGCTACACATCATCCTCAATCCAAGGCGGTACGAACCCTCCCCGATGCTTCTTAGTCGGCCGCCTCTTACAAGCTTTGACAGTTGGGTTGGATCAATTGACAGGTCGTGGCTGGTGCTGAATGACTGAGTGTTCCAGGCGGCCCGTTCGGACTGTCATTTCCATGAGAGATTACCAGCTAGCCCTGCCGGCGAATACTAATACAGCCCGGGGGGGGGGCGGCGCCTGCACCCCCACATGCGCAAAGTGAGGTGCATGTGCGTTAGCGGCGCATGCAGATGCACTCTTGATCCATCGTTACAGTCTCCTCCCATGGTTCTCTGCTGTTGACAACGCAGGCATTGTGGGTGATGCAGGGAACCCACTAATAGCTGACGACGGTGGCGGCGTGCCAGCATAAACGCGCACGGTCGAGGGTTAAACATTGTCTACCTGCCAGGAGGCGGTACGGTCTGTGCTCTGATCAGCGTGCAGAAAAGGCGCGCGCTCCGGTTTGTATGTGTGCTACAAAAAAGCGAATTAGGATAAATGATGAATGAGATGCAGTCAAGGAACCCAATTAAACGGCCGACAACCGCCAGAATGGAAAATAATGGACGGACAGTTTTAGAGTTAGAATGCTCTATTCATATTTTTTTTAATTCTTATTTATTATTAATTACATAGAATTAATGTGATGTTAAAGGTCCCACAATTTCTTTTAATTTGACAAGACGAACCACCGCTAGCTTCTCCTTTGTGATCGGAACGACCTGCCTCTTGGCCAGCATGAAATAAATTCACAGTCCTGATTGGATCAGCAATACTCAATAAAAACAATACTGTATAACAAGACCAAAGAACCCGGTGCAGGCCTAAGAAGAGGAATGATCCAGTTACACAAGTTGGGAAAGCAGAGCTTAAAATATTTTGCATGACTTGCTCTCTTCTCTATGGAAGGACGGCAGTGACAAGGACCTTCCAGCCCACGCACGCCTGACCCCTTCAGGATGAAGTGGTACTGCAAGTGCCTCCCGTATGACATTTGTACGTATATTACGGTCCGAGAAGCAAGAATAATGATGTCACACTTCCTTTAAGGGCATTACAACAGCTGTAGAAAGTCATGGTGTGTAATGAATGTTTCTGCAACATTATGCTATTGGCAACATGCTGACAATCAGAAACTGGCAGGCACCATTTTTTTTTTACATTCGTTATCTTTCACCTGCCTCCCCAGACAGCACATCACTGAAAACCACTGATTATTTTAGGTTCTCCTGCTTTCTATGTCATTTTTAGTACTTGGTCAATGTATTCAAGCATGAAAATAAAACAACGGTTTTTGGTCTCTCATCTCCTCTTAGGTGCTAATTCTTGCCTCAGTGGCAAACAAACTACATTTCTTGTAAATACCATCACTAAAAGAGGACGAGGAATAGCAACACTGCAAGCCAAGTTAACCTCAAAGATAGCTCGAATCTAATGTAGCAAAAACAAAAGATAACTGATAAATTAATTAATGAATCGCATGATCAATAAAAACAATCATTTTGCCAGCCTCTATGACATGTTCCTGCTAAATGCGGAACATCACAAAAAAAAACGACCTGATGTGAACGAGAGGAGAACCATTCGCGTGGGGGGAAGCATTTCCCCGGCGGATCGCTCAATTGTGGGGGAATCCCTTCACAAACCTGCCCCTTCTCTAACTAAACATGTCAAAACGATGCACAAAAAAAAGCTCACGGTGCCTCAACAGAAGCAAGCTGGGTTGGTTAAGTTTAGCAGAGAACATTTTTTGATTTGTGATTTTTATTTAAGTTGATGTGCATTTTCTTCTTTTTTTCCTGGTTTTGATACGGTGTACTCGCATTATTACGTCATATATTATCAATTCTTTAAAGAAAAATATGGTCTCAAAATAATGTATACCCATGACTATTCAAACTATTTCCATCCATCCATTTTTTTTACCGCTTATACTCATTAGGGTCGCGGGTATGCTGGAGCCTATCCCAGCTGACTTCGGGCGGGAGGCCGGTCAATCGCAGGGCAGACACACAACCATTCACACTCAATTTAGATTTGCCATTAAACCTAAAATGCATGTTTTTGTGGGAGGAAACGAAGTACACGGGGAAAACCCGCATACATGCATAGAACATGCATACTCCGTGCCGTCCAACCGTGCGGCCTCAAAATAATGTTGATAAAAATGATCAAATAGTTTATCTGCAATAATTTGTGGGACAATTATCGTCCAGCAAAAATTGTTACTGTGACGGGCCCAATGAAGTGCTTAGTCTGCTTGAACTGCATTACAGCTTTGGACAGGAAATTAGCAAGTAGATGAAGTCATCAATATAATAACTATACAAAGCAACTAGATCGTGAACACATTCCATTCCGCTTATCCGGGTCCGGGTTGCGGGAGCAGCAGTTTCAGTACAAAAGTCCAGACTTCCTGGTATCCGGCCACCTCTTCCAGGACACCGAGGCGTTCCCAGGCCAGCTGTGAAACATAATCCCCGGGGTCTTCTCACCTCATCAGGGAGGCAACCGGGAAGCATCCGGAAAAGATGCCCGAGCCACCTCAACTGGCTCCTCTAGATGTGAAGGAGCACAGGCTCTACTCTGAGCTCCTCCCGGATGGCCGAGCTCCTCACCCTATCTCTTAGGGTGAGTCCAGCCCCCCTACGGGGGAAACTCATTTCCGCCGCTTGTATCCGCGATCGCGTTCTTCCGGTCATGACCCTGTCCCAAGAACCAGATTTGGCTGCCGAGGACCCGCCCTCGACCGCCTCCCAAATTGCATGGCACCGGACCACTATGCCGGACTCCGGACACCGGACTCCCCCCTGCAGATGTGGGGTCTGCAGGGGGGAGACCCTGTGTGGCTCTCCGGGCTGGGGCCACCAGGTGCTCGCCTCCGAGCACCTCCCCTAGGCTTTGCTCCGGGGTGAGGCCCCGGTGTCCTACGTCCAGGTGAGGTGCGGAACACACACATCCAAAAACCGCAAATGCATTCCTGCCAGAATTGTTTAAAATTTGCTAATGTAAATTTTGACCCAACAAGCAGGAGGCGGACGTTTTCTGATGCTAACTAGTTAATCAAGCCTCTAGTGGCAGGGCTGAGGAGCTACAACCGGAAAGCTAGTGTGTGTGTGTGTGTGTGCGCGCGTGTGCATGTGCGTGTGTGTGTGTGTGTTCTCCGCCACTCCGCATTAAGTGACAGACTTTGCCACTGCAGATGGTTTTCCTTTGCGTACGACAAAGCTCCTCGGGGTACAACAGCCGAAACAGCTGAGCGCTGACCCCGATTTGACACACGGCGCTGCTCATCTGCTCCGCGTTCGGCGTACTATACGTGACGTACGCGCCCCCTCGGTATGTGGCAAAGGACCCGCGTGTGCGAGGGAGCAAAAGCGACAGGCCGGCATGCTCAGAATGTCAAATGTGCACGTGTGTGTGTGTGTGTTGGCCTGCTTCTGCCTACAAATTGGAGGCTTCCTAAGTCCCTGTCAGTTGCAGCTGGTCTCGTGGGAGCAAAGAACTGACATGCTTGTGTTGGCGACAGTGCATGACAAAGTCCTCTGACTCCGCTTAGACGCATCCGAGCAAAGGCAGACGGTGACGCGAGCCGGCGCACCGGAATGCGCCTTGTCCGCGTAACGGCCTACTGAAGACGCCTAACCCTGTCAATCGGGGGGAGGGGGGGGCGCAGATTGCGTCCTCGGCACCCGGGGGCCGAAAGAAAAGCGAGCCGATGCGTGTAATTCCGGGCGGCGGCTTTCGGTTGAGAAGGTCTGTCCGTGCCAGACAAAGACGCTATTGCGAGGGGAAGACTCTTTCAGTTCAGAATTTGTGTTGACCTTGCGAGGGGGTATTTGGGCTTTCAATGGTGTCAAAGCAACAATTCAGGCCCACATCAGATCCCTACTTTATGCCCGACTGCACAACAACACAGAGCTCACTCAGTGTCCCCCGTGCCCATTGATATCAAAATGCTGCCAATCTTACCGAAGGGAGAGATGTTGGACAAGCAGCGCCTGTGTCTATTCATGGTTAGTACCATAGCGGCAGACGCGGGCGGCATTAAACGTCAATGTCTTAAAACTTCCGCAATGCAACAGGAAACTTGCACTTGTAATTACCTTGTAATTACCTTGTAATTACCTTGTAATTACCAGGGCAAATAAGCCAATATCGCCCATCCGTGGATTTTCCAATACCGGTATGTGTGGCATCACGCACTGTACGTATCTCCTGTCGTGGAATTAACACATATCTGCTGTGGATGCAGCATCAGCAATCAGCTTCTTGACCAATTGGCCACATTTTTATGCCAATATCGGGCCGATGTTATCGGTGGGCCAATACGTCGATCACTCCCCTAAGAGTGACGTTTATTCTCGACTCTCATTCGATAGACCCTGGTTGGAACCCCGGGCAGACGCAGACATTATGAAACTCATAAAGTATAGAGCGTACCTTAACACGCAGGAATAGTACCCCACGTCATCCAGTTCAGCTGGTCGGAACCATATGGCGTCCTCCTCCTTGCTCATCCGCGTGCCGTCAAAACTGATGGGTTCTTCAAAATCACCGTGCCCCGCGCTTTTGTACCACATCAGGCTGAGCCCCGTGCTCTGAGCATGCGTGTAGTTGGCCCGGATATATCCGTAGAATAAAGCGCACTTAATCCGAACAGGTTCGCCCAGGAGCACCTTGTACTTCAGATAGTCCACGGACCAGTCAGTGCATCCTTCCACTGCAAGACAAGAACATTGAAGAGGGATTAAGGGAGGGAGGAACTTTTTATTTGCAAAGTAGTATTTTCAACGTATTCATGATTTATGATGAGTCTTCATGAATATATTGTATTTTTATTATTTATTATTATTAATAATTTATTATTATTTATTATTATTTAGCCGAAACATTTAAGTGTTTGTCACACTTAAATGTTTCGGCTCATGAAAAAGAGTTAACTAGTCAAAGATAACATAATTGAACACAAAATGCAGTTTTTAAATTAAGGTTTACGTTAATAAGGGAGGTGAAAAAACTCCAAATCTACACGGCCCTGTGTGAAAAAGTGATTGCCCCCCCCCTGCCCACCTGAGTTCAATTTATGGAGCCACCCCCAGGCCTGATCACTGCCACACCTGTTTCAATCAAGTAATCCCTTAAACAGGAGCTACCTGACACAGAGAAGTAGACCAAAAGCACCTCAAAAGCTAGACATCATGCCAAGATCCAAAGAAATTCAGGAACAAATGAGAACAAAAGTAATTGAGATCTAAAGGTTATAAAGCCATTTCTAATGCTTTGGGACTCCAGCAAACCACAGTGAGAGCCATTATCCACAAATGGCAAAAACATGGAACAATGGTGAACCTTCCCAGGAGTGGCCGGCCGCCCAAAATTACCCCAAGAGCGCAAAGACAACTCATCTGAGAGGTCACAAAAGATCCCAGGGCAACATCTAAAGAACTGCAGGCCTCATTTACCTCAATTAAGGTCAGTGTTCACGACTCCATCATAAGAAAGAGACTGGGCAAAAACGGGCCTGCATGGCAGAGTTCCAAGACCATTAAGAAAAGAACATTAAGGCCCGTCTTATTTTGCTAAAAAAACATCTCGATGAGTGCCAAGACTTTTGGGAAAATATCTTGTGGTCTGACAAGACAAAAGTTGAACTTTTTGGAAGGTGCGTGTCCCGTTACATCTGGCGTAAAAGTAACACAGCATTTCATAAAAAGAACAGTAAATTATGGTGGTGGTAGTGTGATGGTCTGGGCTTGTTTTGCTGCTTCAGGACCTGGAAGGCTTGCTGGGATAGATGGAAGCATGAATTCTACTGTCTAGCAAAAAATCCTGAAGGAGAATGTCCGGCCATCTGTTGGTCAACTCAAGCTAAAGCCATCTTGGGTGCTGCAGCAGGACAATGACCCAAAACACACCAGCAAATCCACCTCTGAATGGCTGAAGAAAAAC
>QODF01000293.1:28139-52312 GCA_024372805.1 Oostethus manadensis
TTATTGCAGGTTCGAATGATCTCACACCACGTAAGCACAAGCAAATGGTTGATTCTCTTGAAAGGGCTACCAGCAAATGAGAGTATTCCCCGGCGTCCTGGCGACGGTGGAGGGACTTTCGAGGCTCACGACTCACAGACTGCAGTGATTTGAAGCCACAGCAGTGTGAAACTGTACCGCAAATACAGTATATTGAATAAACAGAGGGATACTGTTGGTGCCTGTTGTTGTGTATAAACACCATCTGATGTGAATGCCGGCCCAATTTGTGCATTGTCATTTTGTGACAAAAAAAAAAATAGAAAAAATACAAAAAATGCCTCATTGTGCACACATTTTGGTGCATGCAAAATATGTACTTTGACCAAAGTGACAAAACGTTACACCTCATTGCATGTAAACAGCGTATTCCACATGTATTTGGAAAACCTTCAACAAGTTTTGTATGCGCTAAGTACAAAAACAAATCCTACTTGGCAGAGACTCACTTATAACAATTGGGTCTGGAAATAACGGTGTAACGGTACACTAAAATGTAATGTCGGTTCGGTTCAGTTTCTCTAAGCGCTCTGTTGGGTTAATTTTAGGTACAAGAAAAGGCAGAAAACAATGACTTTAAATTCTTTTATTTACAATGTACATGTACATTTTTAACCAAAAAAAACCCCGACTAATTTGGGTGATATTTCAAATAACTCTGACTTTTTTAAGTAGAAAAATAACAATAAAATAAACAGTTGCGTTACAAAAAATTAAAATATGCATAAAATTATAACCTAAATTAAACCTGTAAACCTTGAACACTTGACAAATGTAACAATTCACGTTTTTGGCAACAACAAAATGAACTTGTCCACATTTTTTGCAGAAGGCACAGCGAACCGTGGTTGCAGGGACAACATCTCCAGCAGTGGAGAAAAGCCGCTCACCAGCAACAGAGGTAGTGAGCTGAAGCTATCGGTGGTTGCACTAAGCTGCTTTTCTTTCTTGTAACATTCACTGCCAGATGATAGCGGTTTAAATGCGTTTCCCGAAGCAAACCCGATCTCCGTGGAACAATGTCGACACACAACTTTGGATTTATCCGCTTGCCTTTGTCCATCCGTGTAACAGGGAAGCCAAAGTGTTCCCAAACAGGAGACCGTAGTGAGATGGGAGGGTCTTTGCTGTGATTGAGCTACTAACGTTCCTCCCCATCAGTCAGTAGTGTCCGACTCTTAGAGGCGTCCATGTGGAAACTCGGCCAGGACCTTTGCTCCGCGCGAATAAAAAACTTTAAAGAAAATATGATATATAAATGAAATAAAAATACCATTAAATATAACCAAAACGGTACACAAGTGGACCGAACCGAACACGCAATGAATCGATACGCCCCTAATAAACAGTGCTTTAAAACTTGAAGCCATACCAATTTTGTCCAAAACAGTTTTTTTGCAGAATTTTGGTGGATAATGAGGAAGTGGGAGTTTGCGTGTCCCAATGATCCTAGGAGTTAAGTTGTCGGGGGCTGTCATGGCCCTGGTAGGGTCACCCATGACAAACAGGTCCTAGGAGAGCGACCAGACAGAGAGTGGCTCAAAAGACCCTGATGATTATTAAAAACATTGGACTTTGTTTTCCCTCGCCCGGACGCGGGTCACCGGGGTCCCCCTCTGGAGCTAGGCCTGGAGGTGGGGCATGATGGCGTCTGGTGGCGGGGCCTGCACCCATGGGGCCTGGTTGGGCACAGCCCGAACAATAACGTGGGTCCCCCCTCCTATGAGCTCACCACTCGTACGAGGGCCCAAAGGGGTCGGGGGCTAAGTGAGCTGGGTGGCGGGTGGAGGCGGAGGCCTTGGCGGTCCAATCCTCGGCTACAGAAGCTAGTTGTCGGTATGTGGAATGTCACCTCTCTGGTAGGGAAGGAGCCTGAGCTGGTGCGTGAGGTGGAGAAATTCCGGCTAGATATAATCGGACTCACCTCAACGCACAGCAAGGGCTCTGGAACCAGTCCACTCTGGTGTTGCCAGAAATGAGAGGCGACGGACAGGGGTGGCAATTCTTGTTGCCCCCTGACTCCAAGCCCGCAGGTTGGAGTTTAACCCAATAAACAAGAGGGTAATTTCCAGTCTGCCTTCGGGTGGGGGGGATGAGTCCTGACTGTTGTTGAACACCAGTTCAGAATAGCCGCCCTTTTTGGAGTCCTTAGAGGGAGGACTAGAGAGGGCTCCCTCGGAGATTCCCTTGTTCTGCTGGGTGACTTCACCGCTCATGCTGGCAGCGACAGTGAGACCTGGAGAGCCGTTATTAGGAGGAACGGCCCCCCTGATCTTAACCCAAGGGGTGTTTTGTTATTGGACTTCTGTGCTCGTCACAGATTCTCTATAACGAACACCATGTTCAAGCATAAGGGTGTCCACATTTGGAGGGTGTCCGCACTTGGCACCAGGACACCCTGGGCCGCAGTTCGATGATTGACTTTGTGGTTGTGTCATAGGACTTGCGGCCACATGTTTTGGACACTCGGGTGAAGATAGGGGTGGAGCTGTCAACCGATCACCACCTGGTGGTGAGTTGGTTCCGATGGTGCGGGAGGATCCCGGTCAAACCTGGCAGACCCAAACGCATTGTGAGGGTCTGCTGGGAATGTCTGTCAAAGTCACCTGTCAGAAGGAGTTTCAACTCCCACCTCTGGGAGAGCTTTAAACATGTTCCGAGGGAGGCAGCGGACATTGAGTCAGAGTAGGCGATGTTTCGGGCCTCCATTGTCGATGCAGTTGATCGTAGCTGTGACCGTAGGGTGGTTGGTGCCTGTCGTGGCGGTAATCCCAGAACCCGTTTGTGGACACCAGTGGTGAGGGATGTCGTCAAGCTGAAGAAAGTCCTATCAGGGCTGTTTTGGCCCATGGGAATTTGGAGGCAGCTGACAGGTACCGGCAGGCCAAGCGGTCTGCGGCTCGGGCAGTCACTGAGGTAAAACCCGGGCATGGGAGGAGTTCGAAGAGGCCATGGTTTCCTGATGGCTTCAGAGAGATTCTGGACCATCATCCGCTGTCTCAGGAGGGGTAAGCAGTGCATAATCAACATCGTGTATCATGGGGACGGTGTGCTGCTGAACTCGACTCGAGATGTTGTGGACCGGTGGAGGGAATACTTTGAAGACTTCCTCCATCGCACAGACACGTTTTCCAACATGGAAGCAGTGGCTGGGGACTGTTAAGGGGGTTCTCCTATCTCAAGGGCTGAGGTTACCGAGGTGGTCAAAAAGCTCCTTGATGGCAAGGCCCCGGGAATGGATGATATCTGGCCGGAGTTTCTTAAGGCCCTGGATTTCTGTGGGTATGTCTTGGTTGACACAACTCTGCAGCATGACGTGGACACCAGGGTCGGTGCCCTTGGATTGGCAGACCGGGGTGGTGGTCCCGCTTTTCAAGAAGGGAGACCGGAGGGTGTGCATTAACTATCAAGGAAGGACACGTTGGAGAGACTATGTCTCTAGGCTGGCCTGGTAACGCCCGGCATCCGCCGGGAAGAACTGGACGAAGTGGCCAGGGAGAGGGACCTCTAGGCTTCCCTGCTTAGGTTGCTGCACGGCGACCCGACCTCGAATAAGCGGAAGAAAATGGATGGATGGATGAGGAAGTGTTGTGTGTTATTGTGTAGAGTGACGGAGAATCGTATGTGTGAGCTAACCGCTGTTGGGGTTCTGCATTATTTACAATATATGTATAGCTGCACAATATCACCTTCAACCACATGTTGCAGGTCACGGAGATCGCACTGATTTGGTATCAAACTTTGGCACCGATAGAAGTCTCAATTTTTTGGTCCGGTTGCCACCGTTGACCTCAGTAAGGGTGCATCACGATACCAAATGATCTTGCATACTGCAGATATTGTCCTGTGTACATACCATGTCTGGGGCTCCTGGCAGATACTGCTACTTGAAATGTATCTGTGTCACAACTACTACTTCCACTCAATAGAAAAGCAAAGCACAGTCCATCCATACCTTGTTTTATCACCTACAACTGAGCTCAGTGCACCTCCAACTCCAGCCCTGGACTGTTAGCTGTAGACAAACAACTTTGCATGCTCACATTCACACTGTCACTGAGTAGCAACTCAAATATTAGACCATCATTGGTCCCAAATGGTATAAGCCACGGAATAGGCTCAAAGGCAAGAGTGCCTTTGCGATCATTTTCAAAAGTAAGTGCAAAAAAAAAGTGTCTCTTGTCAAGGTTGGGCAACCGTCCAGTTAGTAAGCCGTTTGTCCGCATGTCGAAATATGGCATAAAATGATTACTGACATATTTATCTGTCTTGGCGACGGGAAGATTCTTGCAGACTAACTAATCAACTGATGGAACGGTTGATTAGAATGGTCAACAAATATAGATGCAAATATAAGATAAAGTTAGGAGAGTCTCATTCTGCAGTGTTACCAAGCTGGCACAGGTTTAATTGGCGTAAATCACCATGGTAACCCTTGCTGCATGGCAACAAGTGCCTCGGTCTCTTGTCACATATAGTTTTTTCAGGGATTATTCTTTACTTTTGATATAATAGGAGTGAATATTGCCCACTTTTCAATGCAGCTATTCCTACAGTATATTCAAACTGAAAGGAGTGATGCTGCTCCGCTCTTATCACTGATTCAGGAAACACACTCTTGCCTAGTTTTACTGTCCATCTTTTCTATTTATTTTCCTGCCTTGCGCTTCTCCCTACCTTGTTTACAAATGGCTTCACCTGCTTTTTTTTTTTCTGAAAAAAAAAAAAAAAACCCTCAAGAACCAAAAGTTGCCAGATTGTGCTGCTTGAACCACAATTTCTTTGCAATTGACCAAAAATCACTACTGCAACTGAAGTGGCGTCATGATGAGGTCCATATCACGTGTCAATGTTCACTTGCACTGCATGCTGAAAGGTCTAAAATAATAACAATGGCGCGCAAACTCCATTCGATCCGAGAACATGATGTTCAAATGCCAGCGTCCCCTAATAAAGTCATTTCATTTAGTTTTACCAGAAGACAAACAAGAAAAGAGGAAACAGAAGCAATGCAAATGATGGGTGAGACAGTGTGCGCCCACTGACAAGCCCTCCAGCTTAAGTTGCTTGCTCTTTGGAACCAAGTTGCCAAGTTTCTATGACAACAAAGGTCTGCAACTCTCTGATCAAGAACTTGCTAATTAGCTGCTGGACAATAATGACTTGAAGGATGAAAGTAACAAAGTCACTGCCAAAGATGGCTTTATTTAGATTCATTTATTTGAATCAGAAGTTCCTACAAATAAGTAATAATCACATTATTAGGAATTTAAAAAACACTGGAGCTGGAACAATATTTGCTTGCAAAAACATTACAATATTTAAAATGTTTACTTTACATATTCTGCCAGTCTAGGCAGACATTAGAAAAATTACCCGTGTGTTTTGTTACGTTTGAGGTACATCCCGTCAAGATCGAGAGCACCCCTAGCTTTGTTTTTTAATGACTTGTCGCTTGGACAAAGTAACCAGCAGAACACAAATGGGGGGAAAAAGCAAAATGATTTCTACAAATTTCATGCAACAGGTTTCTAAAAAGTACTTTTTCATCAGTAAGAATGTACTTTAGGCCAACATTTTCTGTATCTTTTGCCAGAAAAACGATCAAGTTCCTCAAAATGGCCCATTTCAAACTAATTATTGGAGCGTGCATCTCCTTTTCATTTTGCCGCCTCACATTTGCAATATGTTTGACCGGCACACGAAAAGCGCCAACTCCACCACGGGTCACAAAGATCCATGTCTCAGCTGGAAAAGGCAAACGTGTCAGTTGTCGACCTCGTAGAAGTCACATGGAGTAGTGATGGGAAACTGGTTTCCTTTTGCCCACTTGAGTTTTATGGCTCACTCAAGTCAGTTGTCAGCTCACGCTAAAAACCAAAAACCCCAAAACGACGTCTATATAAACTATGTATATGGCTGTGATATCAAGTACTATGTGCTCGATGTACCAGAATCAGTATCATGGTGACTTACTCCGTGGACAGTTGTCCATCTGATCCAGCTGGCTTGGGGCGCCTTTCCCAGTTGATTTTTGGGTAGACAGTTTCTACCACTGCGGGGTTTGTTGGTGATAACAATTTTTCATTCATTGGGATGCCGCCTTGGAGCAATGACCTCCCCGCCGGAAACACAAAGCCTTTGCACTGATGGTAACATCGTTTCCAGCAGGAACACTCGATTTCTGTCGACAATTCATGCCGGTCAGGACTCAAAACATTATTGGAGGTTTTTAGAGGGATTCATAAGCGTAATAGCTTCAGTCCGTTCATTGTTAGGGAAAAACTGCCTGCACGAAACGGCTATCTGGAACGCACATACTGCAGAAGGGTAAGGCGTGTGTTCTTGTCTCACATAGGGATGGTGGATGATGGGCAAACCTTTTTATGAAGTCCCAACATATGCACAATAAATCTGAGATCTGCATTCAACACACAACAAAACCTGATCAGTTACAATAATTAAATAAATCATGCTTCCAAAAAATTGAACCTGTCATTTCAATTCCAGATGGCGACTTTTACTAGCTTCTTTCTTCTGGCCATGCACTTTGCTCTCGTTGACACTCTTTGCTCAGCTCCGTTCTTCCCTAACAGCCACTAAGCTTTCATTAGTATGCACGTACACTCCTGGTCATGATTTTAAGACCAGTTTTAAAAAAATTGCAAAAATGCCCATCGTGCACTGTTAGATCTTAAGGAGGTTCTAAGTAGAGCTTGAAAATGCAAAATAATGTCAGCGAGATCAGCTGATCAAAAGTTTAAAACCACAGCTAACACCCCTTGCAAAAAAGAAATAACATTTTCCAAAAAGGACTCAGTAATGAGCGGATGAGTCGTTCTTGTTAATCACCTCAAAAACGGGTTTGAATATGCTTGGTGTGCCAGGATTTCCAGGAGGCTAGTTGGAATGTTGCTTCACAAAAGGCCTCCGCTGTCTGGAACCGATCCATTTTTGTAGACTTCCCTTGCCCTCCATCCCCAAATGTTCTCTATTGGGTTTAGATTGGGGGAACGTGCAGGATGGTCAGGTGGGCACCGGAACTGGAGCTTTGTCTTGTTGTCCAGTCATTACCACACAGATGAGGGCCTTCAGTCATGAGGGACGCCCGCTTGCAACATCTCCACATCTCCAGCTGCAGTATGATGCCTTTCACAAATACTTGCTCAAATGCAGGGCTTCAGACTACAGTATTTTTTTTACTAGGAGTACAGTGGCCTCTAACTTAAGCTTTTAGGAGTGCAAGCAGAAAATTTAGGGGCACACGCTGAAATTTTCTCTCATTTTTACTAAATTACTAATAAAATACTTGACAATAAATAGCAGCTGCCTTCTCTAACCAGCCTGTTCCATAGATACGTTCCATAGACCATTCACACTCACATTCATAGGTATGGACAATTTAGAGTCGCCAATTAACCCTAACATGCATGGTTTTGGAAAACCCGGAGAAACATGCAAACTTCACACGGAGATGCCCAACGCCAAAGTGCCACCCACTCAGCCACCGTGCGGCCGCGATTTATCGACTTGTGTTCCGCGTTGTTCGTTTTAGGAAACAGACCGTTACATTTGGTAAAAAGTGCATTTATTGTGCACGATCGGCCACTGCGTATTTTCTGGCCAGAAAAGGGCCGTTTCTGGGACTTGTAACGGGCCGGTGAACAAAAGCTCCTTGGAGGACTTTGCCCCCCCATTTGAAATACCAATGAAAACTAATAATATGTAGTTATTTATCCGTACTGTGCAAACTGAACTTGAAACCGACACCAGGAAAATGCAACGTATTGGCAGGAGAGTACAGCGGATGCTGCACAGGAAAGGAACCAGTTGCCACAGATGAGTAAAATGTGTCGACAACGCAAGGATGAGTAATTTACACGTGCCGTTCTGTGTTTTGCAGGCCGACCACTGTGGTTGTGGTTTGAATGAATACGGATTCATTCCCTGTTCTGCAGGTTCTTCGTGTATTTCGTCTCCAAATCTTGCACCCTCGCTCAGATCGCCGCTATAATGACTGGAAACAACCTCTGTCTGGTACGCCACGGCGTCGCTTTACCCTTTGAAAGTTCTGATCAGCTACTGAAAAGCCCATTTCGGTTGAATGGTTGTTTGCCACAAATCGCCAACTCCTAAATATTTTTGTCTCTTTGAAGCTCTACTTGATGTAAATGTACATTTTCAACTGGCCCTGACATTTTGATCAAGCGTGCACGCAAACGACGAAAACCAAACCAAAAAAACTATTTTGCCTCCATTGCAAAATAAGCGACGCTTGCAATCACGTTGCCTTTCATTTTTAATGTATCCGATTTGGCTCTCCTGATTGGACATGGCCACCAGCGAGTTCTTTCCTGTCATTGATTTGGAAACAGAGATGGAGAGATGTGTCTGCACCCACAGCCGACTGTTCTCGGTGCACTATCTCATTATTTATTCATCCATTTATTTTATACAACAAAGCGGCCTCTTTTGAAGGCGTCGCCATATCGCTTGGGTACTTTGACCTAAATTCCAGCGACGAAAACAAGACGGTGAAAGGTTGTTTGCAGCATTCGTACGAGCTCTACACGCAATTCCGAACGGCGATGTTACAATGTAATGCCGACGCTAGAAGGAACACGGCACAAGAGCTGTCTGTGCTGCTCTACCAATATGAGACACCCCTAACGTGGGTGATCTGGTGCCTCATTGCAATCTCATGCGCCATTACAATAGTTCACACGGCATTTCCAGGTACGGCCAAGCATGAAATGCATTTGCTTGGTTTGCTTCATCACTCAGAAAGTGATGGTGTTCTACTGTAAACAAATAACAGTCGAATCCATAAAACCCTGAAAATCTCATTAAATGGGAACACGTTTGTTTTCTGTCACCCTTTAGTCGCCCAAGTCGCAAAATTGCGACAAGCAACGTTGCAGAAATGAACACGCCATTTCTGAAAATATGGTGCTTCGTGTAGGTGATATTTGACACCGGGAGATGGCGAACATCTATAAGTTTGGGAGTTGCAAGCCTGCCACCGGTCGGGGAGACCAAGCGGTGATCGTAGGAGGAGGGCAAATTTTAGAGGTCTGTTCACTGCCGATACTTGTACTCGTGACGCTGCGTCCACAAGCAGCACATGCCGATGCTTTGCTTTACAGTGCTCAGGGTGGCAGGACGTGGTGGGTGTAGCAGGGCTGGTCAAAACACCGGGGTGAGGGGGGTTGCGGGAATATCAAAAAAAAGGAAATATCCACAGACGAAGCGAGAGAGGCAGTTACCGTGGTCAGCATCACGCCATAAGTGACGATGATGATGGCTGGGTTTGCTTGAGAGGAAGAGGAAGACCATCACGAGTGCCTCAGACATTTTGATGAGTCTGTCAGGCATTGTGAAGACAGGGATCTGACAAATTCTGAGCCAATTGATTTCCTGTCAGTTATCATAGACGGCGAATTCTGGATCTCAGGTATGATGTCACTGTCTTTGAACTGAAAGCATCTGCAGCAGGAGTGGGCTGAAACCAGCTCAGTTGACTGTGAGAAGCGGACATGACCCATCGTTCACGCGGTACGGCAGCCTGCTGGTTCGTGCGTTTCACGACACAAAGCGTCGCACCCCGCTGTCCACCAGCTGTTGTCGCTGTTTGTTATTGTGAGTTGCATTTGTTGTTAAACAGTTAAAGTTGTTAAAAAAGCGTTGCTGGTCTTTCTTCTTTGTTTTTCCTCACCCCGATTGCGTGCATTTATTTTTTTATTATGAAAAAATTAACGAACGTGCGGTGTGCACGGACAAGTACCTGCTTTTGTGTGACGTATTGTGGCGTCACACAAAATACGAGCAGTACTCGGCTAACCACTGCCGCCTAGAGGCTCGGCTACGACGGCGTATTAGGGCCACGTGGGAAAAAAAAATTTCGGCCACGTAAAAAAAAAAAAAAAAAAATACGATTTCAGTGCATTAGGGCCACAAAAAAAAAAGTTAAGATTTCAAGATTAAAAGTCGTAATATTACAACATTTAAAGTCGTAAAAGTATGAGATTTGAAGTCGTAATCTTACGAGAAAAAGGGTCGTAATTTTTATAGCTGTCTCGGGCAACGCCTGTTAAAAAAAGCATTAAAATCCTCAAGATTTCGATTATTTAGTAGTAAATGTACAACAATAATGTTTTATATTTACGAGAAAAGATCGTCATGTTACGAGAGCAAAAATTTAAGTGCACAGGAATGAAGAGCTGGTAACGGAGATATCGACTACCTTGTTTGGGATAGCCCTCCTTGTAACAGCACACAGAATCCATGACCCCTCCAGCATTCATGAGAAGTGTGAAGTGTGTCCCGTCTCAGGATCTCGTGAAAATAAAACGTGGTAAGATTACTTGTGGGCACCAGGTACGGGACGATAATAAATAAACTGATTAGTCACACAGACAAACGAAAATGAAATTGATGCTTTTGCCGGCCTCAATATATCGCCATGAGTCTGTTTCCCTCGTCTCCCACCTGCAAATAGACAGGAAGAGGTTTCACTCTGTGCACTGCTTTCACAACCGTGCCGTGTTTGTTCCATAGAACAACAGCATGAACAGAGTGAGCCCTTTTGTCAGTCATAGTCTGTTTGTCTTGGTGGGTGGAGCCGGGGCCACTAGCATGCACACAGAGTGCAGAAGAGTACAACCTTGTGAGGAGCAAAAAACAGTTTCTTTAATTACAAGAATTGCAATACAGTGGAACCTTGGTTAGCGTACGCTTCGGTTAACATGCTTTTCGGTTAAACCCTCTAACGCGGTTATGCCACAAGTCTCTGCTTTTGTTTTGATCACGGCTGCAAAATAACCGCCAATGCAGCCAACAAAAAAGAGTTGCAAGTGCTGGCATTTTGATATTGCAAATGTTAAGAATAATTGTACTGGCCAAGAATGCTTTCACAAACAATACATTGGACTCCAAAATCGGTAGAAAAGGCTTAGAAACAGGAACAGGAAGACAGAAAAGCGTCGTACCAATACTTAATAAAATACCGTTACCTTCAACTTAGAGGTCAAACAGGTTTTGTGGCTCCAAGTGGGTTTTCATTTGGTGGAAACGGGCCAAAATGGCTCTTTTGATGATAAAGGTTGCCGGCCCCTAATCTATAACACTCATTTGTCGTTTGGCTTGCTGGATCAAATTACTTGGATTGACATCATTTCTCATGGGAAAATTGGATTCGGTTAGAGTATGTTTCAGTTTCAGTCCGACCCTCCGGAACGGATTAATGGCCAAGGTTCCATTGTTTTATAGGGAATGGAAGTTATAGTTGCATATAGGGAGCCCATAATTTATTAGCATTGCTCTAAACACAAACTGAGCCACAAACAATTCCACCAGGGGGGGGGGGGGGGGGGAGCAACAATATACCCCCTCCTAGCTTTGGCCTGCTTTAGAGATACATTGGATAAACAGATGTAAAACTCATCTTGTGATTTCTTCTCCAGAGAGAGCACCGCATAATCATAAAATCATCTCCCCGCATTCCCACAATGCCAGTAATCCTCTCATCTCACCGAGCGCCTTGAGAGGCGCTGAAACACCCGCACGTAAACAACAGGAAGTGCTGCATTGCAGACATGACCACGCGCGCAGGACAAGCGGGTGCACCGTCTCACCCACACAGCTACAAAACACCCGTGAGGCGGACCACGTGAGCCTCTCTACCCACCCTGTTCTCCTGCACTGTATCATGGCGGCGTGGGCGCTCTAAGTTGGTGACTCAGACACTTGCCGGTCCACTACAGAGACCGACACACCATTTGGGCGTCACGCTCAAGCGATCTCACAAAATGAGGGTTGGGTGGAAAATAGCACCGTTGCAGATGGATAGAGAGCCGCCTGAGAGCTGATAAGATGATGAGAATATGCAACAAAGCCAGCAGCCAGAGGTGCCCTGTGGGTCTCTGCTCACAGATGCCAACTCTGACCTCATTTTTTCTCTCCATTTTTCCCACACTGTTAACCACAGAGCCCCATCTCCTTCCTGCTCCTCTGCCTTTGTACTTCTCCAGCCTCGTCGCCGCTCGCTCCCGACCTTATTGTCTTTCAATTGTGCCCGTCCGTTATCTACAAGGTATTCAATTCTGGCAAAGAGAAGTGGGAGGCGGTGGCCGCAGTTCAAAGGAAGAAAATGACGATGGAGAAAAGATTGGGCGGCAAGCTGCACATAGAAGATATCGAGGTGATTCCCAATCATCCAGCAGATGTGGGATGATGCCATTAGTTCCTAGTTGACGATATTCTTGATATATCCTGTTTATTGTTCTTGAGCCGGAGTATGTTCTTGTCTCTCACCTTAAGTGTCCAAAGAGGTTTTTTTTTTAAATTAACTAATTAATTACATTGATATTTTAACTTATTGTTGGCCTACGGGACATTTTGAAAATGGAATTGACCAAGAAAAAACCCACAAACAAATACCACAACATCAGAAAAATTTGAAATATCAGCAGTAATTTTACAAGAATAATTTAGCAATTTACGAGTAAAAAAGAAAATTGACTGTTGTTTCGTGAGATTATGAGACACAAACAAAACAACACATAAGGTTGTAATGTTTGCAAAATCAGGTTGCGGGAAAATGTTATAATGTGACGAGAATAGAGTCCAAATATAATGTGAATAAAGTCATAAGAAAAATGACAGTAAGAAAGTTGGAATAAANACAAATACCACAACATCAGAAAAATTGGAAATATCAGCAGTCATTTTACAAGAATAATTTAGCAATTTGCGAGTAAAAAAGAAAATTGACTGTTGTTTCGTGATATTATGAGACACAAACAAAACAACACATAAGGTTGTAATGTTTGCAAAATTAGGTTGCGGGAAAATGTTATAATGTGACGAGAATAGAGTCCAAATATAATGTGAATAAAGTCATAAGAAAAATGACAGTAAGAAAGTTGGAATAAATTTAAAAAAAAACACAGTAAAAATGGAAAACATACATAATAACATTAACATAATAATAACAATAACATAATGTTAAGAGAATGATGTCAACACATTCTGCTTGACAAAAAAAATCACAATTTTGAATGCAAAGCAAAAAAGTAAAAAGGTAAAAATAAGTAAAAAATACACAATGTCAAAACATTATGAGGAAAAATGTCATTTTGCAGCATAGAGTTTTAAAGTCATAATATGGGAAACAAAGTATGAACATTTTGGAAAATTAGGTTGGGGAAAACGTTATATCATGGGAATAAAGTAAAAAATATTTTACAAATAAAGTCATAACATTACCTCAAATTATATAGGTTATTTATATTTGTATATGATTACAGTATTTAGTGGAAACACATTCAAAAAAGACTTCAAAATAAAAAAAGTGAAAAAGTTGTGGTGCAGTTACTGTACGTATAACTTCTTAGCATATCTTTATGTGTTGGGTTCCAAAACATCAAAGTGACCCTTGCACTGTTTTTTCACTATGTGGCCCTCATCGGAAAACGTATGAAAGCCACTGTTCTACAACCATTATGCAGGTTTGCAATTATGCAGGATGGTTTTCTGCATAATGGTGGTCACATAGACTACAAAGTCATGGAAAGTGTAATAAAAACACAGAATATACGTGATGGAACAAGCAAGCAGGCCATTCCACAAATGCACAGAATGAGCACAGGCCATCTGGGACCAGTAAAAGGAAGGGAAATCGCACCAAAGTCCAGCACGGGACAAATGTCCTTGTATGAGTGCACCCTCAGTTTGCAAAAAAAACTGCGTCTGTCGTGTAGATACTGTGAAGGGACAAAATATCAGCCCCATAAAGTACGAGATAAAGGAAGGAATCGTCAGATTACTGGGGAGCTATAAAATCTCAGCAGATGCAAACGCAGGCCACACGGGTGGTAAGAAACTGAGGGAAACCTGCTGGCCCGCAACCACAGTGTAGTCATTAAAGGAAATGATTGTCAAACACAGCAAGAGGAAAAACTACCTGCTGTACTCGGATTACCAACCTGCTCGTCACCACAATTCAATTACAGACAAAACTACACCCCAATGACATCAGGAAGAAATGCCCCTGCCGCCGGTTCTCCTCACATTTCTGCACCAGGGGCGATCATTTCGTTTTGGTCCTTTGCTGCATCAAAAGGAAATGGAGGGAAATCATCCTATTTTTTGGAACAGCATGCAGACAGAGGAAGGTTTATTCAGGGAGTGGTGTTAAGGGAGGCTTGTGGATTCGGGCTTGTCCCACATGCATAACAAGTGTTCATCGGGAACCTGGGCGTCCGTGTGATGTGAGTACTGTCAGAGTTTGTCTGAAACTGCAATACATTATACTCCATATTATACAGTATTAGTGTGCTATGTTACTATTTTTTGGTATCAGATTGTCCCCCGTGTTAGTATTCCAATTTTACACCCCAGTGCAGAAATAAGCAGGTCAACAAATTGTATGCACACACACACACACACAAGATTATGAAGTTGTTTGTTGTTGCTGTGTCAAGCTGTGAGCCGTCGGAAAATTAATGAAGTCACGATTGGAATGCAAAAAAAAAAAAAAAATACACCAGGAAATCTCTCCAACAAACTTTGAGGGCAAACTTGATAAAAGATTTCATCTCGGCTGCATTTTCACTCATAATAGTAACAGAACTTTAATTGATTGTTTTTACACACCGCGTGAATGTAGGTCAGAGACTCTTAAAACCACGAAACCAACGATGAGCCCAATCTGTTCGGGTCATTGGGAGTTCACATAACTGTGCGGTCCTTCTTAAAGCCAAATGCACAAATGAGCTGGCCGATAAGCGATTTATTTTCCTCCCCAGAATGAAGCCAACCATTCTTCACCTTTGCGCTGTAGTCTACATCACGTCTCCAAATGCAGCCAATGTGTGGATACGGAGAGTGAGTGACAGTCAGGTGTTTTTATGAGGTGGCAAGGTTTGAACGTTACAAATCTTAGCTTCATTGGCCGCTCTAAATTGTCCACAGGTATGAATGTGAGCGTGAACGTTTGTTTGTCTGCCCTGCGATTGGCTGGCGACCGGTCCAGGGTGTACCCCGCCTCCCGCCCAAAGTCAGCTGGGATAGGCTCCAGCATAGCCGCAACCCTAACGAGGATAAGAGGCGTAGAAGATGGATGGATGGAAATTGAATCTTCAATTTCGAGCTGTAAGTCGGGAAGTTGAAAAGGCAAAAGATGTCAAGAAAATAAGCAACAAGATTCTTAATTTGCTTGCACCCTGATCTCCTGACTGTGAGGCCGACATGCCACCCACTCATCCACCGTGCGGCTAAATCAAGCATTTTCCAGCATAAAAATGGTAAAATGAACTAAAATACAAATATAAAGGATTTAATAGGCACACTGAAAGATCGGTTTTTATTGCAGGTTTGTATGATGTCACAACGGGCAGAAAAATCTCTCACGGAAAATCCCATAATAAAAGCACGGGCTACTGTTGCAGTTGCAGCCCAGCTGCAAGCTGAAACTCCACTCTGAACCCCCCACAGCACTTCCTGTCCACCGCCCACTCTTTGGCCGAGGGAACACACTAGCGCGAGTGTTATTTATGTCTTAAACGGCCTATTTATTCCTGTTATGTCTACTATATCATGTATTACGGGTGTAAAGGTGACCATAGGGGCTATTTCATATCTAGAGGGCTCTAATAATGTTACAAAATGTATTTAAAAGGTCTTAAATAGGTTTTCCACAGTATACTCTAACTACAAAAATGTTGGGGAGAAATTCGAGAAATAGACTGAAACCACGTCTACAATGAAGGTTAAAGTAACCTTAAATGTCCATTCATCATTTATACGTGTTATATGCACTTCGAAAGGCTTTCTCGAATTGTAAAAGTAGAACAATTTGGTTCGTTGACATTTTTTTTTATAATGACCTCACCTGGCCGCACGGTGGATGAGTGGTTAGCACATTGGCCACACAGTCAGGAGATCTGGAAGACCTGGGTTCGAATCTCCGTCGGGCATCTCTGTGTGGAGTTTGCATGTTCTCCCTGTTGCGTGTGTGGGTTTTCTCCGGGTACTCCGCTTTCCTCCCACATTCCAAAAACATGCATGTTAGCTTCATTGGCCGCTCTAAATTGTCCATTAGAGTGTGAATGTGAGTGTGAATGTTTGTCTATATGTGCCCTGCGATTGGCTGGCGACCAGTCCAGGGTGTACCCCGCCTCTCGCCCAAAGTCTGCTGGGATAGGCTCCAGCATCCCCGTGACCCTAATGAGGATAAGCGGCATAGAAAATGGATGGATGGATGGATGACCTCACCTGCCTCCCCTGACCGCGCGTCACCGTGTTGTAGAAATCCACCTAATGTTGCGGCCCGTGAGCGTATGTCACCGACAAAAAAGAGACAGTGGGCGAGGACACGAGGTGCTGTAAAGGCAGATTGAAAGAGACAGACCCCCTCAGACTCTAAGACAAGCTGAGAGGCCGTCAGCCGCATGCATATTCATGCGGCACTGCGCAAATACCTCCAGTGAGGCAGCCGCCAAGGTCACCGGAGATGATTAAAACCAACCAGATAGCCCCATACCATGTGATATACATACCATGCCCTTATCCCCAACCACTCAACTGTACCCCCAAACCATCCCAGTTAACCCAATGGCTGATTGAAAAGACAAACCAACATGACTCTTTCGTGATGATCGGTTAGTGAGGCGGACTGTATATTCCGAATTTTGACGAGGGTGTGCATAATGATGAGGGCTGATGATGATGATATAACAAGCCACTCCTGCCGCTCCCTTGCACCCGGCATTGTGGGCGACAGACAGAAAGGGATCCTTTCCCCGTATCATGAATAAGCCTCCGCCCCACTGGAGGCGATGCCAATCATCAATTGTTGACTTGAAGCAATGCACACAATAAAATAGGTAGGCCTGTCACAATACTCTACTTGATTAATTGAACAATGACAAAAACCAAAACAAAAACGTCGCCGGCCTTGATAAATAGACATGAGCGTGCATGCGTGTTTGTTTTCCCCGTCTCTGTTGACAAGAGGGTTCACTCTGCATGCACTAATGTGCACAGACAGAGTGAGACCTCCTTTCAGCCATTCAGCCTCTTGGTCCCAGTACATGGAGGCGGGTAGTGAGTGACAGCTAGCAGCAGGTTAGCCTTTGACCAAACATGAATGAAGGCACAAAAGCTATGGTTCCGAACCTGCAGTGTGGAAATCTTTTGGTTTTGAACACAATGAACAAAGTGAGCCCCTGCTTAATCCGAGTCCGGGACGTAGGAGCAGCAGTCTGAGTTTTGAAGTCCAGACTTACCGATCTCCGTTCTCACATCACCTCCTCCAGTTCCACCAGGAGGACCACAAGGCGTTCCCTGGACAGCTGTGAGACGTAATCCCTCCGTCATGTCCTAGGTCTTCCCCGGGGCCTTCTCCCGCCCGGGCGTGCTCGGAACACCTCACCGGGAAGGCGTCCAGGAAGCATCCAGACCAAATGCCCGAGCCGCCTCAACTGATTCATTATGTGAAGGAGCAGGAGCTCTACTGTGTGCTCCTCACAGATGGCCGAGCTCCTCACCCCATCTCTTAGCATGAGTCCAGCCACCCTACGGAGGAAACTCATTTCCTTTCTCAAAGTGAGAGCTTTGCCTTCCTGCTCGACGCTCTCTCTTCACCACGACGGTCCGGTACGGCGACCGCATTGCTGCAGAGGCTGCGCCGATCCGTCCGTTGACCTCGCGCTCCAACCTTCCCTCACTCGTGAACAAGACCGAGAGATACTTGAACTCCTCCACCTGGGGCAAGACCTCACTCCCAATCCGGAGGCAGCATACCACCCTTTTCCAACTGAGAACCGTGACCTTGAATTGGAAGAATATGAAAGGATATAAAAGTGCAATGTGGCCTGAACGAGTCCACTTTATTTTCTTTATTTTATTATTATTTTTTTTTGCTTGCTTAATTTATTCTGCTGTTTTTTGTTCAATGTGTTTAAAAGCTCTTGACTTTCCAATTACAGCGTTGAATACTCTTGGGAATTGAAAGTTTATTGCTTTTTACACATTCTACAATCATTATTAGTTGGAAAATTATTGTCCAGCAAAACATGTTTTTAATAATAGCCCGTATTCCACCACAAAACAGCATGATTTCTTCATTGGTTCTTGATTGATTCTTCTGCTTCTTCATTGATTAAATAAGGAGCTTATCTGCAAAAAGGACTTTCTCGGCTGCACGGTGGATGAGTGGGTAGCATGTTGGCCTCACAGTCGGGAGGTTCAGGGTTCGAAATCCCCGTTGGGCATCTCTGTGTGGAGTTTGTGTGTTTCTTTTGATAAGTATGAAAAAAAGGAAGAAGCATTTCGCTTATTTCTAGCATAACAAAATTTGATAGCTGCAGAATCACCAATAGATGACGCAGGATCAAGATGTCTCACTGCAGATTAACGATGCAGTGACACTTATGAATTTGTGGAGCTCCTACAACCAATTTAGCAGCTCCACAAATTTGGATGCAGACTACTGAGCCGTAGACTACGGGTCGAATTATATTTTCGGAAAGATTGCAGTCGGATTGAGCGGCATGCAACACAGCTACCATTCACAGTTGGTGAGAATGGACATCCGGCGCGTCTTATTCCTCAACATGTGCAACTTGCACCTCATCAGAAGATCACGTTTATAGACAGAGTTGCTGGTAATGACGTTCTTTTTTTTTTCCCTCAAACAAAACGAATCTGTGTCACAGAATGTTCGGGCGCTAACTAACTGCTCCTTTCATCTTCACTTTAGCAGGCGTGTTCGTTAATGGATTTCCTGCTGCATCTAGTGAGAAAATAGACCCAGTCTTTCCGTTAATGATAATAAACAAATAAATGAGGTGGACCAGAGGCAATCGAGCTGAAGCGGAGGTTTGGCAGGGTGACAGGCGCCAGGCCGTGTGCAGTAGGCTTCATTAGCAGGAATAGGGCAATCGTGCAAGGATCACGCAGGCGGCACGGACTTAACGATCGTGATAATGTCAGCTGGCAAAGAATAAAATAAACAGGTGCCTAAGGCTAGGCTATCATCACTTCATCAACTTGCTGCAGAAGTTCCCGTGTCGTGTTGGTTCTGTCCGGTTGTCAGCCTTTTTGCACAGAAACTAATTCGGGCTTCACAATGTTTATGACCAGAACCTGCATGAGCGTTAGGTTTTACAGGACAATCAATTTAACAGAGGGAAGCGCAGGTAGCTCAGGGTCAGGGTGGATTGTCATGCTGAGAGTAATAGTCGCCCTCATATGAGTTTACCAAAGAAATGCACGAATAATTCCATTAAAAAACATCACGCTGCCTCTGTGTCACAGCTCGTCACATGTCTTATCTAGCTTATCCACCCCTTGGTGCTGGCCCAAAGCCCAATATTGGGTAATGGAGCCAAGCTGTTACAGATGCTTGAGCTTTCTGTCAAGAAGGCAAATAGACTCTCATGTTTGGGATGCCAAACATGTTTTGCTCATCTATGCACAAAGCGGGAGAAAACCCTGCTAGCACCATTTTCGCTGTCCGTCTCACACTATCCTCCATTTGCAATCACATGGTATGGAATAAATGTTGAACTTTGGTTAGCGTACGTCCCACTTAGCGTCTTTTGCGGTCAAAAATGGTGCCTTGGTTTGAGTACATTTTCCAGTTAGTGATCAATATGGCTCTCCGCGTTATTAATACACGTGACTTCAACTGCGTAGGTATGAGAAAAACGCTTCCATTTACTTATTTATGCATGTGGAGTATAGTTTCATCCTCACTGTCGTGGAAGGCAGACATAATCTAGCGAGGGTGGAGGCGCTCAGTGAAGCGTTTAAACTCGACATTATTCACCACCGACTGGGGCTCGCTTCTGTTGGTGTGCAGGGTGTGCAGAATTATTAGGCAAATGAGTATTTTGACCACATCATCCTCTTTATGCATGTTGTCTTACTCCAAGCTGTATAGGCTCCAGAGCCTACTACCAATTAAGCATAATAGGTGATGTGCATCTATGGAATGAGAAGGGGTGTGGTCTAATGACACCAACACCCGATATCAGGTGTGCATAATTATCAGGCAACTTCCTTTACTTTGGCAAAACGGGTCAAAAGAAGGACTTGACAGGCTACGAAAAGTAGAAAAATAGTGAGCTATCTTGCAGAGGGATGCAGCACTCTTAAAATGGCCAAGCTTCTGAAGCGTGATCATCCAACAATCGAGCGTTTCATTTAAAATAGTCAACAGGGTCGCAAGAAGCCCGTGGAAAAACCAAGGCGCAAAATAACCGCCCATGAACTGAGAAAAGTCAAGCGTGCAGCAGCCAAGATGCCACTTGCCACCGGTTTTGCCATTTTTCAGAGCTGCAACATCACTGGAGTGCCCAGAAGAACGATGTGTGCAATACTCAGGGACATGGCCAATGTAAGAAAGGCTGAAAAACGACCACCACTGAACAAGACACACAAGCTGAAACGTCAAGACTGAGCCAAGAAATATCTGAAGACAGTTTTTTCTAAGGTTTTATGGGCTGATGAAATGAGAGTGAGTCCTGATGGGCCTGATGGATGGGCTTGTGGCTGGATCGGTAAAGGGCAGAGAGCTCCAGTCCGACTCAGACGCCAGCAAGGTGGAGTACTGGTTTGGGCTGGTATCATCAAAGATGAGCTTGTGGGGCCTTTTCGGGTTGAGAATGGAGTCAAGCTCAACTCCCAGTCCTACTGTCAGTTTCTGGATGAAACCTTCTTCAAGCAGTGGTACAGGAAGAAGTCTGCATCCTTTAAGAAAAACATGATTTTCATGCAAGACATGCTCCATCACACGCGTCCAAGTACTCCACAGCGTGGCTGGCAAGAAAGTGTCTAAAACAAGAACAACTAATGACATGGCCTCCTTGTTCACCTGATCTGAACCCCATAGAGAACCTGTGGTCCATCATCAAATGTGAGATCTACAAGGAGGGAAAACAGTACACCTCTCTGAACAGTGTCTGGGAGGCTGTGGTTGCTGCTGCACGCCATGTTGATGGTGAGCAGATCAAAACACTGACACAATCCATAGATGGCAGGCTGCTTCTGAGTGTCCTTGCAAAGAAAGGTGGCTATATTGGTCACTGATTTGTTTTTGTTTTGTTTTTGAACGTCAGAAATGCATATTTGTGAATGTTGAGATGTTATATTGGTTTCACTGGTGAAAACAAATCATTAAAATGGGTATATTTTTGCCTAATAATTATGCACAGTAATAGTCACCTGCACACCCTCCTAAAATATTCATCTTTGCTATTAATGAGTTTTTTGGGTTCATTGAGAACATGGTTGTTGTTTAATATTAAAATTAATCCTTTCCTAATAATTCTGCACTCCCTGGAGCTACCGACTTTTTGTCATCTTGTGAGAGTTCCCCGTGTGATGCAGCTTCAAATGCGTGATAAGGTTGGACGTATTAAACTTTCTCAGCTCTGTGTCACCACTGGAAATTGGTGCATGACAAGTTTTGCAATCAGCTGCAATGTCTCTTTATTGCCACATGGCTGAAATCATTCCTGCTCCTTGCTACTTTGTTAGCACACTAGCACACTGTTGTTGTGACTACATGGCCTCTATCTGGTCACTTTCAGCCTGATATACGGATATTGGATGCAGACATTCCCACACAATACTAAGGTATTATTTAAAAGGCTGGTTTGTTGTTTTTTTCACATGAAGTTGTATGACATGCCCATCACCAGTGTAGTGCATCGACAGTGACTTACCCCACACTTCCTCCCGTGAGCCGAGTTCTTGTACTCTAACGGTATTGCACTCTAAAGACCATCAAGAATTGCAAGTAAACACAGTGAAACACGCACACGACAGTGGACAGGCGCGAGTGTGCATGGATACGATGCCAGAAAAAGTAACGCCCTAGCAATAGTTTGGTCTGTTTTTTGTTTTTTTTCAGGAAGCATTTTTTGGGATGCAAATGTATTACTCTTTTGGACACATATTGTTCTGAGAAACCAAAGTCTTTACTTAAATGACTTTCCCCATCACCAAAACTCCACCAGTCGCTGTTGATGTGCTACACTGGTGATGGGCATGCCATACAACTTCATGTCAAAAAAATGTAACTAGCCCTTTAAATGATACCGTAGTATTGTGATGGTGATGGGGATGTCATACAACTTCATGCCAAAAAATTGAACTAGCCCTTTAAATTAAACCGTAGTTAAATTAAACCCTTTAAATGAAAATTTACATATCAAAAATGTTTTTTCTCTTGAGGGCCTGCCATCCCCCGAGCTGTTCATCGGGGGATTAGGACTATGGTGTCAGACCGGGATAGGTCTATATTTCACAGGTCCTGCCTTTCTCTTTTTCAGCGGATGCAGTTCATATATCGGTAAAACATTTACAAAGGTATATTTTACGTAGATAAATACAGGTATGTATGTAAAAAATGTAGATTAACTCGAGATTTGTCTACGTGTACATAGTTTTGCGAAGGGTCTCCGACTGCGACAAGCCATTATGATGCCAGACGAAATAGCAGCAAGCACTGCAACCTCGTCAAGAATGTCGCAAGAGCTGTGCGAAGTCTGCAGAGGAGCTGTGGAAAAGATGCGGATCAGACAAGGGCAGCTCCTTGGTGGACAACAGGAATTGGTTGTTATTGATGAAAGTCAATTTCGCCACAAGAGAAAAGTATGTTGATTTGTAATGTAGGCTTCTGTGTTTTTGACTACCTGATCAGAAATAATTTACACTCCAAAAACCTGTTTGTCTGTCTTTCCCTCTAAAACCAAAATACACGTACAAACCTGAACCTGGAATAAACCGTTACACATTGAGAATTAGGACTTTATTTAGCTTTGGTTATGGATACTTCACTCTGCAGAATAGAACTTTGCATGTATGTCCATCTGATTAGTTGCATTGCATTTGGATTTTGTTGCACACATAGTGCAGATTAATGTTCGTTTGTTGTGTCATTTTGGTGTTATCACGTGAGACATTTACAGTTGAAATGTTGGGACAATAAATAACTAGTATTGTAAGCAAATGGAATACACTGATTGAAAAATGCAGGATTTCAACCTAACTCAACCTGAGATATCAGTCAGATACCCATAGTGATTGCACATCAATCAGCTACTTTCATGTAAATGAAAGCAGGACAAATAATAAAAATAATAAACAAAAACTCCAAAAACATTAATAGTATAGGCCAATTTTTGGTTCCTCATCTCTCATTTTGTCAAAAGTGTGAATCGAGCCAACGTCTCACTGGAAAATGTATTTCAAGGAACCATGTTTAGCGTGAAATTCTTACATGAAGTAATTCTTTGCTTTGTGCAAACAGTATGGACCAGGAAGAATCGGTAGCTCCCAGAAATGGAGAAAATGGGTGTTTGGCATGCTGGGTGAGAAGCCACAGAGCAGACACAGAGAAAAGAAGCAAGGTGAAGCCAGTGCTACGACTAGTGGAGAAAAGGGGCCGTCAGAACCTTGTGCACCTGATTGCACACCACGTGAGGATGGGTTCTACTGTCCTAAGTGATGAATGGAGGGCCTATCATACCCTAGCTGAGCTTGGTTACACCCATATGACTGTCAATCACTCCATGTGGTATGTGGATCCACAAACAGGTGCTCACACCCAACACATTGAACGTGCCTGGAGGAGCATCAAGGAGCATGTTTGGAGGCAAAGGGGGGATCAAACTGAACGCCTCTTGTCTGACCATCTTTGCCTCATCGAGTGGACTGAGTGGCTTGGCAGAAAACACAAATCTGGCCCTCTTGGAAGGCCCTTGCATGACATTGCAAAGACCTACCGAGTGTATTCAAATGTGCAGTTGATTTACGTCTTTCAGGGTTGTCATAATATGACGAAATTCCTGGAAATGTTATGAGTCTTGTGAAAAGTTATGTAAAAGTGGAAAATGCATTGTAAATATGTGTCGGAACCCTGGTTCTCTTACTTGTTTGTTCTTTAGTTGTTATTGCACTTTTTTGAGTGGACGTTTAATCAATAGAGTTTGGGTGTTTTCTATTGGTGCATGTACTACAGTGTCGTTGAAGAAAATGGTTTTTGACTGTTAATAAATGATTAATAATGACTTCATTTATGTTAATAAAGTACTGACCTACAGTGTTGCTGGAATTATTGC
>QODF01000293.1:59022-81922 GCA_024372805.1 Oostethus manadensis
TGTGTGTGTATATATGCATATATATATGTGTGTGTATATGTGTATATATATATGTGTGTGTGTATATATGCATATATATATGTGTGTGTATATATGCATATATATATGTGTGTGTATATGTGTATATATATATGTGTGTGTGTATATATGCATATATATATGTGTGTGTGTATATATGCATATATATATGTGTGTGTATATGTGTATATATATATGTGTGTGTGTATATATATGCATATATATATATGTGTGTGTGTATATGTGTATATATATATATTTACTGTATATAAATTATAACAAATTAACAATGAAAACCTCCTAATTCAAAACAGATCACCTTGCTTTATCCAAGTCTTTACAATGGCAGCCCAAACATTTTGGACATTTTCTTTAGAGATGCCTACAAATAATTTCATCTCCAAAAGGGGGGCATGGCAAAAACGTTTGGGAAGCACTGCCCTAGTGAAATGAAGGAATGATAATTATACACATACATAAGCTACGCTGCCCAATTCACTTACCAACACATGAACTGAAAATCCTCCAGGAACTTTGTGAAGTGTTAGAACCCTTTGAGAAGGTCACAAACCAGTGTCCGGCAGAGAAAGCCGTCACATCCTTGTGTCAGAGGACTGAGACATGGAATCAAAAAGGCAAAGATGACTGGGAAGGAGACATTTGGGTCCACCTTACAAACGTCACTTGAGAGACGACCAGGGACATTTGAAGACATGGAATGCTTTCAGATGCCTGCAAAGCTTGATCCAAGATTTCAATTAGACTGGTGCAATGGTGAAGAGCAGATCATTATCAAAAATCTCCTTGCTGCGAGAGTTGAGTCCGCCTGTCTTAAAGTCAACTCCCCCATGACATTAGTACTCAACAAGGGAAACGACCCAGACTTTTTTCCTACACGGGGTCTCCAACAGCGGTGACCCCAATTGACACAGCCTTACATGAGCTCCCAGTTTACTTGAGCACACCATTTTTGCCTGAGGAAGCCAAAATATAACAGTAAAAATACAAACCTAGCTGTATTTGCATTCAAATATCTGGCCATGCCAGCGTCCTCTGCACCTGTAAGAGGATTTTTGGTGTCGCAAGCAAAACATTTGAGGAACTATTGACCATTAGATACGACAACTTAAAAAAAATGATTACTGTATTTATCAAAACATTGTTTCAGTTGACCACTCTGAAATGAAGATACATTAATAAACTTTCATTAACGCAGTGGTTCTCAGTTATTCAGCAAAAAACTGCTGCTTGTATCCGTATCGCCTGATATCAGCCGATATCATGCATGTCTACAATAATACACATTTGCTGGACAGACGACTAAATGGTAGATGGGCTTTCAATTGTATAGCATTTTTTTTCTACATTCAAGGTACGGAAAGTACCTAGAGAGGATCCAGCATCCGGAGCAACCGGTAGTGTCCATATTATGCCCCAAGGATACTTTGACACAGTCACAGGTGACTGAGGATTGAACCAACAACCTTTAGGTTGGCAGACAACCAGTCTTAAAATCACAACTTAAAACCGCAAAACACAACTACAAAGTTGTCCTTGTTTTCCTTTTACTTCCTCCAAATGGAAACATTTTAAAACCAAGGGTTTTTTTTCAGTTACAAAGGTTTTGTGCGAACCTAAAAAACGAAGACATTTCTGCTCTTGTACTCCTCCTTACCATAGAAATAAATGAAATGTGAGATTTTTCCATGTATATCTCCCATAAGTCACTGGAAAAAGGGCCGGCCAGACAAAAACCGCGATTGGAACTATGTTCTCCATGCAGCGCACAACCCAGAACATCTGCAGAAAACAAAACAGCTGCTGCATTCGTGTGGACGAAAACGACCAACGAACAGGTCTATGACAAGACTTCAAGTGTTATTTGCCTTTCTGTTGCTTGTAACCCCCTAAAAAGGGTCAAAGCATTGCCGTTGACAACCTCTAGCTTCTTATTGAAAGCACGCGGAGCTTCATGTCTCCTTCCAAACAAGACTCATGATTTTGTAAAGACTCTGGTTCGAGGTTGATTCCCATGGGGGCAAAGCAACCGACTGCCGCCTGCTCCTGCACGACTGAGGGCGCGTCTGTCAGAAAAGGGTCAAACAACCTGACAGTTGACATCCCATATCTCTGTTGCACCCACCGTGCATCTCTGGGGCGCGGGCCGAGACGCACTGAGCCACGGATGCCTGGCGTGGATTCGACAGCATGCCCGGGACACCGGTGGCACACCAGCGCAGCACGACTTTCTGTGATGAATAAAAAACTCAAACAAGATGGCTGGCTTCCCCTTAAAAAAAAAGTTTTGCATCAAAGTGACACAAGTACAATGTTTTCTTGCTGATCAGGAGATCAAGACGTTGGATTTCTGATGACAACATAGCGTTGCATGGAAAGGGGCTGAAGGAAATGTCTTCCTAGCTCCCACTGTCTTGTTTCAGGAAGTAATCTAATGTTTGTACATTTGCATGTCTTTGCAGGGAAGACTCATTAATTGGGAGTGATTGTGCCATTTGTTCCACCCTTCTGACTTTTAATGCACCAGAGAAATGGGGTTGTTGCACAATGGAATGATAATCAGAGCAGTACACTGATTCTATTCAAGTTGCCTCCCAACGAGCACACGTGGGCACCGTTGTGCGACTTGAAGAGCGATTATCATGCATTTACTGTACCGACAGCGTGTCCGGCATGTTTGAATCCAAGTGCGCACTTTATATTTCACAAATTACAGACAAATGGCCACAAAACGAAAGTCGCCAAAGTTGCTTGAAATCAGCGACTGCGACGCGAATAACGCAAAGTGCACAGCTTTTAATTACGGTCACTGACCGTTTAATCGTCATCATCTTCAGCTAGGAACCAGAGAGACCTTGTGACCGCGTATGTACCGCGTGCATCCAAGCCGAGTTGAAAATAGCCGGTTGAGCTCTGCTTTGCTTCTTAAATGCATTAAACGCAGTAATCATGGCATTCGCGTACGACAAAAATGGCACAATATCCAATTACTACGGCAACCTTGCAGTGTTATTTTACACAATTTGTTGAGGCAAAGGAAATAATGTGCCTGTTTATATTCAACCCATTTGGAAAAAAAAACCCACAATTTATTTGTGCAGTAAAAGCAAAAAGCTTTCTCAGCAAGCTGTTTTGACAGGAACAATATACTTCGGGTCTGAAGCATCTCCCAAGTTTCAGTCCATGCATATGACCGAGGGATTCGAGAGTTCAAATATGCCAACTCTAAATTTCCAATATCAACCCCATATCTTCTGTTGTGGAGTTAACACATATCTTTTGTGAAACTAAAGTATACAGTATCAGAAATTAGCTTCTCAATGTGGCTGTAAACAACATTGTACAACATCTAAGAAATACTCAGATATATTGTAAGTATATAATATACATATCAATAGTCGCCACCTGGATTTTCTAAGAAAATAGGTACGAGGTTGCTGCAGTTGGGCAGGTCTAGGTTCAGCAAGACCTTGTGCTTGGGAGTGGTTCAGGGAGCATAAGACATCAATTTCACCCATGGAGTCCAGACCTTAACCCCATTGAGAATCTTTTGAGATGTGCTGCAGAAGGCTTTGAGTAGCGGCCAGACTCTAAGATCCTGGTGAAAAATTAATGCAACACTGGATGGAAATAAATCTTGTGACATTGCAGAAGCTCATCGATGACAACGATGCCACAGCGAATGCGTGCTGTAATCAAAGCTAAAGGCGGTCCAAAGAAGTATTATGGCGTTCTTTTATCGGTGCCGAATTTTTTTTCTTCGCCCAGGCAGAGTACATTTTGGTGGGCTCATATTATTGACATCCCTAATTACTATTAATCAGGGCTACCAAATGAACGTGTTGATGCAGATTAATCCAATCGTCATTATTCATTTGCAATAAAAAAAAAAGTATGCAATTAACTTGGGATTTCACAAGATCCCATGAGATTGACATGTGTCTCGTGAGCACTAGGTCTGGGATGATAACAAAGAAATGAATTACAAATAAAAATGAACTTGATAATTTTGCAGGCTTCAATATATTGCCGTGCTCATAATCGTCTGTTTGCCTCGTTTCCCTCCTCCAAACCGGCAGAAAGATTATTCCCTCTGCGCATTAGTTTCAGCACCATGACACGGTTGTTCAATAGAACGACGGCATGAACCAAGTGAGCCCTTTTGTCAGTCATACAGTTTTTTTGTCTTGGTGGGTGGGGGCGGGGCCGGCGGCATACACACAGAGTGCAGAAGAGTGTAATGTAGTAGAAATGGCAATATTGTCGTAGACGTTTGAAATATTTCTTTCCATTGCACTTTTCTTAGAAGCAACGTTAAAATCTGCGTCCGTTGTTCTGTGTGAGAGACTGTTCTCGGTTGCAGGCAACGCTGTAAAAAAGAAGCGGTTAACTCTCCTCTCAGGTAATGTCAGCAAGTTAGTTTGTCTACGTCGCTGACTGGAAAAGACGTACAAGGTCCACACGAATCTGAATAAATGTTTTAGAAAAACATGAACATTAACATTAACAACACATTTGTATAATTATTATTATTATTATTATATTTATTTTATGTTGGTTAAATAAAATTATTAATTTCTTTGCATTTAGCATCATTTTTGCAAGTTTTTTATTACTTCTCATTTTTGCTTTTCTTCCAAAGTATCATTTCTTATATCTTATTTCCTATTTGTATTTATTATATCATATAGTGAATGTGATAACTTCTCTTGAAGATCTATCTCCCCGTCTATCTATCCTATACTGTATGTGTATATGACACAATATTCCCCATTGTGTGCCCAGCCAGCTTCAGTCGTGGCGTGAAACACAATCAATAAAGACTAGAAATGAAAAGTACTTAATTGTGATGAATCCACAACAACAACGTGTTTATCCGATTGAAAAACGCATTTGTTTGACGTCACTATTGCTTATTTCTTGTCTACAGTCCAGAGGTGCGTGGTTTGGAACACAGAACATGGCTCTATTTGGCTGGCAATAGCTCTGTTTTGGGTTCCTCTTTTGTAAATTAGTCAATAAAACACTTAAAACCAATATAGGATATACTCCTGATTGAAATCATTGAGCTAGAGCAGCAAACGAACACCTTGAGATCCACATCTTGATTCACTACAGGCTCCTCCCCCAACGTTGTGTTTGTGCCAACTGTGCAGGTGTATGAAGGCGGCGCCGCTTTCTTTCCCAGTTAAATAAATGAGTGTCATGCATGGCTGCTGCCATCAGGGCCCGATGAATACCTTTGCATATGGGGAAGTCCATTAGTGTGGCTATGTCTGACTGACTTCATTGTAGTATTGTGCTCCACCAGCAGGCCGGAATTCACCTCTGCGATACCGGAGAACAGAAAAGAGCGGAGGCGAAGGCCATGCACACTCAGACACTCCGAAACACACACCGGGAAAGGAGGCTGTGGGTGTGTGGGTGGGCCTGGGCGCTTAGAGGCTTTGCACATTAAAATGAGATTGGCTGCAGGGGATTGAGGACATTGTGACCCAAGCTGAAGAGTACTGCATGTCAGGCGTAAACAAGCAATTGTCCTCTTAGTTCGTTTACATCAACAACTATTCTTTGTACATTTCAATAAGATAAATATGATAACAGGCACATCTTCCTAAAAACAAGGTGGCGTTGCTGACCCAGAACAGCAACCTGAAAGGTACAAACGTCTGCATCGATGAGCATCGGACAAGATACCAAGAAAGCGCGTGACTTAAGGAAGCGGGGGGAAAATTCGAGGCACTCAAGGAACTGGCCAAATACTGAAGATCATCCTGACTACAAGAAAATAAGATACAACTCATATATACAGGATATACACATTTCTTTTCACACAGTAAGTGGACAACATGTCAATGGACAAAATGCAAGTAAGTGAAAAATGGTATGTGTAAATGTTATGGTGTGAATGAATTACCGGTACCGGATATGAAGAAAAGGCAGGATTAAGTAAACTCTGCTTCTTCCTATTCCTTTTCAGACATGCAAAATGTGCAAATGTTCCTTAACGCATGTTGGGAACAAATCAACATGCATGCTGATTTTCAGAATGGATTCCGACTTACATGGAATCTAAACCAGTTTGTCCTTATTATATCCTCATTAACCAAGAAGTTCCAATTGATACAGTTGTTTTTACTGCGCTATAAATTGGGTACTATTTGTTTGCCAAACAGCTGTGCCTCATGTAAAATAAAAAAGCACACTTGTGGCTCCAAAGCAGCCACTTGGACATCTGAGAGTCTTCATTTCTCATACATTTTCAGTACCACCCCCACACTTATGACTGGCATCATTAGGAAGAAAATTAGCTGGAAAACTGAACTTTGGAGCTCCCAGTGGACCAGAGAACCTCTTGACATTTGCATCCAATGTCGGCGCTGATTGCAAATGATGACAAAAGTGCCAGATGGACATTGTTCATGAAAGCATTATGGGGGAAAGAGTGCTAAAAGGACAGTCAAGAGAGAAGAACAAAGATGAATATTCAATTTCCAACAGATTAGAATTTGCTGCCACAAGCACTCGGTCGCTCTAAGACACATGTTTTACTCAAATGAGGCCCTGATGGAAATGAACATGCAAGGAGTGTGAGCCGGAAAAGGTCAGCCAGAGTGATGTACTCTTCAGGTTTGGTAGTGTTAAGGTGAGCATTGATCACCCTGCTATTGGACCAAACAGTGAGACTTACACTGTATGGACACTGCAAGATTTTGTGTCTGGGAATCTTTGTCTGTTCACCCAAACAAATGGGCCCTCGGGTTCTTCCCCATTGGGTTTAGTCAGCTGTGAGACTGGTTGGTGTCACCCAACTGATGATGTGATGTGATTGCACTGTAACGCATAACTGTCCAAAATGTCCCATAAATAAGGGACGTTGGTACTACAGGGGTACGCATTGCTGTTCTGCAGCATTGCCCAATAGCTACACCCTGGAAATACTGTGTTTGGTGCTGGTAAAGAGGAAGGATGCGGCAGGCAGGGACATAACAGCAACAGACTAACCATGCAAGTTGATGATTAATTCAATGATTGATTCTTAGGCCATAAAACCAGAAGGCCATAAGACATACTAGATAAGACCGTCCTATCTAGCATAGAGAATAAACTCTCTGCATCCCTCTGTTAGTCGGATATCTAATATACATGGACTGCAGATTAAAGCCATACTACTGGCTGTCCTATATAGTCAGACATGATGTCCCACCTAGTCGTTGAGCAATAACTGATGAAGCCTGAGAGGGGAAGTGTCTTCTAAGATGAAGCCTGAGAGGTGAAATGTCTTCTAAGACAACTTGAGGCGTCCGTTTGCGATCATTTAAGTGGCCGGAGATGATTGAAACTATTCACAGGCTGATCGATACTATTATGGATTATTTTCCAAACTGTGTGTCTACTAAATGATGATTTACTAAAATAAGTTGGATTCCTCCCTCTACACGCAGAGAGGCCGGAAAATGATATTTTATTTGCAGCTTGTGGACCTGAGAACTCTATCACAAACTTATAAGAGAGTCTAATATGACGGATAATGGTTGCTGTCTTCACTCTGCTTCTCTGTGGGATCATGATGCTTATGGCTCTGCAGACCCTACTTCTTGCGTTAAGGCAACTATTACACCTGAGACTGCTAAAATAGCTCAGATCTGAGGTAAAATTGTTGTTATTATTTAGTCACAAATTGTTTTTGTCACATTGACAAAATAGAGAAATCGGAAACATGCTGAGAAAGGTAGTTACATTACTTAATAATGTTTTGTCATATACCTCTGAAATAGTTTAATCGTCTATTCATCCATCCATTTTCTTCTGCTTATCCCCGGTCGGCTGTCGAGGACGGCAGCCTAAACAGGGAAGCCCAGACTTCGCTCTCTAATTCATCCAGCTTCTCCCAGCGGATCCTGAGGCATTCCCAGGCCAGTTGATAGACATAGTCTCTCCAACGTGCCCTGGGTCTTCTCCGAGGCCTTCTATTGGTTGTACGTGCTCTGAACACCTCCCCAGGGAGGCGTCCAGGAGGTATCCTGACCAGATACCTGAGATACCTCAATGTGTCCTACTCCAAAGTTTCTCCTGGATGACAGTGCTTCTCACCCTATCGCCAAGGGAGAGCCCAGTCACCTGTGGAGAAAACTTATTTCGGCTGCTTGTACTTGCGATCTTATCCTTTTGGTCACTACCCAAAGCTAATGACCATAGTTAAGGACAGAAATGTAGATCGACCAGTAAATTGAGAGCTTGGCCTTTTGGCTTAGCACCATCTTCATCACAATGGCGTATACAGTCCGCATCACTGCAGACATAGCACCAATCCACCTTTCCAACTCACGTTCCGCACTCGTGATCAAGACCCAGGGGTACTTCCACTATGTCCGCTTGGGGCAGGATCCCCAACCTTGAGATGGCATCCCAGAAGCTGAGATTTGACTATGCGGCGGATCCTCCTCTCTAGAACCCCTGAATAGTCCTTGCCAGGACGGCTGAAGAGTGTGATCCCACGATAGTTGGAACAAACCCTCCAGTCCCTCTTTTTAAAAAGTGGGACCACCATCCCGACCTGCCAATCCAGGGGCACCGCTCCTGATAGCCCCGCAAAGCTGCAGAGTTGTGTCAACTAAGACACGGCGTCAGCATCCCGGGTTCAAAGGAACTCCAGGTGAATCTCATCCATCCCTGGCAACTAGAGAGCTTTCTGACCACCTTAACCACAGTCTCACTGTGGATTGAGGAGGTTTTCAAAAAAATCCTTCTAACCTGTCCACAACATCTTGAGTCAAGATCTGCAGCACACCATCCCCATCATACGTAGTGGTGAGTATGCACTGCCTACCCCTCCTTAGACGGCAGATGGTGGTCCGGAATTTCTATGGAGCCGTCCGGAAGTCAATTTCCATGGCCTCTACAAACTCCTCCCATGTCCGAGTTTTAGCCTCAGTGACCACCTGAGCCGCAGACCTTGGCATGCCACAAACTGCAGTTTGTGTTCAGTTGTGTCGTCATTGACTAATATTTACATTTCTTCTATGATCTGAAACATTTGTTTCAGTGTTATTATTATATAATAATATATCACTTGTATACATATATTCATACATTCATTCATTCCTTTTCAATGCCTCTTCATCCTCGCCAGGCTCGCAGGGGTTTACTGAAGCCTATCTCAGCTGACTTTGGTCGAAGGGTGGGGTAAACCCTGGACTGGTACCTGGTACATATAATTATATATCATTTTATTTGGCGTTATCATTTGGCTCTCACAGTATTTGCTGAGTAAAATTCTGGCCCTGGACAAATGTAGTTATTAACCCCGGCCCCGGCGGCCCCTAGCAGAGATCCAAAGAGGTCAGTACATCAAAATCTACCTGGAACAAATCCTGTTGTGACATCAATCACTTTAAAGCACGACTCTGTTCAGGGGACGGGACACAGCAATGCCAGGAGACAAGATTGCCTGAGAAGTGCTTGTCAGGAGTCAGGAAGCATGCGGCGGATAACACGACGCGCTTCCAAAGGCATGCTGGCGGAGACGACACATCCGCTCACATCTTAATATGCCACGGAAGGTAGAGATTTATGATTGTCAACAATGTGGCTCCACCCCGTTTCCTCTCATCCCGTCCAGTTCAAGCAATCGGAACATTTGCAAGCCGACATTCCTTGCACTCTTGACGAGCCCGAGGTTGAGCCTTACCCCGCGTGACATTTTCATCAGGCCCCTCACAGTATTGACCTTCCTCGGCTTGTGCCCTTTCTGCGGCGTAAACATTGAGAATGCACATTAGAGCTTTTGATGCACTGAATCTGTTAGCTATGTAAAAAATGTCACACTGAAATGGTTCTTCAATAGAATAATTTTTCATTCATCTGCTCATTAGCACTACCTTGCAAAATACTAAACATAAATAAATACATATTTTAAGTGTTTGTCACAACATATAGATTTTTTCCAATATTCATTCATTCATTCATTTTCTGTACCGCTTATCCTCATTAGGGTCACGGGGATGCTGGAGCCTATCCCAGCTGGCTTTGGGCGAGAGGCGGGGTACACCCTGGACTGGTCTCCAGTCAATCGCAGGGCACATATAGACAAACAAACATTCACACTCACATTCATACCTATGGACAATTTTTTTTAGAGTCGCCAATGAAGCTAACATGCATGTTTTTGGAATGTGGGAGGAAACCGGAGTACCCGGAGAAAACCCACACCTGCACTGGGAGAACATGCAAACTCCACACAGAGATGCCCAACGGAGATTTGAACCCAGGTCTTCCAGATCTCCTGACTGTGTGGCCAATGTGCTAACCACTCATCCACCGTGCTGCCTTTTTCCAATATTGATACTGTGAAATTGTTTTTGAAATTACAAAGGCCCCCTTTTTTTTCATAGTATCCGGAATTATTCCAATATGTGGATTGTTCTTTGGTATTTTCCCAAGTGGTTTGAACATTTTTTGTTCGCCCATCTCACAATGTTAAAGAATCCTGGAGGATCCATATCCCATTTCTAACATTTCCTGAAAATGTCCAAATCCAAAACCATTCAGAACTTGTCAAGTTATTTTAAATGCAAACAAACAAGCAGATACTGGCAAAAACACAACCTCCAATTTAGCATGGGAAAAGTTTGTTGATGTTGTGGTATCTCAAACGCCATGTAGGCATTAAAAATGACTAACATTAGTCTATCGTCCATCCTCGCTTTTCAAAATCAAATGTTTATGCAAACAGACAGCTTGACAGAAAGCTCATCATCCAGCATCTTTGCAGTTTCTCCTCATTCCTCGCAGGGGTCACTGAAGGTCGGTAACTTTCCGAAGAGCATTTAGTCGGTGCAACTGTGGGAGGTACGAGGTCAAGTGTGGTATGAGTTCCTGTCAGCCCCAAAAGCGAGCGCCCGACTATGTCCGTCTCCCAAACAGCTCAAGAGGCATCTGCTTGTGCCGAGACTGCTAAACTGCTAATAGAGCAGCACGTCCGAGAGCGAGAAACAATGGCTCCGATCTGACAGTAGACTGACTAAAATAAAGGACAGCGTGTCAAATTAATATCCCCCCACCCCCNCCCCCCCCCCCAAAAAAAAAAAAAAGATCAGCTATATTTCAGTTTTGGGAGTCAATGATGTCGTGCTTGCCCTGCGATTGACTGGCGACCAGTCCAGGGTGTACCCTGCCTCTCGCCCAAAGTCTGCTGGGATAGGCTCCAGCATCCCCGTGACCCTAATGAGGATAAGCGGTATAGAAAATGAATGAATGATGTCGTGCTTTTCTGAATTTGGAGAAGTTTACGTTATCAAGGCTGTCTTCTTGGAACAATTGAGCCTGCCCAAGGTGTTGGGCAGGCAGGTTTGGAGTACAAAAAGACAGCTAAAGGACATTTGGAGTCCCATTCATTATGCTCATACGGCCCTTGCAAGGCACTCAGTTGTAAGGGGTAGAAGTCCTCATACTGTATGCCTCTTAGATGCTGCAAAACATCAACTACATTCTTTGCAGCTTTTCAAATATGACCTACATTTAACCTTGCAAGAGGATGATGTTGTATGAAGCAAGAGCGAGCGTGAAAAAAGTGAATCCTGATGAGGATGTGGGTCGTGTGAGGTGGCCTGAGGAGATCTAGTGCTAGGAGATGGGTTAAACGGGGGCCGGCAGCCGAGTGACTGTGCTTGATCTGCTTGTGTACGTGAGGACGCATCAGGGCAAACCACGGCTGTCACAGCAGAGTAAATGTGCGGCTGTCATTCCGATGGCCGAGACGCACAACGATCTGCTGTTTGTGTATCCGCCCCCTCCGATAGACACTGTTTATAGCGCAGAGGAAATAAGGTTAGCGTGGAAAATCATCCATCCCTTGGAGGGTTTTTTTTGTTTGTTTTTTAGAAGTTTCATGCAAACAAGTAGGGTTTTGGTTCATTTTAGGCTAACCTAATTTGTGATCATATAAATGAAGCACTAGCTGAGGCATAAATAAATAACCCCAAAAAAGTGGTTCCCAATTGTATGTTCTGTCATGCCATTGCCACCCTCGGAACAGAAAATATTTCACTACCCCTCAATATAAAATGCTATTGATAACCTGCAGTGCTTGTTTTATTGATTTATTTTATTGTATTCATTCATCGGTACCATCCAGCCATCCATTTTCTATGCCGTTTATCCTCATTACGGTCGCGGGGGCATGCTGGAGCCTATCCCAGCTGACTTCGGGCAGTGGTTCTCAACTATTTTCTGTCATGCTCCCCCTAGGGGACATAATAATGTGCCCGCGCTGCACTTTACAGATTGAAGTCGAAACTGAAACCAGGAAAATGCGACAAACCCTCAAATTCCCTGCTGAGTATGATACATTTGTACATGCCGGCAGGGCCCCCCAGGGGGGCCCGCCCCACCAGTATTTGAGAAGCACTGATATGAGCATGAATAAAGACACTATATAGTATAGTATATAGTATAGTGCCCCCCTACCTCTACCACATACCCCCCTACCACGACCCTAACCACCCCCACAATGTGACAAGCGCAGAGTATTTTATCGTGTCAACCTGTCATCCACACGGAAACGACGTTCTGGGGCTACCTGGAGCTAATTTTTGAAAACGGCTTCCACAGCGAGAAAAAGTCAGCTCTCGTGTAGACAAGCAACCCACTTGTTCCTGAAGTCGTCACATGACTCACACCAGTCAACGTCCTCCTGATATTTTGTTGTCTCAAACTCCGAAATGACTCGCGGGAGCAATTCCACGTTGTCGTAGACAAGCTTTAGAATGCAGAAGATGACCCACTTATGTGCAGGTGTTCTTTCTTCCTCTATGGTTTGGTGTGTCACGTGGTTCAGTCAGTTCCGTGATTCTAATTTCAAATCATGACATTGTCATAATTTTCTGACTTTGATCGTCATTGTTTCTGCAGCCTCTACAAATGAGGCATCTTCAGTATTGTTTGAAGAGTTTCCAGGGTGCATCCTGGGAATGTAACATGTGACCCCAAACAGCAGCCGCCTTCAATGCAGCCACTCTCCAAGCAACGCAAGCTCTATTTTTTCTTAACACATCATCATTTGACAACGCATGCCCTCCAGAGCGGCATTATTAATCTTGAGGGGGTTATTTATTCTCCCTGGTATGTAACGATAATTACGCTGGGGGTTGGACGGCATTCTAAGAGCTTGCTGCCGCGTCCTCATACTGTACGTCTCATCCCAATCACATTGAGTTGGTGTCAAAATACAATTACGTAACCAAAATAAACCCTTTGCTTCTTTGGAGGGCGGTAATGTGCATTTATCAATATCACAGTAACATGAAAGAGAGCTAGGACTGTATTGGTGTGGATTTCATGCACAAAGCGGGATTTGTTCAACACCCATGCAAAAGAATGTCTATTGGCACGATAGTTCCAGGTGGTGCTTCCATTGTGTGTCTATGAATATGTACTGTATCCGCCTGTTATTTAGGTGTTGCAGTGGGATCCCCTTTAATAGAAAGCGAGGGGTAATGCGTTGATAGAAACACTGACACTGACACCGACACCGCGAAGAAGAGTGATGTAACATCCAATTATGTTCCATACAACGACGTATGTTGTAAATGTTCAGGGTTACAGGAAAGCTTGAGTCTATTTAATTTGGGCTGAGAAGTGGCACCTCAATTACCTCGGACCGGCGTGCATGGGAAAGTGCTGTTTTTGGTCTGTGGGAGGAAGCAGGACCAACACGAGCTGGGAGAACTGCTCTCTGCAAAGCGAGGTTTGTCCAAAGCGCGGCCCGGGATGGCCCGCAGACAATTTTTATTGGCATCATGAACTTAATTGATCTGTATCTGCATCCCTGAGGGTAGTGGGATGAGATTTCATGCAGTGCATGGTTGATATCCTGTGTGGTATTTGCTATGCCAGAAATGGACCCCTTGTTTAGTTCTGTGATGGCGTGGGAAGGCCGATGCTTTTAGCAGTTGTGTTTTGTTTGTGACGCGAGTGAGTTTGGCCCGGTTGGTGGCGGAAAGCGTTTATGTTTTAACGCGTTTATGATGGCGGGGGGCTGCACTGAGGGTGGGTTGAACAGTACTTTTGTTTTATTGACATTAATTTGGAGATGGTTGCCCGAGCATAGGGTGAGGAGCTCGGCCATCCTTCACATCGAGAGGAGCCAGTTGAGGTGGCTCGGGCATCTAGTCCGGATGCCTCCCGGGCGCCTCCCTGGTGAGGTGTTTCGGGCACGCCCAGTCGGGAGAAGGCCCCCGGGAAGACCTAGGACACGCTAAAGGAACTATGTCTCACAGCTGGCCTGGGAACACCTTGGTGTCCTCCCGATGGAGCTGGAAGAGGTCGCCGGGGACCGGGAAGTCTGGACTTCCCTACTGAAGCTGCTGCCCCCGCGACCCGGACCCGGATAAGCAGTGGAAAAAGGATGGTTGTCTGAGCACCACTTAGTGAAATCTATGACTGTGTTGTGATAGTCCGGGGTGGACTGGTTGGCGGATAGAAGTGTGAGATTGGCTGAGCATTTGAGATATTTTGTGGTGGGTGAAATGCTAAGGCAGCCATTGGTGTACAGAGTGCACAGGAATGGGCAGAACACACATCCCTGTGGAACCCCGGTTTTCAGTCTGTCAGTGAGGAAGTTGTAGGTGAGATTAGTGTGCCTTTACAAATAAAATAAAGCAAATAATATCAGAGTGGCACCTGAATCCTGTCATTTTTCTGTTTTTCTGCAGAGAAAGTTTGACACATGGTGTTCATGTACTGTATGCTGTCCAAATTTGTCAAGATAACATCAAATCTATTTCACTTTTGTAGCACCCTGCAAGCATGCTAATTAAACAAAACATGCCTTTTCTGAAACAAACATCTTTCTTCATGTAACAAGAAAAAAAAACAGCCATGTAAAAAATATATATATATACAGTAAGTGACTGTTATTTACTGTGGTGTTCATCTTCTATGGCGAATTAATTGATGTATTACTCTGCAGTGCTGTTATGATGTCACAGATACACGCCATAGTAGCACAGGTATTAACTAAAGTTGTCTGATGATAAAGATTTTAATCAGATTAGTCCCAGTTTTCAATTATAAGACTTAATCATGATAATTCACCATTTGCAACTATCACATAAAGTCAGAAGCGTGTAAACCCTGGATGACTAGTAACAAGCTTGTTCTCTCTGTGCCTGACTAACGTGATCTTTGGATACTAAACTTGTGATTTGCAATGACTGCAAAGCATTGGCTATGCGAGGCGGGTCCAAAACTTCTTCCTTCAATACTTCTGAAAAACATCAGTCGGGAAATCGTGGAGTGTGTTGCACTGGATAACCAGCTGTTTTCTACCTTGCAAGATGCCGGATTGACCAAATTTATGGAGTTCATCGAGGCATGCTTTTTGCAAGTATTTCTCAGATGTTTGCTTACCGGAGTTTTATAATGTTGTTTACAGCCACGTCGAGAAGCTAATTGCTGATGCTGTATCCATTAGCTTGTTGGCATATCGGATATTGGCAAAAAAAAAAAGCCAATATCCGATATGCCTACTTTATTGTTACGGCACAGATACATATATGGTGTTGGCATTGCACTGCTGTTGATGTGTTCAGGTCTGAATAAAGTTACAGAGCATCCGATCCTGTGGGTACACTACACTGTGCTTCCATCTACTGTTATAACAGTAGCGTGCCGTGATTAGTGCATTCATTACTCAAACAAATGTAATGTAATTAATGAAATAAATTACCTACCGCCATTACCATCTCATTTTTGACAGCCCCGGTATTAACATCCTGCTTACACACCACAGTGGAAGCGCAAGACACATCGGGGTTTAAAGTCTCAAACAGGGATGATTGATGAACTTTTCCGCATAACAAAATTACCGTATCACAAACGGGAGCACCACCTGGAATTCCGGCCCCGCTGGGCCCAGACTGAGCAGTTGCGATCATCCCATTGTTAGTGTGAAATACAAAATGCACAGACTATGAGGCAGCCTATCCACACGGAAACAAGTGATTTGTATTTGTATATACTGTCGTTATTACTTACATTTTTGCTGTGAAAAAACAATGCAAACACATTTCTTCAATACATATTTTGTGCAAAATAAAATTATGCCTTAAAAGGCAGCAGCAGTACCATTACGCCACCCTGGACTGACAAGTAGGTGAATTTTATTGGCTTATTCTTCGGCGTGTTGTCAGTCATAGAAGCAACAAGCACGGTGTTAAACTCGCGTCTTTCTTTCCCTCTTCTGTCTCGGGCTGACTTGGTGCTCTACGCTTCCCGTCAGCATGGATCGTGGGGCCCTACGCGCAGCACGTGTTTTAAATGTAGGCGGGGGCAGCCCTGCTGACAGAAAAATATGGGTTGGCTCATCAATGACAGCGGTTGTTCGTAATTCAGTGTCGTTGCCAAATGCGGATGAAATGTTTTCTTTGCATTTTTTCCCCACAAGAAGGACGGTATTGCAATAAGTGCCACTGGACATGCAGGCATTGTGTCAGGTGCAACTTGCTCTGCCCGGGGGGACACCGACTTCCCTTTCACAGTAGCATATAATTGGCCCACTGCTGTGACTGCACACACACACGCGGAGGTTTGTGTGCCAGACTGTCAAACCTGCAGAATGACACGCATATTCCCAGTGTGGAGCATCCCTGAGCCGTTATGGAGACCTTCTGTCAGCTTAGAGATGCTGGGAACTCGCTCACTACCTATGATTTCTCTCACAAGGTTAAAGCTGGGGATTTTCAGGAGGCATGTGCCATATCTGACGGCACTGCACATCGGTGGCACTATTTGGCCACAATACCATAAATGTGAGGGAGAAGAACAATTACGTGCTACCAGTTGGGACTCTGGGCTGTGATGCTGAACGACGGCGTTCATATCCGGATGGTAACTTTAATTCGAGGCATCTTTCCTAGAGGAGTATACCATAAAGAAATTCAGTGGGGGAGCTTGGCTTCCTGGTAAACAGGCTTGCAAGAGCGCTTGTACAAGACACAGCAGATAAGGAAAAAAGCAGGAGTCAAACACAAATAGCCCATTAAGCCACAACCGAGGAAAATACTCCAGCACATTAGGTCCCCAAAGAGGCTGCAATAAATCCACACACTCTCTGTATGCATTATACACAAAATCTCTGCTGTGAAAAGAGTGGCGTGAATCACCGCTGCAGCACTGTACATTTACTACATCATTTCTTACTTCTACATCATTTGTAGAAACGGGTGATCCTGCAAAGCGCGTTAGGAAACATGAACATCTCAACCGCCACTCCCAATCCCAGACTCTGCAAATAAATTATAAATACACTGCTGCTGTAATTAAAGAAAATTACACTCTTCCGGTTTAGTTTTACATTTCTAACAACTAAACATTTGATTTTACTCATATTATTTACAACTATGCACTATCATATATATTTCTGCTAAAATACACATTAATTTCACACTGATTGGAATAATTATCTACTTGAGGCAAGAGGCCTCTTGTTTCCAAATCAGGTCTTCCACATGCTTATTACCTGATTCAAATAACCTCCGATTTCTAGGCATGTGAGTCTCCCCTCCATTGCCGTTGTCCCTCACATAAAGAGAAGATCGCCACTCCATATTACTAACCACTCTAGATTAACTAACATTTTAGCATGACTTGTCAGAAATTTTCTCAAAAAGCTGTTTGTTCAGGTTATATTTCTTGCATGCAACTTTTATTAATTGATCCTGCCATCATTCTCAAACAATTTGTCTCATGTTTTGGAGCCGGCAGCAGATTTTCCTTTGACACTTTTACTCTAAATGATATCTAACCCTAAATTGTAAAATGGTCTACTGTGCACAATTAGTAGGCAACTAGAAGAGTGCAGAAATATGCAACAGCTAAATTGTGAATTCAGAGTAAGTATAGCAAAAAAAAAGGGCAGGGGTACCTTGATTTTCGTTCCTAATTATTTCCTAAAGGTCACACAAAGGGCTCTAATTTCGTGGTTTGCACATCCCAGTGCAGGCTAAGCGCAAGTAATTTGGTAGGCCGAGTCGCGTTGCGATGGGTGTGGCGATGGAGAAGGGGGAGGTGCCGACTGATTCAGCCTGGCGTAGTGACAATTTCGTGCCTAAAGGCTTCGCCGAAGGTGCATTGAAAGCTCGCCAGCTCCAACCTGGTTGACTCTCGGCGCAAGGCGAAGCGCAGCCGTTTCAGTGGTAATTTGGCTGACTGCCGCACAGTGCGCACACGTCACCAAAGCCCCACAGGCCAGTTTACACAATGTCAGGCACATTTGTAATCACAAAAACCACTTTTTAAAGTAATTATCTGAATCAGCACATACATTTTGATCTATATTGACTGTCCCATGTGCCTCCGTCGCGCCGTCTCTACCACCTCCTCTGTCCCCGAATCGCCGTCTCCATGCTCCTCATCCTCCTCCTCATCGGTGGCCAGTGGATCTGATATGGTTGTGGTTAATTGTAAATAAACGGTTAATCAATCATATTGACATCTTTGATTGTATAACCGAGAATTGCAAAAATGATGATAATGAATTGGGTAATACAAGTTCAACTCACATGCAAACACAAGTGGGAAGGGCCAGACCGCCAGCTTGGCAATGCGTCTTTCACACACAGCTGCTTCGTATTTCATCCCCATTATGCATAGTTTTTGTTTATTCATATTACATATAAATATTATATTAAATATGCATATTACAAATATAGCTTACTAAATACGAGTGGGTTTGTTAGTGGGGAAAAAATCTTTGCCTTACCACTGTGTGCCTCCGGTGCGCTGAGTTTTTGTTTTGCCCTTCTTCTGACATCATTGAACCGTTTTTTTCACTGTGCAACAGTTCTCAGTACGTCAGGGCAAATCTGATTTACGATACTTGTAATCTCTTCCCAGGCCACTTTTGCATCATCAGCCTGTGGAGGTCTGCTCGCGTGCTTTAACTCTGAGCTTGGACTTCCTGGACCAAAACATCACTTTCCGTCTGTAAGAAGTTTGGCCATCTTCCACTGTCTTCATCCATATTCAACAAAACTTGCAATTCGCTTCGCCAATGGCGCATGTAAAGGGGAGGAGCTCATTTGATTGGTGAAGATTTGACCCAGCTGTGTTAAAACCAGACACGCCTTCTCTCCTACCTATTTGCCACTTGCGCCGGTAGGAGGAACGGAGCCAGGCTGCACGTGGCTCAAAATTGCAAAATGCGCCTAAAATACGCCCATTGGCGAGGCGCAAGCAAAGGTGTGCCTCGCCTGCACGTGGTCTATGAAATCAGAGCCCAAAAACTGAAATGTAAAAAAAAAAGACCACAATTTTCTGCCCCACAGTCCTTTCAGTCTTGGCTGTGCATTCTTGAATATATAAAAGAAAGGTAAAAAAAATTTACTGTGCAAAATTCATAACATTACCCCTAAACCTATGGAGATACTAACAAAAACTAAAAATATATTTAATTGCTTATCCTCAGCATATCCCATCTGATGGCCTGCACTGTCAATCACAGGGCACATCTGTATTACGTGTTGGCTTATAAACCTTTACCTTTAAGTCTTACTGATTTAGTGTCGTATCTAAATAAGGCCTTGCATGCCTGAGTGCGCCACAAGGACTTTTAAGGACAAACAACCATCCTGAGTGTGTGACAGAGTGAGTCAGCACGACACTAAAATTTTACAATAGCTCAATCTGTGCCGGTGAACGCACTAGGTAATAATTTTACAGCAAGTGTCAGCGTCACTGCGTTGCTTTCATCAGGTCAGTGTGAAATTTAATTAAGAAGAGTGTCAAAGTTATGAAGGTAACTGCTCTGTTTGGTGTCGGGGGTGGCAAAATGTGAATTATAATCTTTACGATACCCGTGATTTATATTGTCGTTCTGCAGACAGAGTGAGACATGTGATGCTCTTCCCATTACGGACGTGCGTGACCCTATCCTGTGTATGGGGAGTTATTGAAATGAAGCAGTATATCTCTTATGCTTAAGCACAAATCGATGTTCAGTGTATAACCACGAATAAAACTTCCCGTGCACGGCTGAACATTCACTTGTGGACATATTGTCAGTTATAGAGCAAATACAGCACTACTGGGGGAAAAATACATTTTTCAAGAGACATTGGATTTTACTCACATTCCTCAACAGGTCTTGATTAAGGGACTTAATATTGGCAATCACAGCAACGCTTAAAGGAAAGGAAGTTGATTTTTAAGTTTTATGTATTATGGTTCTCAGTCGGAAACGGGTAGACTGTACCCTCCGGGCTGGGAGTGAGGTCTTGCCTCAGGTGGAGGAGTACAAGTATCTAGGGTTCTTGTTCACGAGTGAGGGAAGGTTGGAGCGTGAGATCGACAGACGGATCGGTGCAGCATCTGCAGTAATGCGGTCGCTGTACCGGACCGTCGTGGTGAAGAGAGAGCAGAGCCGGAAGGCAAAGCTCTCTGTTTACCGATAGATCTACGTTCCCACCCTCACCTATGGTCATGAGTTATGGGTCATGACAGAAAGAATGAGATCGCGGATACAAGCGGCGGAAATGAGTTTCCTTCGTAGGGTGGCTGGACTCACCCTAAGAGATAGGGTGAGGAGCTCGGCCATCCGGGAGGAGCTCAGAGTAGAGCCGCTGCTCCTTCACATCGAGAGGAGCCAGTTGAGGTGGCTCGGGCATCTAGTCCGGATGCCTCCCAGGCGCCTCCCTGGTGAGGTGTTTCGGGCATGCCCAGCCCGGGAGAAGGCCCGGGGGAAGACCTAGGACTCGCTGAAGGGACTATGTCTCACAGCTGGCCTGGGAACGCCTTGGTGTCCTCCTGGTGGAGCTGGAAGAGGTCGTTGGGGACCGGAAAGTCTGGACTTCCCTACTGAAGCTGCTATCCCCGCGACCCGGACACGGATAAGCGGAGGAAAATGGATGGATGGATGTATTATCAGCAGCAGTCATATTCAAAGACTGTTGGTGTAAGTCAGGGGTGGCCTGTTACGGTTCATTGCCTAATCTTTTTGCCCCTGCGTGGTAAGCCCCAGCAGTGCTCCCTCCTAACACAGGGGAAACAAGTCACAGTGGAAAATGCATGAATGCCTTTTATTTGTTTTGAGTCAGGACTTACGCTTACATTCTGTCTGTTACAATAAACCTGCTATTAATCAGTCACAGTCAGCAGACGATAAAATACTATATTTTCCAAATATTTTCCTCACAGTGTATGTATATATATACTACACACTGCTAAAAAAAAATAGAGAAACACTTTCAAAACACAATATATGATCTTGAAATAAATGATCTTGAATATCTTACCTGATAATAAGTAGGTGATGTATTACTAAAAAAATAATGCCACGTAATTTGATAGAAATGAAAATGATCACCCTATAGAGGAAATCAAAGACACTCCAAAAATGAAAAAATGATGCAGCAGACTGGTCCATTTTGCCTAAATGTCCCAGATCTGGACCAGGGCATAACTGAGCTTCTGGACAGTCTGAGGAGCAACCTGGCGGTGCCGGATGGACCTAAACATAATGTCCCAAAGGTGTTCTACTGGGTTTAGGTTGGGAGAACGTGGTGGCCAGTGAATGGTATCACTTCTTTTATCCTCCAGGAACTGCCTGCATACTCTAGCCACATGAGGTCGGGCATGGTCGTGGACCAGGAGGAAACCAGGTCCCACTGCACCAGCGTAGGTTCTGACAATGGGTCCAAGGATTTCATCCAGATACCTAATGGCAATCAGGCTGCCTTTCTCTAACCTGTAGAGGTCTGTGTGTCCGTCCAGGGAAATGCCTCCCCAGACCATCACTGAACCACCACCAAAGCGGTCATGCTGAATGATGTGGCAGACAGCATAACGTTCTCCACGGCATCTCCAGACCCTTTCACGTCTGTGGTATGTGCTCAGGTTGAACTTGCTCTCATTGGTGAAGAGCGCCGGTGGCATTGTTGCCAATTCTGGTGGTCTATGGCAAATGTCGATCAAGCTCTACGGTGCTAGGCAGTGAGCGCAGGGCCCACTACAGGACGTCGGGCCCTCAGGCCAAACTCATGAAGCCTGTTTCTGATTGTTTGGTCAGAAACATTCACACCAGTGGCCTGCTGGAGGTCATTTTGTAGGGGTCTGGCAGTGCTCATCGTGTTCCTCCTTGCACAAAGGAGAAGATACCGATCCTGCTGAGGGTTTAAGGACCTTGGAGTAACTACCTGTCTCCTGGAATCTCCTCCATGCTCTTGAGACTGTGCTGGGAGACACAGCAAACCTTCTTGCAACGGTACGTATTGATGTCATCCTGGAGGAATTGGACTACTTGTGCAACCTCTGTAGCGTCCAGGTACCGCACCCTTCTATCAACAGAGATGTTGATCCAAGCCAAATGAAAAACTACAGCAGTAGGTAAGTCAGTAAAAAATCAGCCAAAGGAGAGGAGTCAGTGGCCTCAACCTGGAAAACCATTTCTGTTTTGGGGTTTGTTTTATTGTTGCCCCTCTGATGCACCTGTTGTTGTTTTCATTAACAACAAAGCAGCTGAATCTGATGAACAACCCCCTCTGCTACTTAACTGACCAGATCAATATCCCAGAAGTTTGAATGATAGGTTACTATACTCTGATTAAATAGTGTTCCTCTAATTATGAATATATATATATATATATATAATATCCATCCGTCCATCCATTTTCTATACCGCTTATCCTCGTTAGGTTCGCGGGTATGCTGGACCCTATCCCAGCTGACTTTGGGCGGGAGGCGGGGTACACCCTGGACTGGTCGCCAGTCAATCGCAGGGCACATATAGACAAACAAAGACATACAACCAGTCACACTTACATTCACACTCTAATGGACAATTCAGAGTCGCCAATTAACCTAACAT
>QODF01000293.1:82109-230757 GCA_024372805.1 Oostethus manadensis
TATATACATACATTTTTATTTATATATAGTAATAAACATTCTATGTATAGCTGTAATCCCTCACCACTTCCTGCTTCAAATTTCAAACTAAGTTTTTCAAAAACATGAATGAATGAGTCATGTAAATCATGTTTCTTAGTTGAATACAGCCTATTATAAAAAAATATATGCATATTTATGCCAATTTTACATATTTTGCTGAAATTAAGCATTTCCAAGCATAGAAATAGCTAAATGGACTAAATTACAAATATAAGGCATTCAAAAGACGCATTCACAGACATTGTGGTGATACAGTATTCAACACTGGTCACTAGGTGTTAGTTATTTGATATTGATGAGAATAGCCACCACAAGACGTACTGTACAGAAGCTAAAATTAAAGAAGGAACAACAGCAGGGAACTCTCCCATTAGTAATGTGTGTGAGCCAATATTGTGTCTTATCTATGCCTAATATGTCTTATTTACTGTTATTATGTGTACTTATTGGGTAACACAAGTTTATATGTGACTGTAGAAATGTTTCATGTCTAAAGGGCTATATTAACACACAGATGTCTTCTAACTGTCACAATACTTACAGGTAACTCCACACTGTCTTTGATCACCCTGGACCTGTTTATTGGCTGAGCCTTTGCCATTCTGGCTATTTTTTAATCCATTTTGGTAGTTGTCTTCCGTTTTCTGCCACATTCCTTAAAAATATTTTTGCACCTCTTCAGAAGTTTCCCCCTCTCCGATCAACATTTTAATCAAAGTACGCTGCTATTTTGAACAATGTCTTGAACAACCCATTTTCCTCAGGCTTTCAAAGAGAAATGCATGTTCAACAAGTGCTGGTTCCATCATTAAATAGGGGTCACCTGATTCACACCTGTTTTTTCAGAAAACTGATCACCAACTAAATGCCACATTGCTATATTTTTGAACACCCCACTTTCAACTAATTGCCCAATTGCACAGCCTAAAAGTTTTTAATATACCTTTTTAAAATATAAAAATATACTAATAACAGTGACTAATCTGGTTAGTCACATTGCTCTATTATTTTGAACACTACTGTTTAGATATATATATTTATTTATTTATTTATATATACACCTATACATACATGCATATACATATACACACATATATACACACATATATACACATACCTAAATACACTTATACATATATACACACATATACATATACACACACATACTGTATATACATACACATATATGTACAGTATATATGCATATATAAATATATATATATACACACAAATCCACAGACATATATACATATATGTATCTATATATACACGTAGACATCTTCTTTACCTTTCAGCTTATCCCTTCGGCGGTCACCACAGCAAATAAATTGCCTCCATCTAACCCTGTCTTCTGTATCCTCATCTCTTGCGCCAACTACCTTCATGTCCTCTTTCACTACATCCATAAACCTCCTCTTTAGGTCTTCCTCTAGGCCTCCTGTCTGGCAATTCCAAACTCAGCATCCTTCTACCAATATATTCACTATCTCTCCTCTGGACATGCCCGAACCATCTCAGTCTGGCCTCTCTGACCTAATCTCCGGAACCACTAACATGTCCCTCTGATGTGCTCATTCCTGATCCTGTCCATCCTGGTCACACCCAAAGAGAACCTCAGCATCTTCATCTCTGCTACCTCCAGCTCTGCCTCCTGTCTTTTCCTCAGCAGCACTGTCTCTAAACCAAACAACATGGCTGGTCTCACCACAGTTCTGTACACCTTTCCTTTCATTTTAGCTGACACTCTTCTATCACACATCACACCCGACACTTTCCTCCACCCATTCCAGCCTGCCTGCACAAGCTTCTTCACCTCTTTTCCACACTCTCCATTGCTCTGGACTGTTGACCCTAAGTACTTAAAATCCTCCACTTTCTTTATATCTTCTCCCTGTAACCTCACTCTTCCACTTGGATCCCTCTCATTTACACACATGTACTCCCTCTTGCTGTGGCTGACCTTCATTCCTCTCCTTTCCAGGGCAAACCTCCACCCCTCAAGCTTCTCCTCCACCTGTTCCCTGCTCTCACTACATATCGCAATGTCATCTGCAAACATCATAGTCCATGGAGATTCCTGTCTAACCTCGTCCGTCAGCCTGTCCATCACCATAGCAAACAAGAAGGGGCTCAGAGCTGATCCCTGATGGAGTCCCACCTTCACTCGGAACTCCTCTGTCACACCTGCAGCACACCTCACTACTGTCTTACAGTCCTCGTACATGTCCTGCACCGCTCTAACATACTTCTCTGCCACTCCAGACTTCCTCATACAATACCACAGTTCCTCTCTGGGCACCCTGTCATAAGCTTTCTCCAGATCTACAAAAACACAATGCAGCTCCCTCTGACCTTCCCTGTACTTCTCAATCAACATCCTCAAAGCAAATACTGCATCTGTTGTACTCTTTTTTGGCATAAAACCGTACTGCTGCTCACAAATGCTCACGTTTGCCCTTAGTCTAGCTTCAACTACTCTTTCCCATAACTTCATTGTATGGCTCATCAGCTTTATTCCTCTGTAGTTGCCACAACTCTGCACATCTCCCTTGTTCTTAAAAATGGGCACCAGCACACTTCTCCTCCATTCCTCAGGCATCTTCTCATTATCTAAGATCTTGTTAAACAACCCGGTCAGGAACTCTATTGCCACCTCTCCTAGACACTTCCATACCTCCACAGGTATATCATCAGGACCGAGTGCCTTTCCATTCTTCATCCTCTTCAATGCCCTCCTCACTTCTTCCTTACTAATCTTTGCTACTTCCTGGTCCACAACAGTCACCTCTTCTACTCTTTGTTCTCTTTCATTTTCCTCATTCATCAACTCTTCAAAGTACTCTTTCCATCTTCCCATGACACTACTGGCACCTGTCAATACCCTTCCATCCTTATCCTTCATCACCCTAACCTGCTGCACGTCCTTCCCATCTCTGTCCCTCTGCCTTGCCAACCTGTATAGATCTTTCTCTCCCTCCTTGCTGTCCAACCTAGCATACAAGTCATCATAAGCCCCTTGTTTGGCCTTTGCCACCTTTACTTTCACCTTACGCTGCATCTCTCTGTACTCCTGTCTACTCTCTTCAGTCCTCTCAGTGTCCCACTTCTTCTTAGCTAACCTCTTACTCTGTATACACTCCTGCACCTCCTCATTCCACCACCAAGTCTCCTTATCTACTTTCCTTCCAGATGACACACCAAGTACTCTCCTACCTGTCTCCCTGATCACAGTAGCTGTAGTTGTCCAGTCATCTGGAAGGACTTCCTGGCCACCCATAGCCTTTTTCAACTCCTTCCTAAAAGTCACGCAACACTCCTCCTTTTTCAGCTTCCACCATTTCGTCCTCTGCTCTGCCTTTACCCTCTTCATCCTTCTCACCACTAGAGTCAACCTACACACCACCATCCTATGCTGTCTGGCTACACTCTCACCTACCACTGCTTTGCAATCACTGACCTCCTTCAGGTTACACCTTCTACACAAGATGTAGTCTACCTGTGTGCTCCTACCTCCACTCTTGTAGGTCACCCTATGTTCCTGTTTCTTCTGGAAGAAAGGATTCACTACAGCCATTTCCATCCTTTTTGCAAAGGCGACCACCATCTGTCCTTTGGCGTTCCTCTCCTGCATACCAAACTTGCCCATCACCCTCCTCATCATCTCTGTTTCCTGCACCAACATGTTCATTGAAGTCTGCACCAATGACAATTCTCTTACTTCTAAGGAGGTTCTGCATCATTTCATCCAGGTCTGACCAGAATTTCTCTTTCTCATCCATCTCACATCCTACCTGTGGAGCATACCCACTAACAACATTGAACATCACACCTTCGATTTCTAGCTTCAGGCTCATCACTCTATCTGACACTCTCTTTACCTCCAGGACGTTGCCAGCAAACACCTCCTTCAAAATCACCCTTACTCCATTTCTCTTCCTATCTACACCATGATAGAACAGCTTGAACCCTGCTCCTAAGCTTCTAGCCTTGCTACCGTTCCATCTGGTCTCCTGGACACACAATATGTCTACCTTCCTTCTCTGCATCATGTCAACTAATTCTCTGCCTTTTCCCGTCATAGTTCCAACATTCAAAGTCACAACTCTTAGTTCTAGAGTCTTAGCATTCCTCTTCTCTCTCCTCCTACGGACACACCTTCCTCCTCTCCTTCTTCGGCCAACAGTTATCCAATTTCCACCGGCACCCTGTCGGTGAACAGCACCGGTGGCGGGCGTTGTTAACCTGGACCGCTGGGTCCGATCCGGTATGGAAGTCATTTGTTTGATTCGCATGTTTGGGTTTGGCAAAAATGTTACGTTGGATGCCCTTCCTGACACAACCCTCTGTATTTATCCGGGCTTGGGACCGCCACAATAAGACACTGGCTTGCACATATATGTACACATATACATATATATATACACATATATGTATATGTACATATATAAATATATATATATACACACATACATACATGTTTATGTATATATATATGTGTATATGTATATACATGTATGTGTGTATATATATATATATATATATACTAAATATACTGCCGGCTGGATTTCATATGCAGCAGCTTCCCTTCCTTTGCCACTGAAGGCATGGAGGCAGCAAGATTTTTTTTAATTTGCTAATGTAGGATTGATTTACACCATGTTTAATGCCGTGTCGATCATCAGCGATAGTGTTGCGGGTCGTGGGTGGGTGGGAAGCAGCATGAGAGCTTTTCAGATACAGTATGAATAAGGCTGTCTAAGAACACCATGTGCCATCAATGCAGTTCAGGGAAAACTTGACATTTGAATACTGAGAATTAACAGACAATGATATAAGCAAAAGAGCGGATGATGATAATGCTGATTAATGACTGAATATCAAAGTTTATTCTCATGTGGCTTCAGTGAGTCATGCTTCCGACTAACACCATTTTTCTGGCTTCATTTCAAATGTCTTTCTTGATGTAGTTTATCCAGGTTTGAGACTGGCACTAGACTGGAAAGAAACTAAACACAAAATGGACTGCATGTGGATTCTGAATCTCTTCAGCTGTGTTGCAACTACCGAGCATGAAACGTGCAGGAAAAAAAAGCGGCATATCAGTGGAAATGTCCCTCAGCATCCACACAATGAGAACATGTGAAATGTAAGAGGGTTAGAAAGAGACTGACTCAGAGGCTAGGATAAAAGTAGAAGTGATGGAGCAGGAGAGCCACGCCGCCCCCTCCGCAAAAAATAAATAAATGAGACGAGCAAGGGGAAGAGTGGGGGGGGGGGAAGGGTGTGACAGCAAAGATAACAGATTCGCACGCAACCACTCTTTTTCAGCTGATGCAGAAGAAATGCTACACAGTAGATCCACATAACGAGATCAGCGGAGCGTCATTAAAATCTGGCGGCCGCCACACAAACCCACCTGACTACTGGCTGGCGCCGTCCCCCTGGAGAAATGCGGCTTGTTGAACCTGCTCCTCTTCTGTCAGCACTTTTATAAATAATTCATTCACCACTCGAGGGTAGGTCGGGTCCTGGACTGGAATGCGCTTCTTCGATGCTTTATTTGACTGGCCCGTATTTGGAGGGCATGTAGTCAAATGGAGCCTTGGGGTCAGAGGCCATGTCCAGACAATCACGGGTAGTTTAAAAGACGTACTCATAGTGCACGTTTATTCCNGGAGGGCATGTAGTCAAATGGAGCCTTGGGGTCAGAGGCCATGTCCAGACAATCACGGGTAGTTTAAAAGACGTACTCATAGTGCACGTTTATTCCGCACAAATTCTCATTTTGTTTACTGATTGTCGGGGTTCCCTCTGGGACAGTTTGATTATTTTCACTTTTTGTCTTGGCATGATGGCGGCATGAAGGAAGCCAAAGAGGGGAAAGAGGCCTAAGGGCTAAATGAAAACCCCTTCAAACCAGCAAATCTCTTTATCGTCAACTCCTTGTCATTCAACAAGAAGACAGATGAGCTACTCCTACGGATTACTCGGCTGGGTTACTCTGCGATGGTAACAGTAAAGACTTAGATGGACTATTTTATCTTGAACGCCGCCATTGAGCTTGCAGGCCAAGTGAGCTTCAGAGCAGACGAAACCACAGAGTCCGGTAAAAGACACGGGATGACTGTGTGCATGTGAACGACAGCTAAGCACTAAGGACCTTTGCTGTTGTCCGGACAGTTACAGAACTTCACGGACAAACGGATGTTTGTCACTGACAGAAACACATCCAATCTTTGTTATGATGACAAGAAACGTCAACCAAGTGAACCTCAGATCTGTCCTGCCCATATTCTTTGGAGACACGAGTTTCTTGCTCAATCGGATCACTATAAAGAGCCATGGCCTGAAGAAAGCCAGTGCAGCCCTCCAGGACTGTTTTGAAATGACAGATTGAGCTGTATTTTGCAGAGGAGACAGACTTGGAACCCCCCACATCCGCAATGGTTTCCTCTTCTGCACAGAGATTGACCATAACAAGGACCATTAAAGTGTTCCTAAATCAGAAACCTCAACATACAGACTCTGTTGGGAGCACGGGATGATGCTCTTCAACTCAGGAGACCTACATGTCATTGCACAGAGGCATCAAGAAGGTCAGGCGCGACAGCTTTCACAGAGGAACACTTTCACTAGAGCAATATAGCAAATACGTCATCTGACTCCTTGGATAGCACCATCCGCCAGTTCTTCATCCTCTGACCGGCGGCAAAAGGTTAACCCCCATCTATCCTGCTCCTTTGGAGAGAGATAGCACCTCATCCAGCTGCAGCAGCAAAGTAACAGCCTTATGTGAGGAGAACACCTGGTCCAGGCGGTGTACAGGAATGGTGCCTAAGGTATGCACAGACCATGGTTTTCAACAGCATTTTCAACCATTTTGTAGTCTCTCTACCGCAGTCTGTAGTTCCAGTGCCCAAAAGGAATAGTGACATGGCTGAACGACTACTGCCCAGTTGCTCTGACACCCATAATCACCAAATGTTTGGAGAGATTCATTCTGACTCACACTAAGTCCATGCTTCCTGAGGACCCTGATGCCCATCAGTTTGCATTTTACACAAACAGGTCAACAGAGAACACCCCCGTCCCTTGTTACCACCTCAGTGCAATACAATCAACTGCAATACGATCAGCAAGTATTACAATGAAAATATATTTCAATTATACTGTATTCCTTCAGGTTTAACAGAATGCTGCTCCTCAACCTACAATTTTTAGTGGCATACAACCCTAAGAGAAGCTTGGGTTCCCAGAGTCTCCAAAAGCCCAATGGGAGTCAGTCCTTCAGCTGTGAGGCTCCCGTCCTATAAAACCCCTCCTGATATGGAGAGGAAACACTGTCCAAGTTTTAAAGCTTTCCCTATAAGACTGTGCGAGTCCAGAATCAGTTATGTTGAGAATATTTTTTTTGGACTATCCTCCAAACAGTTAATTACTTTAAATTAACAAACTGCAGTATGGCAATAGGGGTGTATGCTCCATGTAGATCCTAATATTTACACATTAATATTGCAATACTGCACTAAATGCCTTCACCACTCATTGTATCCCATTTGCACCGCAATACAACGGATTGTGTACATTGGACAGACAAAGGGAACAAAAGGGGACAAGCATCCAGTAAACATCCACTCGTGATTGAATGTGCACCTTGCACCAGCGGCAATGCAACTAATGCATCATAACTTCCATGGAATGCGACATTGCGTTACCGAAGCCTTCAAAGACTAACAGCCTGTTTATTGTTATACTATTTCACTTGACAAATCCATCGAGGCTTTGCGAGTGTGAAATGGGATCATGGGGAGAGAATCTGCAGAGATATTTCTGACCGCACACCCGGGTCGTGTTCTTGCAAAAGGTGCTTTTGTTAATATGCTCAAAAACATACTCAGCTGCATAAACATTGTGTTGCTATGGGGGGGGGAGGGATGTTGGAGCCATTCTTTTATTGCAGACACTTACATACTTCAGCAAGCATGTCAGTTCCAGTTCTGTCTAATCTGCTGAGCACTATTTGGGTCATGTGGAGTCAGAATAGTGTCATCAGAGGAATGCTGCAAAACCTTGAGTCTTTCCCCCACACAGTTGTTCACTGAGCCAACCACCGGCCTACGGGGCCCCCATAAATGCTGTTTGATTTGTTCCCAAATTCTGTGTTCACATTTAAAATTTTTTAGAATTCCGTTTTTTAAATCTGCACTTCATTTACCAGCAAAGTGTGTGTGCAGTTTGGGAAAGTGAATAAAATGTAACATTTATTGATTCAATAGATCAATGGCCAATTTTGTTTAGTAATTGAGAAATGGATGTAGCCTGTTGCAAGGCAAACTGCATGGTTTTGCCTCGTGGAAAGATCAATTTCCACCGAGGGTTCTGTTTAGAATTCCCTTGTAAGCTGCACAATAAGGCCTAACGAGACTCCATAATCAGTCCAAATGTGACGGATTGATTACAATGAGACCGCAGACATTCCATACAGCGCTACACTAGCCATGAGTTTATATTAAACCACATCATTTTGCATTGTTGAGAAGAAGAGACACAGCCGAGCTGTTTAGAATCCCCTAGCGAGCTGCACACTAGACTCCATATTCATCCCGATATTCATGTGACCAATTGATTAGAATGAGACCAAAAGGATGGCAGTCCTCTGACTAAATCAAATGCTGAGTGACTGCTGACGGAGGTTTTCTGTGACTGCAAGTCCCGTGAGTGACTGGAAGTGTACTTTTTGCCTGTCACAACTCCGCATGGGCCTTTTTAAACAACATGACAGAACATGATGGAAGTGGAACATGTATGAATGCATACATAGCAAAAAAAATAACTGAATTCTGATGCACATGAGCTGACGTTTGCATAGACACACAATGTGAACTCATAAACCCAATTCTGAGCCACCACGGGCAACTTGCGCATGACATATTCTGCAACTGGCTGAAAAGTCCACCCATCCATTTTATATGGCGCTTATCCTCATTAGGGTGGGGGTGTGTTGGAGTCTATCCCAGCTGACTTCGGGCGAGAGGCGGGGTGCACCCTGGACTGGTGCCAGTCAATCACAGGGCAGACAAACAAACATTGTGGACAATTTAGAGTCGCCAATCAACCTAACTTTTTCGGAATGTGGGATGAAACCGGAGTGGCCGGAAAAAAAACCCATGCACGCACGAGGAGAGCACGCAACTCCACACAGAGATGCCCAACAAAGATTTGAACCCAGATCTCCTGATTGCGTGGCCAACGTGCTAACCACTCGCCCACCGTGTGGTCCAGTTGCAAAGTTTGATTTGGATTTTAACCAAAAATACGGCCAACTGCACATTAGCAGATGTTGTTTGTCACCACATAGGCTCTATCCAAGTGCTCTCGGGTAGAAGTGCTGGAGCGGAAATTGGAACTTCTTATATTTGATATTTTAGATGCCATGCATCCATCCATCCATTTTCTTCCACTTATCCGAGATCGGGTCGCGGGGGCAGCAGCCTAAGCAGGGAAGCCCAGACTTGCCTCTCACCGGCTACTTCGTCCAGCTCCTCCGGGCTTATCCTGAGCCGTTCCCATTTGAGAGCCATAGTCTCTCCAACGTGTCCTGGGTCTTTCCCGAAACCTCCTACCGGTTGGACGTGCCCTTAACACCTCCCCAGGGAGGCGTCCAAGAGGCATCCTAACCAGATCCCCATGCCACATCATGGTTTTTCTCAATGTGGAGGAGCAGCGGTTCTACTCCGAGTTTTTCCCAGGAGACAGTGCTCGTCACCCTATCGCTAAGGGAGAGCCCAGCCACCCTGCAGGGGCATTAATAAACGGCGTGACCTCAACAACATCACCAGTATCACCTGCGCATCCACAGCTGAGATGCCCATTGTGTAAATGTCCAAACTTCTCCAATGTTTGATTAAAGTGGAGGGTCTGGCCAAAAGAGGCCAATCTCAGACTTTCTGGACACAAGGAGTGTTTTTGCCCCTGGGATGAAAAATGCTTCGGGTGAAGCCCTGATCCTCCTTATCTCTTCTCTTACCCCCTGCAACCGTGTCTTATCGCCTCCTTGGACAGTAATTAACTGGAATTACACAGAGTGCCTATCTGCAGAGCCTACGTCATTAGCACCAAGAGCCCTGTCCAATTAGGGTCCTGTCTATGGAGAGATTACCACTGGAGAGGGCCTATTCCACCGGTGGGGGTGGCATACAACGGATGCTCCACTGTCACAAGTCTTTTGCCACTTCAGCCCTAATTGCAGATAAAGGCAGCGGTGGGTGGTGGGCTGAACTGTGGCAAAGTCTAGCTTGTATCCCAAAAAAAATCCTTTATGAGCGGATTCAGATGGACACTTTCTGTGTGAAAGCTACTATAGCTGCACTATCAAAATGATGCGTTTAAGCAAAGCTGAGGTTGGTGAGCTGCATAATTTCATCCCTTCTAACCCTGCAGCTTGGCTGATAGAAAGGGATGTTTTGCATCGGGGCCCCTCACACCTATTCAAGCATGTAACATACCCGTCTAAATGAAGGATGAAATATGGTTGGAAGGCGGACAATAGTCTACCAACCACAACCGATCTCTTCCGCTCGCTCTCTTTCCTTCCTCCCTCACTCTTGCCGAGCACGCCACACTCTAACATTTAACAGCATCCTTGAGCCTCGCCACTTCTGTTACCGTGGCAACTAGCACGCACCGATGATGACCGAGTTGCACACACGCGCGCAAATAAAACTGTACCGCCTACTTTGATGGCTTTGATTTGCCTCACTTTGCCACCAAACAACATTTTGGGGGGAGATCCCCTTTGTCTGGATGTAGAGAGGGGAAAACGCTCACAGTCTGAGACTTTTAATTCACGATTGTCACAAAATTAGCCAAGAGTGGCCAATCGCTCATTGGCCACCCATGACACGGCTGCATTTAACGATTATTTTATTAGATCAATCTGTTGGTCGATTATTTTTTCGATTAATCGATTAATCGGATTTTTAAAGACATCTTTAATTTTTCTCTCTTTGCGGTAATCCCTTTAAGAATGCATGAATGGACTTTTCCCCTCCAAAAAAATCATAGCAGAGAGGACGAGGAAGAGGAAGTTCTCAGTCACCGAAATTGAAGTAGGATGTGCATCACTAATAAATAATAAATCAACTTCAGGGGCAGGCCGTTCCTTTGGCATGGGCTCGTCTGCTCTGGTGGGACGGGGCAGGGGCTTGTTTTTGATGCACGTAGGAAGGTGATATGACTGCGCCAGGCAGGCACAGCCGTAGCTATTTGGACTTTCACTGTCCTACCAGTAGATTTTGTGTGTACGCAATGTAAGAGTTAATGGAGCACAAGCACAAGTACGGGATTTACTTTGTGCGGGAATGATTTTGCACATGCGCTGCGCACACATCCCTGCAGTGGTTTGCTCTGCGAGATATTAAAAGGAGGCCAAAATGTTGATAAGTCTTGTATGTATCTTGTTTTGCCTCAAACACAAAGATAATACGTCTGCTTTCATGGAGGACCAAGGAAATGTAAAAATAGTTACATTTGAGTGGCTAAAGTCAGGATATTTACAGGTCATTTTTCAATGAAACGATTAATCGATTACCGAAATAGTTGTCAATTATTTGGATAATCAATGAATAATCGATTAATCGTGGCAGCTCAATTTGCCGCTTTAGTGGCGCGGATTAACTATTCGAACTCTGCACTCTGGAAGGACATACTTTATCCGTGCTAGACAACGCACGCTCCATTACATTTTGCACCCCAAAAAACAACCCTGAACACATGCTGTGCAAAAAAGATCCCGTCATATTTCCCAGTAACACAATGGGGGCGGAGTGTGCCCTGCTCTCCTCATATAAGATCAACTTTTTCATCGCAGATTACAATGATCTGAAACTTGTCACGTGCAATTATTCCCTGGTTGACTTGTTTGCAGATGGTATTGATGCAAATCAGGCCGATCAAGGTCTTATTAATGGATGTCCTGAGAGCCAATTGTGTGGGATAGTCTTTGGGCACCCAAACTGTGTCCGCGTTCAGCCCCATACGTTTAAAGCTTTTCTCTAAGTCAACCAACACCAGACACTTTCCTGTTCTTTTGTGCCTTAATTATAAGGCTCCGGAAGCCAGAATCCAAAAAAAGACCACCTTGTTTGTTGCCTTCATGGGTTCTCTTCCACCTTCCTGCTGCAGCACGTACAGTATGATGATGCCTCATTTGAACTGTTTTCACCAAACATCAGCGCGGTTCTTTCGGCTTCATGAAAGCTATACAAAAATGTGACATGACATAAAAATGTGAGGAATAAAAGCAGCCAACGGAATTCTTGGTAAGTACTTGTAAGTGTTTACCAGCACCACAATAAAACCCACATGGTGGCAAAAAGCTCTTGGCAAAGTGAAGAACATTTGGCGCTTGTTTAAACATTCGCTCAAGTGCCACAAGCCTCCCGACAGCCAAGCCACTCTGGAGGCATGTTGCCTTGTTAAGCAAGTACATGTCATGCATGTGAGCAAGAGGCAAGACACTATTCTGTCAAGTCAATTAAGACGCCCAATCCCACACCGACTCCATTCAGTAGGCCTGAAAGAGGCTTGTACGCAGTCATTTCCCGATTCATGCGGCCAATGCCTTTACCGATCGACCTGCAGGATATGTAGGATCTTCTATTGTCTATGGATTTTGATTTTGAACTTACTTTCAGTCGTAGATGAAATGCAATTTCCATTATTGGGGTGTAGTGCTGCTAAAGTCAATCTTGATTTGATTTGCAGTGCATTTGATGTTCTGTTTGCAAATCACGCACGCCGTTTCTGTGACACGGAACATGTTGACAAAGTACAGAAACGCATTCAATCCAAAATCTTTCATGTCCACCACCATCACATGCGTTACTTAGCAGGTGAAGCACCTTCTGTTTTCAAACACACCATCTGCAAAAAAAGAAGCAAGGCTATAGTTATGGGGCCAAATTACTCCCCACGTTAAAAGGTTATCAAGTTAATTATGTATTAATATGTAAATATCACGTGGTGTCCAATAATCACGATTGTTATCACTGACATATTTCAGTGAGGTCCTATTTGCCACTATTTTTCACGAGCGTAACACTTGAGGGGTCCGTCGCTGAACACTGCAAAAAATCGGCAAGTTTAGAGTACACCTCAAATTTTGACTCCCTTATCGGGGTTTTAGTCAGCAAGTTGGGAGAACGTGTCATATGGAACATCGGTTCAGCAAAAGCAACGCCTCGCAATCCACTCAAAGCAGCTCCGCAACCCACTTTTGGGTCCGGACACACCAGTTGAGAATCCCTGCTATAGAAGACTCAAAATCCTGTGACTCAACAATCGGAGGAAATGGGACGCATAATTGAACTTGTGATTTTATTCCAGTGTTTTCTTTTCTTCTTATCTACCTTCAGCATTCTGTTTCTTTGGATTTCTTCATTTTCAGTGTCCCACTGAGACAGTCAAAGAATCCATAAATGCCCACCTTGGTTCACTGGTACACAGTCAGCCTGGGCTGGGCATTCCAAACAATGGTCCACATACTACATATGCTTTAAATACTAATAAACCCATCCAAGTTCAACTGATTCAGTACCGAAATGAGTGCTGCCCCGACATAGCGTTGCATGGGTGAGCGGATCAGAGGTCGACCGGACACTGAAGCCAATTAGCCTGCAACGTACTGTGAAAGGGTTAAACTCGCCGACACGCAGAGGAATGGGGTCACTTAATTCCCCCCGTTAAAGATGTTGACACTCAGTTCAACGATGAAGCCCATGCTTCCTAACACGTCTTCTTGCTTCTGTGCAGTCGACGCTGTAATTGGCCCAACGGAAATGGTTTTCATACATCATCAACTCTTCCTTATTTACAGAGCGCCAGCATTGGACTTGAGTTGGACACATTGGAACAAGTAGAAGGAGACACAGTTGACTCATTTATTACTTCCTTGCGTAGTCATTTGCATTACCCGTCCTGCGTGCTCGATGTTTGATCTGGGAAAACGCAGGTATGAATGGCTAGCAACACCTCCTGGTAGACATAAGTCTCCATGCCAATGATCTCCTTTTGAAGCTAATCCCCCATTTGCATATTAGAGGCAACGAAAGAGGCAAACACAGCCATAATCCCGAGCTGTCCTTGTGGCTTTTAAGACCAGGCACTTGGTGCACAAGCATGTGACAGAGTCTCAGAGAGCGCTGTGAACAGCAAAAGAGGGCCCCTTTGATGCACGTATCACACGCTCTTCAGGACAGCAAAGGGTGGCATGCTCATTAGGCAGCATAATACACAGCATTCACTTCATTCGGTCAATGCACGACTACACTGCCCTATCCATGCTACTTTACCAAACACATATGGTGAGAAAAACGAGACGTAAGTTGCAAGGGCTGTATGTAGCCAAACGGTCCCATAAATAATGGCCATCGTGCCAATTAATTTGCTTGACTGGTGCGGATACATTCGCCAGTTCAGCACCCCCAGACAAAAGAGGGGCGGGTTCATCATTCATCTGCGCATGATGATGGATGACATGGCCACATTAGGCAGATCATTTATTATCACCACCAGTAAAACATGTTTGAATGGAGCTGGTTGGCGGCTTTTCAGAAGGTCACCATCTTCTAAAACCACAGTTATGTTTAGTTAAAACAAGATTTTTCTGTTCTATCATGTTTAGTTTGAAGAAAGGTCAAGTTTTGATGACGATAGTACGGCTGTTATTTATCAATCAATCCATTAAATTACTGTATTTAATTGTGATTAATCACATTTTGTCCAAACTTGACTCATAATTAATTGCATTTCATTCGCAGCTATAATTAAGTTTTTATCTACGGTATGTAAATTAATGTAAATCTCTTTGTGGTAAACGAGTCAACACGCAACTATGATAACCACATTACATTTTATGAAAAAGGATATACATTGTGAAAATATGGGTCATTGTTTTATTCAAAAATAACATACAGTTAGAAAAGCCCTACTTTTTGAGTCTTTAATGCGTTCGGCAATTTGTCCCACTCTTCGACGGTCCTTGAACGCACCTTCTGCGTTCTCCCACACTGCACAGACAGACTACTATACTGTAGTTTTACCCTTGTTCTATCACCTCATATTTGCTCCCGAATGCTGGTAACTATGCGGGAATGCATAAAGGTAACATTTGATTACCTTTTTGAGTGTCCAGTACTGGTGGACGGTTTGTCTGTATTCATTTTGTGCTTTTGAATTGATGTTGTTCCTGTCCGTTTTGCACCATACAAAACATAGATCATAGCTGTCCTCGGCTGTGCCTGCCATTCACTAGCAGCTCATACCAAAATTTTAGACATTAGCCCATATACCTATTATGCCAAAGTATCGCTATAAAAATGTCAAATAAAAAATACCGGCAGTATCTTCCCGCTTCCTACGATGGTGAAACAGGACAGGTTCATCGTTAAACGGTGCCAATAAAAATGCATTATCTTTGACAGATAGAAAGATGGGAAATATCATTCTTAATTGTTGCAAATATTGCAAATGGAGCACATGGGTCTCCTACAAATGCATTTTGCTTTCTTGTCCCTTTGTAATAATATGACATTTGTACAATGTTGTTTGCTAGACAAAACGGCCGCTTTGAGCATAGAGATGCTCCGAATCACGAGGTGGTTGCGTGCCGTGTTGCCTGGAACCACAGCTGCACCGCCCACTCGCATCTGTAGCGCCTCTCACTTAGCAGAGGATGCTAATAAAGACTAGACGCTCGCTGGATGCAACCGCCTCTGTGCTGTCATAATAAAAATCAACAGTATTCCCCCTGCCACCGGGAATCTGCACAAGCACTGTCAGCGACGACAGCCACTCCCTACTCATCTCCTGGAAAGTCATGCAGTCGAGGTGTCTTCTCAGATGTGTTGAAAAAAAGCTTTACAAGCGAAGCAGCAACTTTTATTGTGGTATGACGCATCCAGAGTGGCCCACTGATGGTCTAGTTTTTGACTTGCCCGACTGCAGTCGGAGGCAGCGTGAGTTTTTTTTTGTGGTTGTTGTAATTGACTATAAACCAGTCCAGGGTGTGGTCTGCTGTTTGCCCAAAGTCAGCTGGGACAGCGCTCCTGTACTGCAGTAGTCAGCAACTTTTTTGAGCCCGCGATCTCAGTCGTGAACCCCGACGAGATATAGATTTTGCTGCTCTCTGTCTGGCTTTGCCGCATATTGTCGGCTCCGCGAGCAAACGGCAACTCTGTTTGGCTTAATGGCTTCCTGTCGAGGGCCACCGACGGTGTTGAAAAGAGAGGGGGAGTTTGGAAGCGGCTGGAGTCGGTCGATGCGATACAATTGTCGGTCTTAACAATCCGCACAGCTGAAGCTCAAGGATTTTTTTGAAGGTACATGCCGGGTTTTGGGGACTAGGCTCAGGCCTGGGGTTGGCAGGGTGCGTACCTGGAAAGCCGCAAGGCATACGGCCGCGATCAATGGAAAAAATGCTTGCCTGTTGATCACTCTCCAGGAGGGGAGGGTACTGATGTGATAATGCATTTATTTTTCATAGTATTTTTGGATTGACTGCCAGAGTCCCAAAGAGCAACTACTCGATCGCAAATGACAGGAGAGAGCGCGAGCTCATTTTGTGGCCAAGGGTTAACCACTGCAATGAACGCGGCATTGGCCACCACCAGGGGGCACTTCACCGTGACCAGCCATTCAAACAATGGTTAAAAGAGTCACCTTTTTACTGGCACTTACTTCGCTGTATTACTTTACTTGTGCAGTAATTACACAACTCTTATTTTCTATACTCATGATACTTTATTCTTGTCTTTAGTCTATGAAATTACAGCAAATAATGGTAACTGTATTGTAATTAACTGTACAATCTCAGCTGTGAAATTACAATAAGATGTGAATGCGTGGAAATGTACATGCTTACATTAGTTAAAATATTTATAATAAACAGCAGCGTTTTTCAGCAAAGCAATGTAAGTCATTGCTAATTGGAATAAAAATGCAAAGTGATGTGGTTTGAATGGGACCTGCTGGTATCTTGAGAATAAACTGCCAGGGCTGGGTAACTTGGTTTGTTTCCAAAACTCCTGCAGTGCGTCAGCCTCCTGCAACCAACAAAAGCGAGCTTACATCCATTCTCCCGTGCAAAGGGGAAACTGAAAAGCCCCAAATTTGGCAGGACTCCCTTGAGAGCTCCAAGAATACACTGTGCCTCTGCTTGGTGCAGAAATAGGTTGATTGTTCTTTGACCAATCCCACTTTGACAGCAAAAAAAGGCTTGAAAAAAGGGCAACACGGAGAGAAAAGAGAAGAACAAAAAGAACAAGAGAGTACTGTTTTTATGCTAAGCTGTCACCGAGCGACGACAGGACTGAGCAGAAACAGAGGATGTGTTCAAACTTCCCAGTAAAGCAATGCTGAAAAGGCCACATGCTGAGTGGCTGGCTGGTCATAGCGGGTTTGACAGCCCTATCATCAGAGGCCACACCGGTGGGAGACTTCAGCCTTTCGCACAAAACTTCACCTCTCAAGCCAGTGCTGCCCTGTTGGTGGGCTAATTAAAACCCATAATGAGCAGCAAGGAAGCATGAAGGGCCAAAAAACACCCATCAGCCCCATGAGTAGATAAACCTGAGGACCGGCTTACATTTTGAAAAGGTTGACAACGAAAACAGACACTTTGCGACTTTGAGTTTTACCACCATAAAAAAGAACATTTGTGGTTGACCAAAGAATAATACATTTTGCTGCAGAATGTTTAAGACTCACATATCAAACGTAGAGTTGCAACAATCAGTTAATCGATGATTAATCAATTATTCAGTTAATCATCATTATTATTTTGGGTGTTTTTTATTTATTTTAAATTGTAAATATCCTCTGATTTCTTCCCCCGAAATGTGAACATTGTTTCATTTCCATAGCCACCCTACCCTAAGCGGATATTCACACACATCAGCTTTGACTTTGGAAAAGATTAACCAACATTTTCGCTTCATTCCTGATATGTTGCAAACCACTAACGGATTTGGTTCCCAAATGTTTCGCAGTCGCGTACCCCCTCCTCCTGCACACTTAAAAACAAACCACACAAAGAAACATCTTTAATATTATATATTATGACATTTTTTAAATCCCGTGTCTTATTTTTCAACTGCACACCGGCTACTGCTTTGAAACGGCGAGGGTTTCAGAGGTTCGTTTGGTGAATTTGTATGCGTATTGCGTATAAGTGGTGGCAAGCTGTGGTAAAATGTGGTGATTGTTATGCTCTTGCGCTGTGCTTTGGTTTGCGACAGCATGAAAACTAAAGTTACACGTAAACGTGATCATTATACAGTAATTATGAAAACAAAAGCACATAATGTACAGTGATACCTTGGGAAATGGGTTCAATATAACCCTCATTACTGAGCACATATAGCGCAAGGTTATGCACCGAGCGATAATGTGTATTTACGCACAGCATTACCAGTTGTGAGCAAGGACTAGGTCCGTGGAGCAATAGAAAATACATCCATAAAACCATAAACCATCAAGATTAAACACACACAAAGAACTTCATTCATTTACTAACAACCTATTTAGAATTCAAATGAATTGTGTTCAATATTTCAAGTTAATGCATTTCAAAACGTGTAAAAAGTTTGGGAACCACTGCCTTACGACAGTCTGGGTACCTCTAGGGTTACGCGTACCCCCACTGATTAATCAAAATATGAATCAACTAATAAAATAATCGCAAGTTGCAGCCCTAATAAAATGTATAGGTACTCACCACTAATAATAATAATAATAATAATAATAATAATAATAATAATGTAAGACCTAGGTTCCCAAAGTGGTGTGCACAAACAAAAAAGAAAAACCATTACCCATTAAATTGCCCATTAATTAATTGCATCCATAAATGGGTTTTTTTTCTAAATTGACAGACCTTGTATTCATTAAACCCCAAATCACACACACTATGCTGGTAAAAACAAGTAAAATGTAAAAAAAAAAAAATTGGGAACCACTGATGTAAAGACACAGACTCTCAGCATTCAAGCACCGGCCAACTTTCGTGATGTTAAAATCCTCTTTTTCACTCAAGCTTATTATCATCCGTGCACATAAACACTCAAATTGGTACCAAAAAACCCAACTGGCAAATGCGGGCTGTACAATTTGCTACAAGAGCTTCATACCAATGCTATGTATATTTTACAAAAGTACATTAAAGTGGAAATAACTCAGTATATGGTGCTTTGTGCTGAAACACCAGCAGACAGAGCTCTAAAACAATAAGCGGCCTGTAAATTGATGGGAAAGTATCCCCTAAGGCCAGTTTGACCCACACCATCACCCACTCACGGCGATTCCTAGACCCGGATTGCACTCGGTACAAAGTGAGTAATTTCATGGGCTATTCACGGATGTCTATGTCTTACAAAACAGCCTTCTGAACGCTGGGGAGGGGGGGGGGGGGGGGGGGGGGCGGGGGCGGCAAGACATACTGTATGCTCTCATGCATTCCTGTTATTACGATCATATTACGAAAGATATGTGACCGTGCCAAATATGCATATTGACCCAGAAGTACTATAGATTGAATTAGACAACTATTATCAGTCCACCGTGTACCCCGCCTCTCGCCCGAAGTCAGCTGGGATAGGCTCCAGCAAATGAGGATAAGCGGCATCGAAAATGTATGGATGGATGGAGTACATCACATAATACAATTGACAGTCCAAAAGGAGTAGGAAGAAGCAGAGCTTATTTAATCCTACCCCCCCATCTGTTTCATCAATTTCAATACATTTGTTCACTTCCTGTATTCCAAATGTAGTCTTTGCAAGTCTAATACAGGAATATGATAAGGTAACACTATGGAAAAGTAGTAGACAATGTTCCTATCAAGATAAATGAATTGTGTAACAGTCCTCCCATTCCGTTCCATTTTCTTCCCATTCCATTTTCTTCCGCTTATCCGAGTCCGGATACTGTGGGTGTAAAGACTCTGAGCTCCTCCCAGATGGCTGAGCTCCTCACCCTCTTAGGCTGAGTCCAGCCACTCTACGGAGGAAACTCATATCTCATTCTTCCGGTCATGACCCATAACTCATGACCATAGGTGAGGGTGGGAACGTAGATCAATCGGTAAATAGAGAGCCTTGCCTTCCGGCTCAGCTCTCTCTTCACCACGACGGTTTGGTACAGCGACCGCATTACTGCAGATGCTGCACCGATCCGTCTGCGGACCTCACGTTCCAATCTTCCCTCACTCGTGAACAAGACCCCGAGATACTTGAACTCCCCCACCTGGGGCAAGACCTCATTCCCAAATGGGAGGGTACAGTCCAGCAGTTTCCGACTGAGAACCATGGCCTCGGATTGGTAGGTGCTGAGTCTCATCCCAGAAACTTCACACTCAGCTTCAAACTGCTACAGTAAACACTGAAGGTCACAGCCTGATGAAGCTATTAAGACCACATTGTCTGCAAATAGCAGAAACAAAATCCTAAGGCAACCAACCTGGACTCCCTCGCCACCTTGACTGACCTAGAAATTCTGTCCATGAAGATTATGAACAGAATCAATGACAAAGGGCAGCCTTGGGGGAGGCCAACATTCACGGAAACCGCTCAACTTACTGCTGGCAATGCGAACCAGGCTCCTGCTTTGATTGTACAAGGACCGAATGGCACATAATAGCGCACCACCAATACCGTACTCCCGGAGCACCCCTCACAGGGCACCATGAAGGATGTGGTCAAATGCCTTTTCCAACTCTACAAAGCACATGTAGACCAGTTGGGCAAACTCCGGCGCACCGTCCAGTACCATTGCAAGGGTGTAGAGCTGGTCCAGTGTTCCGCGACCAGGACAAAAACCACATTGCACCTGCTGTAACCGAGGTTGGACAAACTGTCGTACCCTTCTCTCCAGGACCCTGGAATAGACTTTCCCAGGGAGGCTTGTGATCCCCCTGTAGAGCACACCCTACGATCACCCCTCTTAAAGATGGGGACCACCACCCCAGTCTGCCAGTCCAGCGGTACTGTTCCTGACTTCCATTCAATGTTGAAGAGACGTGCCAGCCAAGACAGTCCCTCAACATCCAGAACCTTGAGGAACTCAGGGAGAAACTCGTCCAGCCCCGGAGCCTTGCCACTGGGAAGTGTTTTGACTACCACAGATACCTCAGCCCCGGTGATAGAACGGTCTGCGTTCATGTCCTCTGACTCCGCTTCCTCTACGGAAGGTGTGTCAGTGAGATTGACAAGCGCCACAAAGTATATCTTCCACCGACCGACTATATCCGCCTGCTTACCCTTTCTGAGGCGTCGGACGGTTTGCCAGAACCTCTTCGAGGCCGACCGAAAGTTGTGCTCCATGGCCTCACCAAACTCCTCCCGCATCCGAGTTTTTGCCTCGACCCCTGCCGCAGCCACATGCCACTTGGCCTACGGATACCTGTCGGCTGCTTTGGGAGTCCTACAAGCCCTTGTCTTAAGGGATAGTAACAAATAGACAACGGAAGTATAGCTGAATAACGGGTGAGTATAGGAAATGTACTCACAATAAGTGGAGAGTAATAATGGGTATAAGAGCAATTTAGACATAGCATTGACAATGAAAAAGACAGAAGTTGGTTGAATATTGCCTGCTCACGAGGAATGAAGTCATGGCATTAGATGGGGGATTGGGTGCACCATATTTCAGGAGTCTTTTTCCATGAATTTTGTAAACATCAACTGCATGTATGTTTTCTTGAACTCGCTCATTTTAGCGCATCGTGTGTACACGTCAATTGCCTGAAGGGTTACAGCCCTGCCAAAAGTTTGGGGACCGCTGTTCTATGCCATGTCAACTCAATCACGGTGACTGCAAAGATCCCGCTTTATAGCTTTCAGATGCCGTGTGATGCTTCAACTGCAAAGAGCTTTGACTCCAAAGAGTTCTTGATGGCTTGTTGTCTGGAGACTACAGTATACAGTATAAGGTGAAGGTCTTTTGACAAAGGGCTTGTAGAACTCCCAACCCAGCTGCAACTGAGAGTGGGTATTTTTTCTTGCCTCCTACCTCAGAGGTTCTTATTATTTCTCACCATCATAGAGACAACTCAAACTCACAACTTCAACTTGCCTGCAGGTGTGAATGGTTCTTTATGCCAGTCCGGGGTGTGCCCCGCCGCTCACTCCCCTCCAGTTTACCTACACCCCTGAAGAGCATAAGCTCATTTGGACTGTTAGCCAGATGGGCAAAAAGAACAAAAAATGATCCACGTGCACGGCTGCCATATTTAACATTCTTTAACGTCAGTTGCTAACTGGATTCCTGTGATTTAATTTGTGCAGCAGCATGATGACGTCCCTGGTCGGGAATCACTGTCTTGTCCAATTAAAAAAGGTCCTCATGACTGTGAGCAGCCCCATTATTGGGTAGGGGAGATTCTATCCTTTAACTGACTTATTAATGTAGACGTCCTCTCTGAGTCGAATGTTACGGTGGGTGTGAAGACAGTAAATTTAATTGCCTGCCAGAGTGTCCTTGATTCTTCCTGCTGTGAGAATGAGGAAAGGAAGTTGGTCACAGTAAGGAAGAAAATAGGTGTAGGGGGGGGACAAGGTTTTCTTGTTGGGCCTTCGAGACAGATTTGCAAGGCCTGAGGACCGTGTCAGAAGTCATTTTACTAGCTGCCAAGAATTTACGGATCAGTGGCGAGCGGTGCATTTCCTATCTGACCCTTTCATGTGGACTTAATAACACCATTATCATGTCACAATTACATACAAGCCAACAATAATATAGAAAAATGCAATATAACAATGTGGCATGACAAAACTGGGGATGACTATCACTATTCCCGAAACTACAATCGCACTTAATCCTTTATCTCGGAATACATCACCTCCAAACAACTCCATACTCCAATGTAGAACACAATGAACAACACCCTGTCTGTCTCGTTGGGTCGCCACAGGATAAATTCATTGCTGCACTGTTCATGTGATAATGCCATCAAGCACACTGGAGTGCTAGACATAGGTTTTTAGGGAACCAATCAGAGGATAGGAAAATGCTGCCGTTACTGTAGGCCTGCTAGCTGGCCTGGTACAAAGTACAAACAATAGTTGGGAATTAATTCATACAGTTTTATGACAGAAATGCTGGAATGTGAAGAGGAGCCATGATGCTTTTCCTCTTTTCTGACCTATAAATGTTGTTACAATGTTGTATTCAAACCATGCCAAAGCGTGACACAAACAATGAGGTTTGCACATTTGGAAGTGAGCCCTGAAAGTAGCATGGGATGGCTCTGCACGCTGATGTCACACAACCCGGACTTCGCTTTGTTGTCGAGAAATTCCCCAGAAAATGTTAGTTCGAGTGTGAGGGAAAGATAGTTTTGTTTAGCTTTCCCAAAGAGACAAGCATCAGGCAGAAATGGTTGGAGTTGCTGATTCCCTGCCAGAAAGAGCAATGCGTGCAAATTTGTCAACTGCACTTCCCACGGGGCTGTTTGGTGAACATGGGCCGATAGAAAACTGGACTGGAGTAAATTATACACAACATTTGGGCGGGAGGTGGGAAGCCCCAGGGAACACTGCAGGAAAAGACGTCAAGTCTTGAAGATCTAGGAAGCTTTCTGTGTGGGTTACTGTGAGTAGCTGCTGAGTCCAGAACTCAATACAAAGTCCGGAAAACGAGAGCTAACCTTTAACAAAACCGGATGAAAAGTCTTGATCTGATCTTGCAACCAAACAAATGAGAATGAAAGCACGACTTCCTTGGTGGAGCTAATAGGACATGCTATGTTCCATTACAGACCTTCAGAGGGGGAGCCTTCTGTTCTATACCAGCACAACCATTGACTGTGGCTCTGCTGGGAGAAACGAATCACTGCTGAAGGCCAGCAGTTGCAGGACCTCTGACATCACAGCAACTACAGTCAGTGTTAGACCCCGATCTGCTTTCTGGCCACAAACAACTGGGGAAAGGGATTCACAACTGCAATGCAATTACACACTACATCGCTCAAACATGTTTTGCACCTGATCTAATAATAGTCTTCCGGAGTTTGCTTGTGGGTGTGAGCAGCAGAGTGTGAGTGGGTAGTGGTAGCAAGTGGGAACGCAGATTCAGGAAAATCTCGTTATGTAATTTGCTTTATTAGGATTAATGCTTGCTGCTTTGATTGTACCTTTGTTAAAAAACATCCATGGGAGACAATTATGAACACTCATTTTGCTCTTCTTAGTAAGGATTTATCAGGGTTTTTTTTTTTACGATAAAAAAACCCTCCTATAATTAGAGCTCAAATGAAACGAGAATCCAGTGACGGATGCAAGATGGTATTCAATGACAGTTCTGATGCTATCAAGTCACATAAATTAATGACTCATTAAGTCCAACAGAATCCATGCTCACACTATGATACTCACCCACAGCCCCTTGCTACTCCGTTCCTTCCCATTACAATTGAATTAATGCAATTTCAAGAGGTCTTTCACAGCCAAACGCCCACTCTTAAACAGCATGGCTTCTCATAAAGCTGTATCATCTAAAACAAGGGAGCAAGGACTGGAGGCTTGGATTGAACAAGATGGGCCATTCCCCTTCTAAACCTAAATGCATGCAAAAACCTTCCGTTTCCTCAGCAGACATATCCCTCAGGTATGACTTTGCAAGCACGAGTCCCTACAAGGCATCATCAAAGATCTGAATTGTAAGTCTTGATATATCGTGTATTGCTCACATCTCACCTGAGTGGAAAATCAGAGGCAGTGTCAATAGATGCTATTGACTCAAGAAGGTTGACTCATTACTGCAGCACTTTGGCGCTACTGAACACTGCGACATCTGCATCATGCGTTGGCGATGCAGCGTGTAAATGCGGTGCATTGCATGGTTTTAGTCATTCATGTGATTTCTCATGCTTTTAGATAAAATAACGAAACTTGATTTAAACACCTTTATTTAAACAACAACACTGGTGTCTAAAATATTATATTTCTCAATCCACACAAGTATTATACTGACTAATTGCAATTGCACATTACTTACAGGCACACAGTCTCCAAGAGTGTATTCTCCAAGCGTATGAGAAGGCATTATGCTCTGCAGCATTTAATCTGTGTGCCTAATTGCGTCACAAATTGAACTCAATTAATTGTTGCTGCCACTGCCAACCAAACAATGACAAAACGTGTGACTTATGCTGTGGAAAAGATGGTACTGTACGTACAGAAGGAATTAAAAGAAAATATAACAGCTACCATTCCCGTGGAAGAATATTGTTCCAAGGTTTTGGGAATTTCTGTTAACAAACCAGTGACCATTCACACTGTCACTGGTCACCGAGGCTAAATAAGAGCTTGAGGCAGTGGGCCAAAACCGTCCCATACAGTTGTGAAGAGAAAATTGTCCAAAATGTGACAGAACAGTAAGGAAAAACTCGGGGTCTACTGTGCAGTCCCTCATACTGAGGTACGTCTCCGTATGTTGGACCGTGTCGTTTTGTCTTACCTGAACCTCTCTTTGACACCACTTTCAGGCAATGGACCACAAGTGCGTGAAGTAGGATCAGAAATGGAATCGATGCTTTCATTTTTCCCCCAAAACTAGTCCTGAAAGAAAAAAAGAGCAATAGTTATGTATTTGCACATCACTAATGAGGTGCTGACAAAATCAGACATATTTTTGCAGGGGATGTGCAACTAAATTGCGCACAAAAAAGAACAACAAAGGTGAATGCTGTGTCAGCCCACTTTTCTGTGACTAAGTCATGTCACACTGGCGTTGTATTTGTCATATTTTATGGCATTTCATTTAGGAGACAGTTTTTGACTCCCGGGCCACATTGGGCTAAAAAATTTGGCAAAGGGGCCGTCTATATATGGTGGTGGACTTGCTCACGGTGCAACAAAACGAAAAGACGTCCACAGAAAGTTAATGTATCCCATAAATCAGCTAATCATAAAACTTAAAACTGTTATTTCCAAATGCCCGCAAGGCATGCCGGGTAGTCCAGCGTCAAACGTAATTCAGCTCCATAAACAACACAAGACTCGCTCAAGCAGCACAAGAATTCAGGGTGTGCCTCACGCTGGGCGGATGTCTGCGCAGCCATGCTTAGGAAGAATGATTAGTTACTTTTTTTAATTGAGTATGTCTCCTAATCCGCAGTGTGAAGGCCATCACATTGGAAGTCCCAGGGCACTGAATCGATTGCAATTGGACTGATCAGGTTCTTAGAAGACGTTTTACCCCTCATCCAAGCAGGCTTCATCAGTTCATGATCTAGTTGGGACAAACACTAGTCAGACTAGAAAGGACAGCTCTATTCTCAGAACTTGGTGCAAGATCCAGTGTACTTATCCTCTAAAAGAAAAGGAATCATTTTGCTCTTTAGTGGTAAGGACACGGGCTCCACGGTGGGTGAGTGGGTAGCATGTTGGCCTCACAGTCAGGAAATCTGGGTTCGAATCTCCGTTGGGCATCTCTGTGTGGAGCTTGTATGTTCTCCCCGGGTTCTACGGTTTCCTCCCACGTTCCAAAAACATGCGTGTTAGGTTAATTGGTGACTCTAAATTGTCCATTAGAGTGCAAATGTGAGTGTAAATGTGACCAGTCCAGGGTGTACCCCGCCTCCCGCCCAAAGTCAGTTGGGATAGGCTCCAGCAAGCCTGCGACCCTAATGAGGATAAGCGGCATAGAAAAGGGATGGATGATTAGGACACAATAGACTGCCTGTCAACAACACTCCCGTTCGCATTCCATCCAGATCCAATAATGGTCAAGGACACACTGGAAACCAAGATGGCAGCGCTTGACGAAGCCTGCTCGGACGAGAGGCGAAGAGACTTCTAAGACAACTAGAACAGGCCAGTTGGGATCGATTCAATGCCATTCAATGTCATTATGAGTTATAGTTATAAGTCACTTACATCCACTTTAGGCGTTCCTGAGCACCACCTGTAGATTAATAAGAACATCAATTGCTCAAGGTGAGCTGGAGACAGTCAGATGTGCAACCTGGACAGCAGTCACGCCATCAAACTATTCCAATAGTTCATTTTCAGGCTAAGAACTGCTTCTTGCAACAGTAGCGCTCATGCATCTCCATGAGGACTAGGAGGGAGTTTCAGTTGGTATTTCAGTTTCCACAAAGATGCTTCACATGGTTTCCACAAAGCTGCATCAGAAAGCCCTTGAGTGAGACCTTTGGAGGCATGCAAAAATGGCCGGCAGCCAAAGATGGCGACATTGCTGTGTTCTCCCGGTCAAAAGGCCTTTTGTTGTCAAGCCCTGGCTGGCCCGCAACTGATGCTACCTCCGAAAAAGTGATACGCCCACACACAGAAATCTTATCTTTTTAATTAGTTCTGTGTTTGGTGCAAGTCTGCAACATTGGCACAAAAGCTGTGGTCTTTTTCTTCGGACTAAAGACAAAAAGAAATGACTGAATCGCCAGTTCTGCTCGCTCTGAACACCAACCTTTCTTATCACTGAAAAGGTTAGAAAAAAATGGGGCCTTACTGCTTCAGCAATGCATGGTAATTCATTTTTGTTTCATCACACACAGAAGTGCAGCAAGTTGTCTGGAAGGAGCACTGGCAGAACACCATGGTCTTAAAAGGGCAGACTTGTTACTGTATCCTATATGAGATCATGACAAAGGCGCAAAGGACACTTGAGGGTATGCAGGGCCCAGGTAGGAACCACGAGTCGTCATTGCCGGAGAAGCAGGCCAGCGGAAGCGCTGCAAGACGAGTCCTGCAGCCGCCGGCAAAAGCAGACCCAGCGCACGGATTCTGTACCGCGCGATCCTCCGTGTAGGCGGGCGGGCATTCATGAATTCATGATCTTCTGGGAGAATCTCACATTGATTGGAGTCACGTGGATGTGCGAGCTTCTCACTAATCGACTGTACTCTGGCTCGAAAAAGAAGGTAGCATCTACTTGTTGATGTTGGAAGTTGTAATTGTAACATTTTTTTTATTTGTGTGCTTCCTCGCTGAGCTGTGGGCCACCAGAGTCCTTATTCTGTTTTCGTACTCAGACTTGAACTTGAGCGCAATGTTTCACTTTATTCAATTACCTTTTCGAGTCTCGCCGCTGCTGCGTCTGGTGACCCATTGGAAATTCTATTAGAAGCAATGTACATTTAAAGTTCAATTAAACAGCGGCAGCGGCAGCGGCATTGCATAGCTTCAGTTATGTTTTGAGCAATTCATTTGTTCGCCCCCCCGCCCCCCCAGGGGAGCATATTTGCTGCACAGTACGGATGGGGGTATTCTTGAGGTGTCAGCAAAGTAGCTGCATGCAAAACGATGATTACAACCAGACAGGAGGAAACCAGGTTGGTATCCGATTGGTTATCAGCATCAGCCAATACGCAACGCGGCAGTGCGAGGGCATGTCGGCGGTTCATTATTCACTGCAGTGATGTGCAGTCAGGGGAAGGTGCAAATAAAAACATGAATAGTAACATAAATATTATTATTTCTTCATTAAACTGTGTTATAAAAGTATTATGATTTTCTTAGTGTGACCTTATTTTTGGAAATCAGACAATAAAATACACAGAAATGTCATATGCAGAGGACCTTGCAGTACTCACTTGATCCTGAATGGGTGGGAGGTGCTTGTCATTGCTGTCTTTCCATCGAGAGGAAAAGCCAGCTTTTTTTTTTTTTTTTTTTTTTGGACAGCAGCAACACCTATCCAAGTTCACCAGGAGGTGGTAAGATTTTTACAACAAAGACCAGAACAGAAGGACGGGGTGCGTGTACCTCATATACTGTACAGATAAAAGGTTCACGAGCAACCTGTATTAAAAACTCCAAAAGCAGTCACTGGTATTATAACAATGATCATACAAATGTTTGCACGAATATTTTAGCCAAAAAATTAAATGTTTATTTCTCCCAACGCTTGGAATATTCCACAGCCCCCACCACAATTTTAGTCAGGTTGTGTTCATATTGGTCTCTCATTTCCTATCTGATGTCATCTGATTTCCCTTAAAACCTTCTAAGAACAAATAAAAAACAAGCTTACGGTGAACTACAGTAGGACCCCTTGATAGAGATTATGTTGAAGATCAAGCCCAAGATACACCACATCTTACGGAGGTTAAGCTCACTTTGTTATCAGCTCTCATGGAACACGTCTCAATGTACTTATGCCACTATCTGCCTACTTCTTGGAACATTCTCATTAACTGCAGATACACGAGGGATTTTGAGACGCATGCAGAGATAATTCACAGTCAAAACCACAATCGGGCCTGTGTTCCTTTTTCAGAAATGATACCCCCCGAAGTAACCTGGATTTGAAGTGGAAGGTCATCGTACTGAACAGGTTTTGGTTCCATCGACGAGGGAAAACGCTGCAACAACCACCGGTCTCTCGTACTCACAATTGTTTTTCACCACCTTCAGGTCTCACTCACTTCCTGTCTCCTCCACACTCATCCAGAAGTCAATTACTTTTGAGGAGGGCTGAGCAGGAGCAATGGCGCCCTGTTGACTCTCTCAGTTAATCCCAAGAAACTCCTCTCACACCCGCACAAAACAATTCCCACAATCAGCAACTGAGGCTTTACGAGCACTCCCCAGATGTTTATTGAGATGATGACTGTACCACTCTATCTCTATTTGCTCTATAAGGGTTTCCATCTCATCGTTTGTGACCGATCCTTTTGTGTGTCTGATGGTTACCGGGAATCAAACCCCACCGTGGACGACTGGCGGATGTCCTTGTCACTCACACAGAGTCCCTGCCCTGGTTTGTGTTCATCCGGTGTTGTCCTCAACACAAACACCGACACAGCCAAAATGCTGGTGGTCAATTGAGACCTGATTTCAGGGAGAAGGGATTTTGGATAGTAGGGGTGTCACAAGATGGTGTCTGTAGGGGCCTGGGATGATGGTAAACGAATGAATTAATCACATGGTAAATGAAAACGAACTCGATACTTTCCTTAATGTATTGTATATAATAAGAGAGTTCAGTCTGTGCATTGGGTTCAGCACCTCGGCACGTTTGTTCCATAGAACAACTGCTATGAGCAGAGTGAGCCCTTTTGTCAGTCATACAGTCTCTGTCTTGGTGGGTAGAGGCGGGGCCGCTAGCATACACTCAGAGTGCACAAGAGTGTAACGTCATAGAGATTCAATTAGTAGAATGCAATTTAGTGTCATATATAACTTCATTTTACTGTTCTTTAAAGAAGTGTCAAAGTCTCGTCTCGTTCTCCTAGACCCAATCTTGTCTATCGTCTCATCTCGTGAAACCCCTATTGGATAGTGTGCACCAAATGTCTCAATCTTCCGCGAATCAAAAAGTCTCCATCCAAGACCAGTATTGGAAGTCCAGAAAGCTGCAAAGCCCACACATCGTCAAAGTCATTGGGCAACGCACACACCATTAGAAATCTGCTCTTTATGCAGAATTATTCGATCTGAGATTACCTAATAAACCCTGAAACAACACCCCTCTAGGTTACTGACGTGCAAATAGGGCTCATGGGAGAGCGAATAGGGGTCCTTTGTTGAGTGTTACTAAAATCTCAAAAATGCATTCGTGAGAAAAACAACTCTATTCAATTCAGCCTTGCTTCCTGTGCCCGGTACAGTTCGCTTCGACTAGGCACCAGAGTGTTTGCCGACACAGGATGGGAATAGGAAAAACATAAATGGTGTGAATCTGCCTCATAGAATGCATCTAACAGCCAATCAGGTTTAGAAACAAACAAGGAACGTGTGGATTACACAAATCCCGAATGCTATGTCAGCACACTTTTTCTGTGACTAAGTCATGCTACACTGGCCTTATTTTATTTAAGCAATTCAAAATGCATTCATTGTATTTGTCAAATTTTATGGCATTTCATTTGGTAGACACTAAACCACGGATGGGCGAACTTTTTGACTCACAGGCCACATTGGGTTAGACAATTTGGCAAAGGGGCCGTCTATACAGTATATGGTGGTCATCAAGCGCAACGGCGTACTTGCTCACGGTGCAACAAAACGAAAAGACAGCCACAGAAAGTTAACGTATCGCGTTAATCAACATAACACAAAACTTAAAACTGTTGTTTCCAGATGCCCGCAAGGCATGCCGGGCAGTCCAGCATCAACAACAACATGGACCATGAACAATAAAACACTGGACATCAACATATGTTGCAATCAAGCAAAAACGCGACAAAGACAGCTAAATCTTGGGAGAAAGCACAAGCTACCCAGCATGCCTTGCGGCAATAATATATGGGTGTTTTTTAGGGAAATAAGTACTGCGCGCAGATATTTATTTATATGCCCACACGGTGCAGTAGGTAAGTTGCTTTGTGCATCGTGTGTGTTGATGTGTTTGGATGGCTTTTTTGTAGAAGCTACAGATTTCACCGGACTATTTTGGCGACTGGTATCGCTGATACCAGATTATTAAAAAAACATGTCAAAAGACACATGTACAAGGCGTGCATAAAAAGTACTGGTAAATAAAACCTTGCACTCACGAAGATTTCAACGTCAGCGGTAACCGTCATGATGATTCAGACACAATGTGAATTTGATAAATCTGTTATTAACTCAGCATCTTATTTATGGGGAGTAACTTGGCCCATAACTATAGCCCCGCTTGCAGCTTGGTGTGTGTGCATCCTACACTAACGCATATAATGGCGGCGGACGCAAAAGAAAACTGTTATTGGAGTTTCAGACTTCCTGTACTCATCAATATTATCTGTGCAGCTGAAATTGTGTGCGTATTTTGCAAGCAGCACATCAATAATGACTTCCACTGAAATCATTTTACGGGACGCAATTACAGTTATTATGAGAGCCACAAAATAAAACTGATAATCCCCGTCAGGTTTCTGTATCATTTTTTTCCTCAATATCCAGGATTACAACATCAAGAAAAAAAAACCCAAACGTTATCCAACATTAATTTTGTCACTGCCACACCTAAGACTGACAATTTCAAAATTAACATAAAAATACATAAAAGGTCGCAGCAGCTTCACGGGAGTGTCATTGTTTATCGTCACATTACACACCGATCCACAGCTCTTCGCATAACGACGTAGTTTCCCCACTCGTCTTTGTTTGACACTTTGCTAAACATACCAGAACAACAAAAACATCTGATCCAGCCCTCTTGGAGCTCTTGAACATGCATTGCCATGACATAGTCACCAATACCGAAATTCCAAACATGGAACGGTGTAAAATGATCTGTGCCGAGTTGGGACACCCAATGACGAGTGAAAGGTCTCAGAATGGACCAAAACAGTTCATTAAGGGGGGAAAATTTAAACAAAATTACATTTAAACCCAACTGCTCTTGCTTGTTTACAGAACATTGAATCTGCATTTGAAACTGCTTTGAAAAGTGAATTCATTGCAAATGGCACAGTTATTATTCACGTGCAAATAAAACCAATTTCAATATGAAAGCATGTCAACATTATGGAAAGGTTTCCGGCTCTTACGGTCAAAATGTATACGTGCCCCGCGGTTGCCTGGCGACCAGCCAGGGTGTACCTCCAGGGATAGGCTCCAGCATACCCGCGACCCTAATGAGGATAAGCAGTATAGAAAAATGGATGGATGGACGCTCAAAATGTGGTTTAAGTGCTTCTTATTTTGTTTTAAAAACAAAAACGTTGTGCAAACCTCTGAGAACTGCCAGAATGAAAAGGCGCTGGCGAGCCACAAGCAGAAGGAGCTTGGACTAATTCACATCGAGCGAACCTTTTTCTTAATCTGCCACATTCAAATACCGCCACGAGCAGAAATATGCAGAACTGCGATGGTAAGCAGACATGTGTTAGTCAGCGCTGATAGCCTAACTGCACAACGCAAATAAGCTTCAAACACGATAACAGACAATCTGCATCTCTTCTCCGAGACTTCTCCGAGGCCCTTATTGTAAAGCGGCCCATAAATCAAGAGCCCTGTTGAGATCAACTGTGCTGTGGCTGGGAAACGCACCACTAAAGACCCTCAGACGGGAAGGACACCTGAGTTGCTTAACAGGACTACCGATCCTACTCAAAGCTGTAATTGCTGCATTTGGCTGTAAATGTCATCACCGCCTGGAAAATTCAGTAATGAAAATCGAGAAATGCATCTACACCCACACGGTATGTCTAAGGTCCCCTGAAGTCATATAATTAAAAATTCAGCCAGCGTTTGCTGGAAAGGACATTGAAAAAAGCCAGTCAGTTATTCAGTGACATCTTGGTAATAATTAAAGGCAAACAGAAATCAGAAATAGGTATGCACGTCATTGGTCGCCCGATCGCTGCAATCAAAAACAGTGCTTGAGACAACCAATGAAGTGTTCTTTGCTTTGTCTATAAACCCAGCAAACCAGTTAAGTGGTGTAAAAAGGTCAGCGGTCCTTTATGTCTGCACACAAGACTGTATGCATGTCCAAAATGTAACATTAAGTTTGTGCTTTGCAAATGTTGCCAGTGGGTTTCTGGCCTGCAGAGTTCACTGCCTTACACAATTATGTGCAATGGTTTATCCCCAAAGTAGGGGATGTCCGAGCTTTTATCAATCATAGCTTGTGGATCCCACCGACAGCAAAGAGGGAGATATTGCTCGTGTTGACAACCATTTTTCTGAAAGCATCCAAAGCAAATCGGGCTAATGTTTCAAGGTTCAGAGGTCCTTGGATGATGACCCTTATACAGTACGTGGCATAAAAGAGGTATCAATTATCAGCTTCGCCTGGAGATGAAAAACACTGGAGGTCAAGGTAATTGATCCGACCTTTACGAAATCACTTCAGCAGGTGTAGAGTGAGGATTTGAATTTACATTAGTTTTTCGATTACAAAATTACAGGATCAATATTTACGCTGAAGCTTACTCTCCAGGTCTTTATTTTCAGCTGTGAGAAATGACACCGTACATTGTTGTTCGGGTGGACCTAACACTTCATGGACTCATAGTAAACCCAACATGCGTTGTATTGAGAAAGAAATCATATATAATCAAATAATTCGTTGTATTTGTCTATTCAACTGTGTTAGGATGTATGTTTTGGTGGATTCCGATTGTTTGTAAAAATGGAATTTTTGCACACTTGATAATCAAATACGGGGCAGAGACGTGAGATGAGGCGAGTCTCTTCTATCTTCGCTTGAGTGAGTGAGCTGAGGTTGAATGATGAGTTTTGTTGTCAGCATGTCGTCAATATAATGTAAAGCTGCAACAATTAATCAATGAATAATCAATTAGCCAATTCATCCACAACTATTTTGGTATTTGATTAATCATTTTTGGATTTAAAATGTAAATATCCTCTGATTTTGGCCTCTCGAAATGCAAATACGTTTTAATTTCCCGAGTCTTTTGTTTTTCCTTAGTCATGTTTGGTTCATATTGATTTGGTACGTCTAGGCCAGGGTTCTGCAACCCGCGCTCCCGAGCCGAATGCGGTTCTCTTATCCTTCCGCTGTGGCCGTCTGTGTAGTCACTACGCCGCCCCATCTGACGCCGTGAAGAGCCTTTCAAAGTTCCGCATTTTAGCGTTTCAGCTAAAATTAAAAGAAAGGTGTACAAAACTGCGGAGAGACGAGGGAAGATGTTTGGCCTAGAGACCGTGTCGCTGAGGAAAAGACAGGAGGCAGAGCTGGCGGTAGCAGAAATGAATGCTGAGGTTCTCATTGGGTGTGACCAGGATGGACAGGATCAGGTATGAGTACACCAAAGAGACAGTACATGCTAGAGCTTTTGGATATAAACTCAGCGATGCCAGACTGAGAAGGTTCAGAGGAGAGCTAGTGAATATATTGGTAGAAGGATGCTGAGCTTTGACCTGCCAGGCAGGTTCATGGATGTAGTGAAAGAGGACATAAAGGTAGTTGGTACGAGAGAAGAGGATGCAGAGGACAGGGTTATATGGAGGCAATTGATTGGCTGTGGCGACCTCTGAAGGGACAAGCCAAAAGAGAAAGAAGTGTTTCAGACGGGTAGAACAAAGTTAACCACTGGAAGGCATACAAAGAACAAAGTGCTATCACACATAGCAGAACTGGACAGCAGCAAAGTATAACTCCTTTCAAAGCGACTCCGCTTGCACCATGTAACTTCTATGCCGCTTATTCTCATTAGGGGTCAGGGGGTATGCTGGAGCCTATCCCAGCTGACTTTTGCCGGGGTCGCCAGTCAATCGCAGAGCAGACAAAGAACCATAAACACTCACATTCCCACCTATGGACGATTTGGAGTCGCCAATTAACCTAACATGAATGTTTTTGGAACGTGGGGAGAAACCGAAGCGTGCGGAGAAACGTGGAGAACACGCAAACTCCAGACAGAAATGCCAAGCGGAGATTCGAAGCCAGGTCTTCCAGATCTCCTGACTGTGGGGCCACCATGCTAACCGGGCTGCTTCACGTAACTTTCATGCATGTTCTTCTTTTTCTGTGATTTCTCTCGAAAGGCCTTGTTCGGCTTGATAAAAAAAAGTGAAGGCCGGCCCATTAAAAACAGAAATAAATATCTCCTTTTTGTAGAATAAAAAAAACAACCTTGGACCTCTGGTACAGACGCAGTAGGACCGACAGATTGAAACACAGGCATTCCTTCTTGGCAGCGGTGCCTCCTCTTTGTATGCCGAGTCACATCCTAATCTATGTGATCTACCATACTTGTCAATTCATGACATGACAGTGGCAACAAAAATAAATAGCCCTGAGTTCGATCAATGCCAAGTGATTGTGACTCAGGTTGGAGCAAGGTGTGTGCGTGCGTGTGTGTGTGTGGGGGGGGGGGATTCCATCTTCACTGGAATTGGATTTTCTAAAGATTTAACTGAGCCTGCACCCGTTATGATGCGTGTTGTCCATCGCTTCTAACGTTCACATTGCAATACGGTCAATACGGGCCGTCAGCGGTGGCAAGCGGGGATGAGAGGACAGCGTTTGTTGTCTTTACGCACAAGCTGGATCACCTCTCTACAGTTGCATTCCCCACTAAGTCATTTTAATGTAATTGAATAGCCAAGAAGGAGGCGCATCCTTTGCAGCATTCCCCCTAACAAATCCTTATCAATTGCTCCAATCACTCCTCCTGTACCGCATCGAGGGACAGCCCCTATCCCCCACCCCATTAATGAACTCTTTCACTTGAAAGCCTTTTGGCTTGCGACCTTCTCATTGCAAAGCCAAGGCTGACGGCGCCCGTGACAGCCCCTTGAAAATGAAAACGATCAATCAAGACAGAGATGACTTCAGACGCTTGGACCTCAGAGAGCGTAGGGTGCGTGGGACTCGACATCAACACCACGGGGGTAAAATTCAAGAGGGAAAAGCCGGTAAACCACCTTCACCCAACAGTTGATCGGCTCATAACCATAAGATTACCTCACACACTAAAGGACGCTCTTAAAAGCTAATTGGAACTCGGGACGCCACCAAGACCCGCCAGTTAAAGTACATTTCAAGTGGGCGAGCATGTCCTTTAAAATCGTAAAGTAATTTATCAGGCATCATAGGAAAAACACTGCCACTAGGTAGTAAATATAATTGCTATACAGAGTAGATGCTGGATGACATAATCTCCATCAAAATCAATTTCTGAGTGAGAGCACTCGACTCAGCTCAATATGTAGCTGCCGGGCCTCCGATAAGTGGCCGCTGACACAAACCTATTAATTCTCGTGCTTCTGTCCTTGTGGCAAATCATGACCCTGCCTGTTGGAAGCGCCGTAATAACGACACGTACCAAGAAGGAACTAAAGGCAACTAAAGGAACTTCACTTTTATGTCTGCAAATACACCGTGGTAAAGTTAGTTGGAGGTTGGATGTTGGATATACGGCTTGGTAGCTACAGCGGTAGTCCTCCCTTACCGTGCCCGGACTGCTCTCACGGTGCGGCGAGCTCGCTAGGGAACTGCCGCTCTTACTATTTATGCATTTTTATGAACGATCATTTCATGTATTCTCTAATTTAAAGAATAAACTAAAAATGATTCCGAAAATAGAAGGTATCTCTTTGCAAAAACAGTCAAGAACAGGATCAATAGAGGACAATTCTGTGCAGAAATAAGCGGTACTGAGCAAACAACACTGATATGCAGATATATGAACTCCGATTGGCTCTTTTATCTTAAAGTTGTTGGTTTTTTTTACACAAATCAGTTCAGTTTAAATTAGCTCAGAGTAGGTTTTCATGTGTAGTCGCACTTTTGTTTCTGGAATTTTGTGGTTCTAACAGGTTACATTGCAAAAGATTACCATTTTTAAAAGTTCTGTAATGTTTTGCGGCTCCCGAACATTTTTTTTTTACTGGAAGAGGAGCAAAATGGCTCTTTTGATGGTAAAGGTTGCCGACCCCTGATCTAGAGCATCCCGACATACTCAGTGGGTGGCAAGTCTGGTGGATATGATGGCCGTGCAAGGGCTGAAATGTTTTTGGCTTCCAGGAATTGTGCACAGACCCTTGCAACACGGGGCCACGCTTTGTCAGGCTGCAACGAGAGGTGATGATCTGACACGACAATGAGCCTCGGGATGTCATCATGGTATCCCCGTGCATTCAAAATGCCATCAATAAATCACCTTTGACAACTTTGTTGTGTGAAACGCTGCAATGACAATAAAATCCCGTCACTAAATGCGCAATATTGCCCTTGTGGGAAGCTGTGGTAGAAACGGGAAGCCGAAAGGTTACATCTGAACTGTTGGTCACCTCTTTGTAACTTCCTCTCTTCTGGTCAGACTTCATATATTTGGAGTGCATGTCAAGGTCAAAAGTCACTCATCTGAGAAGAGCTCTACCACAATCTCAGTCTTTTGCACCAAATCATCTAGTCCGTGTACCCGGAATGGTACCCAAACCCAAGGCCAGTCGGGTCATTTTATGCATCCACTGAAAGGCCAAACGCACAAAGGACCCACTTCCTGGCTATAATTGCACCCCTGCCTTCAGTACTTGGCTTAGTCTACACGGCCAGTCACCATCTCGATCCAAAACCTGTGTGAGCCCCAGAGCAGGACTCCAACATCTACTGTGTGAGTACGAGCATAAAACAAACATTCCAACAGACGAGGGGAGCCGCCAAACAGTCACCGTTCCCGTCTCTCTCCTCCGTTCACGGCTTGCTTGCGCGCAAGTCCATGCCCAACCACAATGACCTGCGTGACGCACCGGGAGTCCAGAACTGATGTGTGCCCGGGGACTGAATCCAATATATGTTCCTTCGCTCGGGTTTCAGCTTCCGGCCACGTCGCAGTCCCGAACTGTCTTCGAAGCGCGAGCGAGGCGTGCGCGTAACGGCCGAGACGGACCCGCTCCAAATGGCGCATTTGGTCGGAGCGCGATGGTGTCTGACGGAGCGTGCCGACAACCTTCCCGAATGACACAAGGCAACTTTTTTGCTGTGTTTGCGGCGTGAGAACAAGAAGAACTTACCCGCACCAAAGTTTCCAAAGGGCTGAGCTCACCGATTCAAAGAGCCATTGCGGTGAACCAGAGCATGTCCCGGGCTGCTAAGGAGGGAGACCTGTATTTTGGGTTGGGGTTTGGTTGTTTTTTTTAACACACACTCCCAAAAGTAGTGCACTTCAGCGTCGCTCCCAGAATTACATATTGCCAAAGCGAGCCTGATACGCCCGCAGTCAGTCTCTTCCAAAAGCGGCGAGGAAATAAATCACGCTCGGGACTCTCCTGGATCACCAAAACCACCGATCAAGTTCGATATGGGATGTGGGACGCGATCAATCCGTGAAATCGGTCGCGTCTTCCGGCTCGGGACCGCATGAGCGTGGATGTCCTGAAATGATGAAGCCCGCCAAGGAAGGATGCGCTGCTACCACCCCTCTCTCTCTCTCTCTCTCTCTCTCTTCCTGAGTCAAAGCAAGATGCGTCAATTGCATTAGGTGAAGTCACCCGGATGTATCTTCAAAATAAAAGCAGTGCTTTGGTAATCTGGGAACAGGCCGAGTTATGGCGCCACCATTTTCTTATGGACTCACAGAAGTGCCACAATTAAAAAGGAAATACATGTAAAAATATATAAAAATAAAAATAATACAGAGATGTACAAATCTAGTCATATTCTTTTTTCTGTAAAAATTCTGTATTGTCTTTGTTTTTGTTCCATTTGCTTTTTGTCATTGCATTTACTGGATGGCTCAAGCTGGCTACAAAAAGCAAAGACAAAATGGGAAAAAATATGACTACATACATACGTTTTGTATTATTGCTTCTCTTAATATTTCCTTTTAATTTTGGCACTCCTGTGATTCCATACATTGTGGGTGACCATTTGTTATTAGCGAAAACCGGACTGCTCAAAGTTTACCCACATATGCTTTAGTATTCCAATACGTTTTAAATGCATCTCCTCTGCATGGATGCTAGAAAGTTGTTATGTTACAAAATGCTTTTTATCACCAAAGACACAAATTCTGTTAGGCTACTCAGAAACAGCTTATTTTACTACGCCCAAAATAATATCTCTTTGATAAGTTTCAATGATGCAAAAATAACATTAAAATATCTATAATTGAATTGAGTAAAAAAAAAAAAAAGTACTGTCCTTTGACACCTGTAAGAAAATAATTCGCAATTCCGCAGTTGGTGGTGGCAATGCGTCATTTAGAGGGTACACCTGAAAAGCATGAAGACAAGTTTGCACACGGACTGTGTTCTGTACATGTATAAGTTACGCGCTTGGCATGCATCATGACTGAAAACGGGCGTCGAGCCCAATTAGCGTGAACTGCCACATTCCTGCAGACTTGTTTACACCCAAGTTAAGTACTGTTTAGGTCTAGTGCACAACGTCGTACGCATGAAGCACATTTTCGGACATGCGTGGTCACCACCACTTCCCGCATCCGTGAAGCAGTTGTGTCATGCTTTGGTTCAGCTTGGTCCCGCATGATGACACGCTATACATTGCAAGGGAGCAATTATACTCATTTTCAAGCCTTTGCACGGAGCTCTGGACTCCTATAGAGCAGCTACACACCCGCACAGAAAGCTTTCCAGAGCTTCCAGACTCTGCATCTTATCTTGCAGTGTTTCCTGCCTGTCACCACAGCAATTGGTGTGCTCCAGAGGACTTCCGGACAGCTGCCGAACCACACTTCCTGATTTTGGCAGTACGGGAGTCGATAGTAAATGGCAATTTATTTTAAAAATGTTGGCTTTTAACAGCTCTTTGCAGCTCCAGACATTGGTGAGCTTGTAAATTGCATGCATGCAGGTAACACTCCCTCTGTTGCCTGTATGCACACTCTAATGCTACACAGACAACCGCTTTTGTCCCATTATGTACGCAAAATAAAAATAGTTCGGACACTAATAAATTGTTACTTACAGCTTGCTCTACTGGCTCTTGACGTAATGTTGGAAAGGCTTCGGGCTTCAAGTTCACTTCAACAGTTTGGCGGGTAATCCAGCTTTGTATTGTCAAACAAAATTAGCTTTCCCTCACAGCCGAACAAACATTTCCTGGGAGCCATTGCTCAATGTCGCCTGGTATTCTGGGTCTGAATCACTGGAACTCTGTGTTTAAAAAAAAAAAAAACTCTGTAAAACACAGAGTCATCCAAAACCGCTTTCAGGGCTCACTTCCAAAAGCGCAAACTGCATTATCTGAATGGTTGAATAGAAGACAGTCGCACTTTTCAATTCAAACATGATGCCTTTTGATTTAATGACAAATTACCGCAAAATAGCACAAAAACAACGACCACACTGTTTGGGTTGGGGTCTGCTTCATGAACAAAGTACAATTTAAATTTTATGATCCACATAAATGAAACACAAATACAGTAGTGTTCAAAATAATAGCAGTCCAATGTGACTAATCACTGTTAGTATATTTTTATTGCTACATGGCAAACAAATTACCAGTCTCCAGATTTGGCGAGAAAATTGCCAAGTTGGCAACATTGGTCTGTACATGAGATGGGAAGCCATTCACAGTCAGGAAAATACATGATCTGATATTTTTGTGAACGATTATTTCAGTCATTCTCTAATTCAAACAATAAACTTATACATAAACAAAAAAATTATTCAGAAAATAATTTCACACAAACGTCTTATGTCACAGTACTTACAGGTAACTCCAGACTGTCTTTGATCATCTCGGAGCTGATCATTGGCTGAGCTTTTGCCATTCTGGTTATTCTTCTTCTGTTTTCCGCCACGTGTCTCCGGTTTTGCTCTTTTGAGGCATTGGAGATAATTTTAGCTGAAGAGTCAAATTGTTTTTGCACTTTCCATGAATTTTCCCCACTCCTATCAACTTTTTAATCAAAGTATGCTGTTCTTCCAAAGAATTTATTTAACGACCCATTTTACTCGTGCTTTCAAAGTTTTAGAATAAAGGATTTGAGTCTGTTCATTGTTTGCGAGCCACCAATGACCCAATTGCGGCCAGCAGGAGACAAAACCTGAATCACTAAAGTTGATGAATGACAGCGATGAGCTCTACTTTCTACCCCAATTGGAGGAGTGGAATACAGATGACGGACTTGCAGGTGAGCAGACCTCCCTGTTGGCTAACCAGGCAATAAAAAAGGTTCTACTTTGAGTTGCCCCTCGCTGGGCTGCTCATCAGGACTCTATCAGGGTCTCTGTGAGCAGAATGCTGATGAAGGGAGAGCTTTGAGGAATCGGAGAAAACTATGCCTCCGCTGAGTGAAAGTGTGCACTTGTGTGCTTTCTTTGTCATCCACGGGGCCTGTCGAGAATAGTGGATCCTTAATGAGCATAGGAGCGGACAAACACAGCATTGACTCCCTCCTTCTAGTCCAGGTTGTCATCCGCAGATGGGCTCAACAAACTGGTTTATAGATAAACTTTTACCATAACTGTTTGTATCTCAAGCTAAAACCTGTGTGGTTTTGTTTTATTTTTTGTTTACTCTGTTGTGATTGTTGTGTTGTGTTGTGTTGTGATTGACCCCTCCGTGAATCACCACCTTACCGCGGTGGGGGGCGTTTGAGTGCCCGAGTGATCCTAGGAGCTATGTTGTCGGGGGCTTTATGCCCCTGGTAGGGTCTCCCAAGGCAAACAGGTTCTAGGTGAGGGGCCAGACTAAGAGTGATTCAGAAGACCCGTATGAAAAAAAAACAAGAGGAGTGACCGCACCTCGCCCGGACGTGGGATACCGGGGCCTCACCCTGGAGCCAGGCCTGGGGGAGGGGCTCGCAGACGAGCGCCTGGTGGTCAGGTCTTCACCCGTGGGACCTGGCCGGGCCTAGCCCGAAGAAGCCGCACGGGAACTCCCCCCCGCAGACCCACCACCTGCAGGGGCAAGCATAAGGGTCCGGTGCTGTGTGATTTGGGCAGTGGTCGAGGGCGGGTGTCCGGGCGACCTGGGCTTCGGCGACCAAATCTGGTTCTTGGGACATGGAATGTCACTTCTCTGGTGGGGAAGGAGCCCGAGCTTGTGGAAGAGGCGGAGAGATTCCGACTAGATATAGTCGGACTCACCTCAACCCACAGTTTAGGCTCTGGAACCAAACTCCTTGAGAGGGGCTGGACCTTGTTCTTCTCTGGAGTTGCCGCTGGGGAGAGGCGGCGAGCTGGTGTGGGCTTATTGTTAGCCCCCCGGCTTGGTGCCTCTGTGTTGGAGTCATCCCCAGTAAACGAGAGGGTCACTTCCCTACGCCTTAGGGCTGGGGAAAGGGTCCTGACTGTGGTTTGTGCCTATGCGCCGAACGGCAGTTCAGAGTACCCAGCCTTCTTGGAGTCTATCAGAGGGGTGCTGGAGAGCACCCCAGCTGGTGACTCCATAGTTCTACTGGGAGACTTCAACGCCCATGTGGGCAATGACAGTGTGACTTGGAGGGGCGTGGTTGGGAGGAACGGCCTCCCTGACCTGAACCCGTGCGGTGTGTTGTTGCTGGACTTCTGTGCGAATTACAGTTTGTCCATAACGAACACCATGTTCGAACATAAGGATGTCCATAAGTGCACTTGGCACCAGGACACCCTAGGTCGCAGGTCTATGATCGACTTTGTGGTCGTATCATCAGACCTGCGTCCGTATGTTCTGGACACGCGGGTGAAGAGAGGGGCTGAGCTGTCAACTGACCACCACCTGGTGATGAGTTGGATTAGATGGCGGGGAAGGATGCCGGACAGACCTGGCAGACCCAAACGCGTAGTGAGGGTGTGCTGGGAACGTCTGGCAGAATCTCCCGTTCGTCGAGTCTTCAACTCTCATCTCCGGCAGAGCTTCGCCTGCATCTCGAGGGAGGACCGGGATATTGAGTCCGAATGGGCCGTATTCCGTGCCTCTATTGCTGAGGCAGCCAGTTGTGGTTGCGGCCGCAAGGTGGTCGGTGCCAGTCGTGGTGGCAAGCCCCGAACCCGATGGTGGACACCGGGGGTTAGGGCTGCCGTCAAGCTGAAAAAGGAGTCCTATCGAGCATGGATGGCTTGCGGGACTCCCGAAGCAGCTGACAGGTACCGGCAGGCCAAGCGGCACGCGGCTTCGGCGGTGGTCGAGGCAAAAACTCGGGTGTGGGAGGAGTTCGGTGAGGCTATGGAGCACGACTTTCGGTCGGCCTCGAAGAGGTTCTGGCAAACCGTCCGACACCTCAGAAAGGGGAAGCAGCCCCCAGTTCACACTGTTTACAGTGCGGACGGGGGCTTGCTGACCACGACTGTGGATATAGTTGGTCGGTGGAAGGAATACTTCGAGGCCCTTCTCAATCCCACTGACATGCCTTCCATAGAGGAAGCAGAGTCTGAGGATACGTACGTGGACAGTTCTATCACCGTGGCTGAGGTAATTGGGGTAGTCAAATCACTCCCCAGTGGCAAGGCTCCGGGGGTAGACGAGTTCCGCTCAGAATTTCTCAAGGCTCTGGATGTTGGAGGACTGTGTTGGTTGACACGCCTCTACAACATTGCATGGAAGTCAGGAACAGTACCTCTGGACTGGCAGACCGGGGTGGTGGTCCCCATTTTTAAAAAGGGTGACCGGAGGGTGTGTTCCAACTATAGGGGGATCACACTCCTCAGCCTTCCTGGGAAAGTCTACTCCAGGGTGCTGGAGAGAAGGGTACGACCGTTAGTCGAACCTCGGTTAGAGGAGCTGCAATGTGGTTTTCGTCCCGGTCGCGGAACACTGGACCAGCTCTACACCCTTGCAAGGGTACTCGAGGGTATGTGGGAGTTTGCCCAACCAGTCTACATGTGCTTTGTAGACCTGGAAAAGGCATTCGACCGTGTCCCTCGTGGTGTCCTGTGGGGGGTGCTCCGGGAGTACGGGATTGATGGTCCGCTTCTACGTGCCATTCGGTCCTTGTACAATCGAAGCAGGAGCCTGGTTCGCATTGCCAGCAGTAAGTCGAGCTTGTTTCCGGTGAACGTTGGCCTCCGCCAAGGCTGCCCTTTGTCACCGATTCTGTTCATAATCTTCATGGACAGAATTTCTAGGCGCAGTCAAGGTGTTGAGGGAGTCCAGCTTGGTGACCTTAGGATCTCGTCTCTGCTATTTGCAGACGATGTGGTCCTTATGGCCTCATCAGGCTGTGACCTTCAGCGTTTACTGGAGCGGTTTGCAGCTGAGTGTGAAGCTTCTGGGATGAGACTCAGCACCTCCAAATCCGAGGCCATGGTTCTCAGTCGGAAACGGGTGGACTGTACCCTCCGGGTTGGGAGTGAGGTCTTGCCTCAGGTGGAGGAGTTCAAGTATCTCGGGTTCTTGTTCACGAGTGAGGGAAGGTTGGAGCGTGAGATCGACAGACGGATCGGTGCAGCATCTGCAGTAATGCGGTCGCTGTACCGGACCGTCGTGGTGAAGAGAGAGCTGAGCCGGAAGGCAAAGCTCTCTGTTTACCGATCGATCTACGTTCCCACCCTCACCTATGGTCATGAGTTATGGGTCATGACCGAAAGAATGAGATCGCGGATACAAGCGGCGGAAATGAGTTTCCTTCGTAGGGTGGCTGGACTCACCCTAAGAGATAGGGTGAGGAGCTCGGCCATCCGGGAGGAGCTCAGAGTAGAGCCGCTGCTCCTTCACATCGAGAGGAGCCAGTTGAGGTGGCTCGGGCATCTAGTCCGGATGCCTCCCGGGCGCCTCCCTGGTGAGGTGTTTCGGGCATGCCCAGTCGGGAGAAGGCCCCCGGGAAGACCTAGGACACGCTGGAGGGACTATGTCTCACAGCTGGCCTGGGAACGCCTTGGTGTCCTCCCGATGGAGCTGGAAGAGGTCGCTGGGGACCGGGAAGTCTGGACTTCCCTACTGAAGCTGCTGCCCCCGCGACCCGGACCCGGATAAGCGGTGGAAAATGGATGGATGGATGTATGGATGGATGTAAAGTATACATGTGTTTCAACTTGTCATTATTTTCCTTCTTGTTTGTATGTCAGGTGAAATACTATAAAAGTACATTTTTGAAAGTGATACCGTAGTACTTTTTTTTTCCTGGAATGCAAATTAAGTATCAATGTGGTTATAGTTTTTACCTCAATGCTATTCTTGTTTGCAGCATCTGCTTTCTCCTGCTTGGCCACACGTTGTGTCAGATCCTGTAAAAGAGTACTTGTTGAAGGTCATACTGTAGTACTTGGAGTATGTGTGTGTGATTATGTTGTGTACAAGTATGTGTTGTGGGTAGTATACTTCCCACTCTGGGCCGGGCTGATAATGACCTCATGGTCTCTTTCCAAGCAATATCTCTCCAGTACCTCCATTAAGTCCTCTTAAAATTCCCTTTTATTCATTCTTCCCATTCACCCGGTGCTATTTTAATTTTCAACTCTTCAACTATCTGTTGAATGATATTCCTGCATTATTTTATACATTTCCACACTTTTATTTATCAAACTATTGACAGATTTATTCCTAATATTTGTTAAATGGCGTCTCCCCTGCTGCTGTGTTGATATATTAATTTTCGGGCTAATTCTTCAAATGATTCTATAGTATTTTGGAAATGGTCTGAGAGCCCTTAATCAGCGCAATCATCCAGTACACAATCTAATTGATTTGGAATGAAAACTTGACTCGTCTCTCCAAGGAGCATAATATAATTCTCCATGTGCGTCATTGTACTGGTATTCTTCTGTCCATTATATTCTTTCCATTGACACTTTTCTATATAAGGTAATGTCCCCAATGATATATTTGCTGCATTCTTCTCCATATTCATCCACTTTGGTTCAACCTTCTTACTTCTCCACTTTTGAAAAAGGAGAATTTGAGATGCTCAGAAAGCCCGAAGGAGAACCATCATTTTAATAGTCTCAGTTGGACTAGGAATACCATATGAGACTAATTTCCATCATTCTTCATTGTTTTCTAATACACCGTAATTCATTTCAAAGAGCTCCTGTAAGTTCTGACTAATACTGACTCCTAAATGTTTCATTTTTTGAACATCCCAGTTAAATTTGTAACTGTCCTTCAACAATTGTGCGATTTATTGTTAGTGATTGACATTTCTTTAATAGTTTCCATTAGTAGGGGTAGATATTGATCAGACTGAGCCAAATACTTTATAATATCTGCATAAAGTGACAATTCATGAATCTGACTTCCTAGTTTGTCTAATTGCTAATGCTAATACTAATGGAGATACTGACGAGTTCCTCTCTGACCTTTAAAAGATCTTGACAAGGTTCCAAAGAGTTGTAACTCGGGAGGATAGGGTGCCATAAAACACTTTTATCCATAAACTGAATTCTAATGCAAGTCCGAAAGCATGTAAATCCCATACAACACAGTCAATTATATTGATCAATTATTTTATGTTGATGATAATAACCTTCCTGGTATAAATCCACATTGATCTGAGTCAATTATATTGACAATACACGTCTTCAGCCTGTGTGCTAATATAGCTGCTATTATTTTATCATCCGGATTTAATCAAAGATATTGGCCGATAGGAGGCGCATTCTCTTATATCTTTGCCTTCCATGTGAATTTATACTGTTAGTGATGATTGCAAAGTTTGAGCCCATTTCTTTAATTGTAATGCACAATTATAGGCACCCATCATGAGCGGAGCAATTTCATTTTGAAAATTTTGTCGAAAACTTCTATATCCGTCATCCCTGATTTGTAGTCTCCGTATTTCTTTGAGCGTAATCAGTTTTGTTAACAAATAGTTTTCACCTCAATGCTATTCTTGTTTGCAGCTTCTCCTTTCTCCTGCTTGTCCATACGTCCTGTTAAATCCTGCAAAAAAGTACAATTTTGAAAGTGATTCTGGAGTACTTTTTGTCCTGGTATGCAAATGAAGTATCAATGTGCAATTAGTTTTTTCCTCAAAGGGGTTATGCAGACTAAAATGTAGAGCAATTGGCACCAAACACTCACAATTACGAGTGCACTTGAACGCCTCAATGTGAGAGGAGAACGGGTAGTGGGTAGTATAGTTCTCTCATGTAATACTCTCCCATGACGTTCAAACAATGTTGATAACTTCTGGGTCTCTATACTAAGGTACCCTAAATAAAGTATCCATGTGTTTCTACCTGCACATCCTTGGTTTTTGCTGCTTCATCACCCAAATTCTTCAACTGAAGTTTCAGTGTCTGCAAGAGGAGATGTTCTGGGTCACTATACTACTTCCTGTACATGAAAGTATAAAAATATGTATGTAAAGTATACATGTGTTTCAACTTGTCATTATTGTCCTGCTTGTTCATACGTCAGGTAAATTACTATATAAGTAGATTTTTGAAAGTGATACCGTAGTACTTTTTGTCCTTTGTATGCAAATGAAGTATCAATGTGTGTATTGTTTTGACCTCAATAGTTATCTTGATTGCAGCTTCTGCTTTCTCCTGCTTGTCCATACGTCCTGTTAGATCCTGCAAAAAAGTACAATTTTGAAAGTGATTCTGGAGTACTTTTTGTCCTGGTATGCAAATGAAGTATCAATGTGCAATTAGTTTTTTCCTCAAAGGGGTTATGGAGACTAAAATGTAGAGCAATTGGCACCAAACACTCATTGATTCTCAATCCCACTGACATGCCTTCCATAGAGGAAGCAGAGTCTGAGGATACGTACGTGGACAGTTCTATCACCGTGGCTGAGGTAATTGGGGTAGTCAAATCACTCCCCAGTGGCAAGGCTCCGGGGGTAGACGAGTTCCGCTCAGAATTTCTCAAGGCTCTGGATGTTGGAGGACTGTGTTGGTTGACACGCCTCTACAACATTGCATGGAAGTCAGGAACAGTACCTCTGGACTGGCAGACCGGGGTGGTGGTCCCCATTTTTAAAAAGGGTGACCGGAGGGTGTGTTCCAACTATAGGGGGATCACACTCCTCAGCCTTCCTGGGAAAGTCTACTCCAGGGTGCTGGAGAGAAGGGTACGACCGTTAGTCGAACCTCGGTTAGAGGAGCTGCAATGTGGTTTTCGTCCCGGTCGCGGAACACTGGACCAGCTCTACACCCTTGCAAGGGTACTCGAGGGTATGTGGGAGTTTGCCCAACCAGTCTACATGTGCTTTGTAGACCTGGAAAAGGCATTCGACCGTGTCCCTCGTGGTGTCCTGTGGGGGGTGCTCCGGGAGTACGGGATTGATGGTCCGCTTCTACGTGCCATTCGGTCCTTGTACAATCGAAGCAGGAGCCTGGTTCGCATTGCCAGCAGTAAGTCGAGCTTGTTTCCGGTGAACGTTGGCCTCCGCCAAGGCTGCCCTTTGTCACCGATTCTGTTCATAATCTTCATGGACAGAATTTCTAGGCGCAGTCAAGGTGTTGAGGGAGTCCAGCTTGGTGACCTTAGGATCTCGTCTCTGCTATTTGCAGACGATGTGGTCCTTATGGCCTCATCAGGCTGTGACCTTCAGCGTTTACTGGAGCGGTTTGCAGCTGAGTGTGAAGCTTCTGGGATGAGACTCAGCACCTCCAAATCCGAGGCCATGGTTCTCAGTCGGAAACGGGTGGACTGTACCCTCCGGGTTGGGAGTGAGGTCTTGCCTCAGGTGGAGGAGTTCAAGTATCTCGGGTTCTTGTTCACGAGTGAGGGAAGGTTGGAGCGTGAGATCGACAGACGGATCGGTGCAGCATCTGCAGTAATGCGGTCGCTGTACCGGACCGTCGTGGTGAAGAGAGAGCTGAGCCGGAAGGCAAAGCTCTCTGTTTACCGATCGATCTACGTTCCCACCCTCACCTATGGTCATGAGTTATGGGTCATGACCGAAAGAATGAGATCGCGGATACAAGCGGCGGAAATGAGTTTCCTTCGTAGGGTGGCTGGACTCACCCTAAGAGATAGGGTGAGGAGCTCGGCCATGCAGGAGGAGCTCAGAGTAGAGCCGCTGCTCCCTTTCATCGAGAGGAGCCAGTTGAGGTGGCTCGGGCATGTAGTCCGGATGCCTCCCGGGCGCCTCCCTGGGAGGTGTTTCGGGCATGCCCAGTCGGGAGAAGGCCCCCGGGAAGACCTAGGACACGCTGGAGGGACTATGTCTCACAGCTGACCTGGGAACGCCTTGGTGTCCTCCTGATGGAGCTGGAAGAGGTCGCTGGGGACCGGGAAGTCTGGACATCCCTACTGAAGCTGCTGCCCCCGCGACCCGGACCCGGATAAGCGGTGGAAAATGGATGGATGGATGGATGGATGTTGTGATTGATCGGGGGTCTGCTCCCTGCCACTACTACATGAAACCAAGGATAACCTAAAAAAACACTAACCCCATGATATGGCGCTTTCACATCACATAGTACAACTTCAACGTATAGCTACACTTTGATGTGAACATTACAGATGCTAAAACCAGTCCACTGTAAGTCAGCATATTTAGCACTGTGAGCTATGCATGGTTTTAAATAGACAAAGCAAATGACCAGTAGTGTAATATCTAGTTTGCTGCACTGTGCTGCACTTTGGACACCCCGAGTTTGCGGTGTTTTTCTGTCCTTTTAGTAAGATGCAAGTGCAATAGTAAGATCTCGAACAGGGTGATGATTTTTTTATTTTTAGAAAAGTGCAGCTTTAATAGTTGCAGAGTGCAGGTCTCTACTGAACAATGGAAGCCCGCTGCTTTCATCTTCTGCACTTGTCTTTGGCCATTTATTGAGGTGAAGTGTTCCAAAACCGCACCGCGACATTAGGGCCAGGATGGCAGGCATGTAGCTGAGTTGTTCTGCCGGGTCAGAGTCGCCTCCGCTCATCACCGACACAGACAGGCGGGGCTGCTCGGCTGTTGTCGCCAACTGTATACTTCGTCTTTTCATGCGCTTTTTTAGGCCGACTGTCTAAAACCATGTACAGTGTGTACAGTCCTGTACAAGGTGGACTGAACGGTACACGCCTCAAACCAAGCTCCTGGTCTACAGAGCCACTGTCCTTCCCACCCTGCTTTACGAAGCAGAGCTATGGACCACCTACGGCAGGCACCTGAGAGTCCTGGAAGAATTCCACCAAAGATCCCTAGGAAAGATACTGAGGATCAGCTGTAAGGACAGACGCGCCAACATCAGCATTCTAGAGGAGGCTAATAAGAACACCACCACAGCAACAGCATCAACGCCGACGGACCGGCCACGTCATTCGCATGCCCAACTCACGTCTCCCTAAAGAGCCCCCCTACTCATTGCATTGGAGGAGAGCACGATGGTGTGATCCCGAAGGGAGAGTATGTAAACAGTGTCGAGGAGGTCAAGACCGAGCCATGATGATGAAGATTGAATACGTTGGTCGTGAGTCGGAAATATAAAGGACATTTCTGGAGCTGGTATGGAAAGGTGGTGGGAGAGCGAGAGTCTTTGCAGACCTCAGTGGCCACGCTGGTGAAGGACAAAGTGGAGGTGATGGGCAGGTACGGGAACACGGAAGGACGTGTGGTGGTAGAGTTCACTAAACAAATAGAAATATGGAAATTATTTCCAGAAGAGGAAGGAACACAGTGGTGGTCTACGTCTTCCACGAGTGTATGAGCATGTTATATTTTTTGTCAAATCACATTTTAGTTTATATGTGTTGCCATATGAGTGCAGCCTACCCAGGACTTTCTGACTCTGTAGTGCTGGCCCACATCACCTAAATAGCAAAGACCAATCAGTTTGCATATTTGTCTCTCGGGGCCTGCAAGCCACTGTAACATTGACATGTTTCTGTCCTCTGATTGGCTGATCAGAGCAAAACTGTTTGACCAGCCAACTTACAATCACAAAGGCTGACTGAAAAAAAGAAAATTTGACATTTTTGTCATGTTCTTAGATGAATATTGGTTCTAAACGGCTCCAGATAATATTGCTCAAAGTTACTAGCAAAAATGTACATCTGGCTTATCGGTGATTGATTGACATATTCAATGATATGGGACATGTGATTAGCAATACAGTAATGGTATTGGAAACCCATCAGTTACGTTGGTGTTGGAGTTCTCCAGACTCTAAGTGGTTATGTTGTCTTTCCTTAACAAAGGCAACCATGGTTTGCAACCCCACTGCGAGCAATTTTTATTATAATTTTTAATGATATTGGCTCTCAGAGTGTCTACCAAATTAAAATCTGTTTGGTTAAGCCCCCACTGAAGACCCAGGTACTAAGTACACCACCTGCCGCGCACTTTTTTGCAGCTGAAAATGTACAACCACTTTGGAGTTCAATGATAACTCAACTACAGCTATGAGCATTACTGTATTCATTAGAATTTGGGGGGCATAGGGACTCCGTGTTTAAGTGGGGTAATGAGGTCACCCAAGGAAGCTTCAAAGCTTCGCAGAAATTACTGCCAAGCCAGCAGAGAAAAAACAAGACAAAGTTGTCGGCGAGCCCCTAACGAAGCAGTATGCGTCTCGATAAACAAAACAACAGTGAACAATTTGAGAAAGAGGTGCTCTGTATTTGGAGGTGACGCTGCATAATTCGTGACTCCCAAGATAACGGACTAGTCACTTTGGCCATTTGGGCATAGACCAAGCAGAGAAAGAGATAGAGATTTTTTTTTTTTAATAATATTGATATTATTTGCAATAAAAACGTCACAAAGGAAAATTAACTTGCAGACTAAGCACTCGGAGGCAGGTGTCTCATGGAAGACCAATGAGACATATCTGGCTAATCCTCTAATCAAAGGGGATAAATACGCAAGGGAATTTTGTACATTTGGAGAGAAGAGTCAATCACCAAAATAAAACTGAGTGATGACACAACGTGAAGGAAGGTCTATCATGATAACCCCAAGGGCAGATGCTTGTTGTCATTGTCTTCAATAGCCTATTTTGCAGGCCTCTTTGCTCCCACATTGGGACAAAAATACCTCGGAATGGTATAGCTGGCAATTGTTGGCAACAAGGAAAGATGTTTGTCACTCTGCACTTGTGTACTCCCAAAGAAGGAGGATGTAATCCAGGTCATATTTTTTTTAGTTTTGATGAGTTTTGATGGAGTGACTAACCAATCATTTTTTGGGGGATTCCAAAAGTGTCTGAGGAAAGAAGAACATCCGGTGACGTCAGAGCTGTTGCGTTTTGAGAGCAGCTTATTCTTTCTCTTTCTGGTGCAATGGAATGCAACATACTTAGCCCCCACTGCTTTAGACAAGCAGTGCATTGATTTGTCTGACAGCAATAATCGCCGTGTCATGTCAGCTGCGGGATCTGCAGTGCTGGTCGACTACGCTTCAAACGTCTTTCGTTGGTGATCAAGGACACATTTATGTGTCAACATTTCAACGGGAGAGTCTGTTTTGTAGTCTTCTTTGTGTCAGTGAATAAAGTCACGAAGCTGAAAGTCCTCAAACCTTTTCTCGCGCTTTCGCAGTTTTTGTTTGTCATCCTCCCGCGGCGTACATCCAACGGTTCAAAAGACTAATTTATGAAGAAAGTCTTGGTTTGCTCCTCGTGCAACTCCGCTGTCAAGGCTCAAGTGCCCGACGGTCTTATTTGCTTCTGAACACAAAAATTCAAGTTCGGATTCAAAGCTGGTTAAACATCCAGAAATATGCATTTTCATCTCGTGCCATAAAAATTGCAGAAATGTAGAATTTGATTGGATTGTACAACAGAAAGGCAAAATCACACTTTTTTTGTTAACTGGAATTTGTCTCTTGAATTTGTGTTTTTTAACTTCTACGTACAGCAGTGGTTCTCAAATAGTGGAGCGGGGGGCGCGAGAAGCAGGGAGTACTTTTAGTGTCAGTGTAAACCTGCCAATATGTCCAAGTTTATTATCCCCAACATGCCATTTGACTCTTGAGTACGCTTCATAGCTCCTCATTTCCTTGCATTTTCCCAATAAATAGATGGATCTTCCTGAAACTTTGAACCCTGCAGCTTAAACACCTCAGCCCATGTATGGCTAAAAAACTACATTTCCCACGATGCTTGGTGTGGTGATGTTCTAATTTTGTGACATCTCCTATACGTAACTACTGGTTTAAATGTGTAGTTTGGAAAACTCGGTTACTAAGCTAGTCCATCATAAAGTTCAGGAAACAACCAAAAATGCAGACGGGCCACTTTTCTCGGCGTTTGCCAACCCTGTCGCTCTAGCTGAGCGGAGCCGACGCAGGAGATTGGGAAGATGCATATGCTGCAGTTTATGGTGAGCAATTCTACCCTCTGTTCTTCGTCTCCGTACCGGTTCAGAACAATGCAAAGAAAAAAGAGAGACATCATCCAATCATCATGCATCATGCTGGGGGTCTATGGAGCGTCCAGGCCAGCCCACTGCCCCATAGACCCCCAGCGTCCGATGGGCGGCACGAAGTCCAGCATTTATCCAATGACAGTCCAGGTTTGCACAGTGGAACAACCCAATCTGCGCCTCCCCATCAAAGTCAGGAGACACTCAGCGTCCAACTGACTATTAAAAAAAATGCTGTGACTCTATGAGGATGAATGAGAAGGAAGTGGTGTCAGTTACCTGTGATAACAAAAAAATGAAGGTATTCTAGTGCATAGTTAGTCCATTAAAATGGACATCATGTCTGTCATATTTTCGACATTTTAGGGGAAGTTGGGCTCCCCTTGCAGTCTTAGAGCAATCGCCACTGCAGCTTACACACTGGAAATGACAGGAAATGGAAATGAGGGAAAGGTTATATATTATATATTATATATATATTTATAACATTATATAATTATATTTAACATTATATTTTATAACATTATATATTTTCCCTTTTCTTGTAAAGATGCCTTGGAACTGGATTGTTGCTAGGCTTTTGTTTCAGAACAAACTGGCACCTCCATCTACTTAAGGCAGTCACAGTAAGCGAACCAGCAACTTGAGCTTTGCCTGCATTAATTATAGCTTAGGCATGGAGTGCGTGCTGAAACATTATTTGAAAATGATTCAGCAAGGTGGAGCACAAAACACTCTCTCCCCTGAACTACAGGGCCGCATTTTCTTATTTATTTTTTTAAACGGGGCCCGGATTCATTTGGACTTAGTGCTCATACATTTCTAATGTGTGCTTTTTTTGTCGCTTGCAATGTCGCGGCTAAAACAGAACACATCTTCCTCATGTAGGGTTCGGTGAAAAGTTTGACAAACTACTTTTCGGCGTAGTCTGATGTCACTGTTTGCATGGCGGCCTTTGCAAATCCCTGTTATTTGATGTTACTTTTGTTTAATTCATGGGCAGCCACACTCCCCCACCGCTCATGCCGTGTCTTGTCACGCCAGGAGATGTTCATTTCTTTTTGTTTTAACTGCCAATGAGGGAAATACGGTGCTATTGTAACTTCAAAAGATGAGGCGACGAGGAACGGGTTTTTGTTTGCTGTTTATCTTCAAAGATCTAAATCACTGCAATGCCAATCGCGTCATCAGGACCCCTACTGAAGTTTTTGAGGTAATTGACTTATGACCTTGAGGAAAGTTGATCAGAAGTGAGGTCAGAAATAAAATAGCAGCAAACAACTTTTGTTTTTACTTTTTTTAGTTACTGTCCACACACTTTGGGGCCAGCCAAATAGAGCAGATGATGCTTTATCTAAAGACCTAGGGTGGAACATTCGTTGTATAAAGTGAAGATGCGTAGGATTAGGTCTGAACTCTATTCTCTATTAGGTCTGAACTTTATTCAGGGCTATTTTATATCTGACTTTAACACAAAGGAGAAAGCTTTCTTGTAAAAGTCCCACTTTTGTCATAGCAGGTAAGGCGCAGCCGGCATTTCTCAGTGAGAATCACAAACTTAGATTCGGTGATCTTTCAATGCATTCATTCATTTTCTGTACCGCTTATCCTCATTAGGGTCGCGGGGATGCTGGAGCCTATCCCAGCAGACTTTGGGCGTGAGGCGGGGTACACCCAGGACTGGTCGCCTGTCCATCGCAGGGCACGTATAGACAAACAACCATTTACACTCACGTTCATACCTATGGGCAATTTAGAGTCGCCAATTAACCTAACATGCATGTTTTTGGAATGTGGGAGGAAACCGGAGTACCCGGAGAAAATCCACACACGCACGGGGAGAACATGCAAACTCCACACAGAGATGCCCAACGGAGATTTGAACCCTGGTAAATTCAAGACTAATAGCAGCTACTTTTTTCACACCCTGGGAACCCTGGGCCTTAAACAATGAGCCAAATTTATGGCTGAAAGAACTACATTTCCCACGATGCTTAAAGTGCAGATTCAGTAAGCAGTGAATCGAAGTAGCAAAGTGGATGCTAATATCACATATTGAAGTCTTATCGACTTTTGACCGCACAAATCATAAGTAAGTTTGATCTAGTGTAGAATTGCTACAGCTTCTCCTTGGACTGCTTAGACTGGAGCAGTTGCTGAACTCGCGTCTGACTCAGAGCTGACCAGTGACGCTGGGAACACCAAGTGTAGGTAGGATTGGAAGGTTTATAGCGTGTCTTCCTGTGTAAATACCCCATGTTAGAATGTGGACACCTACAGCTTATGTAAGTACAGCCTATATTCATCCATCCGTTTTCAATACCGCTTGTCGTCACTAGGATTGCGGGGGTATGCTGGAGCCTATCCCAGCTGATTTTGGGCGAGAGGCTTGGTACAGACAATCGAAGGGCACATTCACGCTCACCTTCTTACTTAAACAATTTAGTCTCCAGTTAGCCCAACATGCATATTTTAGGAGTACCTGAACAAAACCCGAGGAGAACAAGCACTCCACAGAGAGATGCCAAAATGGAGATTTGAACCTAGATCTTGTGTGTCCAACATGCTAAACACTAGGCCAGAGTGCGGTATGGAGGTGTGCTCCAAGGTCCGGAATTTGCATCAGGTAAAAAGGTAGCATTGCTTTGTATGGATCAACCTAAATGACAGAGATGTTCCTTTTCTAAAAAAAATAAAGACTGACTCTGTTCATCACCTCACGGCAGCTGCTGGCGGAAAATGGCAATCGGTCTCTGATGGCATGTAGCACAGCTCTCCGAGCCATCACGCTAAAGGCCAGGTTTGTTTGAAGTCCGCTTTGCAATGCATCAGTGGCGATGACCTAGATTCCTCATCACTCCTTCCTCCAAGAGTGTGTGGCAAGGCGGCCTCGTTTCTGCCTTCACCATCCTCTAACTATGTCAGCTCACATATAAACGTTTGCCACAGAGGCACAACACAACCCCCCACCCGCCCCCACACTCGTTTGGAGGGGCAGGCTGAGTGACAAAAAATGAAGGCAGATGCAGTGCAGAGCGATGCAAAAAGGAAACACAAACACAAAAGAAAAACATGCATCCGTTTCACTTTTGAGCGCGTGTGACTAACCAAAGCAACGAGTAAAGAAACTATAACATATTTGGAAGGAGACCGTGTGCCCTTGAGCTACAATGTTTTTCTCTTGTAGTCACATCTAAATGTGGCTACTAAAAGCCTTCCCACGCACTGACGATCATGAGCGCGGAGCACGCAAGCGTGAGAGCAACAGCAACACACCAAAATGCTTCGAGTCAACAAGCAGATGCAACAAGCCAGAAAGTGCAAAAGCAATATTTTATTTATGCATGATGCACACCGGCACGTTGTGCTGTCAGTCTGGAAAAATCACTGCCATCTTGACTGCAACCACCCAAGCTTTTTTTGCCAGTTTCCTTGACGACTGTCTCATGTGACGTCATTGGATGAGTACCTTAAAGGAACCAAAGCCCCGAGTGAGATTTTCCAAACTATCAAACCTGCTGTTGGCTAATCTTGTCGTGACGACGGCCACTCCCCACACCATCATTTACACACAGGACACCGGAGTATCAACTCTACGTGGAACTGCAGGTGTAAATGGGAATTATAGCGTGACTTTGACGAGACGTTGGAAAACTGACTGGGTGGAGAAATAGTTGACACGAGTTAACATAACCAAACTCTATATCAATAGCGGGTAGCGTACAAGTGAACAAGTTAATGTACCTGAAATGTGAGAGACAAGGTAGAGGGAGAATGAGAAACAAGACAATGCCTACCCCATGTAGAACCAATCCTATTTGTGTTGATTCTGACTGAACTGTCTTTGATGGGAGGAAAGGTAGAGTGTATTCAGGTTACCCGGGCAGATGAAGCTTATGAGCGTGGGGACACAAGATCATCTAAGGCACATGTGTCAAACTCGTGCCACGAAGGGCCGAGACACTGCCGGTTTCTCCAGCAGGTGATTTAAATTGATGAGCTCCTTCCCTCAACTTGAAGGTGGTGTTGATCATTAAAATCACCTGCTTTGGTGACCACCTGGAAAGACAACCTGCAGTGTCTCGGCCCTTCGTGTAACGAGTTTGATTTAGGGGAAGGAAATTCTGACAAAACCTACTCTTCCTCAGGGCACTGAGGTTGGGTATTGGGCTAGAACCCACTAGCTGAAACACAAAGCAATCACAACATCTTGGTAAGGCAGTAGATTCTGCCTGGAAAAAGGAAATCATAGAAAGGGACGGGATAATGATGCAAGTCAATGCAAGTCCAGATGATAGTCAGGAGCCCATAACGCCACTCATTAACCAAAGCATCACCTTAGGTGACTAGAAGGTATGGACTATGTACACGGTCCCACAGATTGGGAGAGCGATACGTGGCACGAGAGGGATTGGGATTTCAGTATCAGCGGAAGACGGTGGAACAGCTCAGGAAGGAAACAGTTTGACACAGGAAAGACGATACTGAATTCTGGTAGAGCAGATGATGTCCACGCCCACGCAGTAGTCATGATGACGTCAGGCTGACCATCACACAGACATATGCACCGACTAACCAAGCATCGGATGACAACAAAGACAGGTTTTACAAGATTCAGACATGGCATGCTCATTGAAACCGCCGACAAGAGTGCCAAGATTGCAAATGACCCAGGGTCACACAATGAAGCAATGGGAAGTCACGGCATCCGGCTGAGGAACGAGAACGGTAAAAGATTTCGTGAATTCTGCACCATGAGCTACATGACTGTTATCACACAAAGACATCCATCAGATTGCCTAAATCTTACAGATTATCATAAGGAACCAAATCGAGCACATACAGTATTTATCAACAAGACCTTCAGGACCCTATGTCTGAAACAGCGATACAGAAACTATAGAGACAAGGACAAAAAGGTGAAAGGCGTGAAAAGGCAGGTGAAATAGAAAAAAAAGGAGTGGGTAAAGAGCATCACGCAGAAGGCAGAGGAATCGACACAGAGCCAACACTTTACAGAAGCTGCAAGAGGACGAGGATGAGCAATCTGCTCACTAACAGCAGAGAAAGAAAGGAAACAAAGAGGTGGAAGGAGCACTTCAGCAAGATCCTTAACCAGGAAGAACAGGCTGACAGTCACTGACGAGGTACAGCAGGAGATTGCTCATATCCACTTCGACTGAAATCAGGAGATCCATCAAGGCGTTGAAAAACGGCAAGTGAGCTGGTAAAGACCTCATAATGGCTGAACAGCTGAAGGCTGATTGAAACTTCACGGCTGAGAAACTGAAACAACAGGCATGGGGAAATGGCAAAGAGAGGAAGAGGATTGATTGTGAAGTTGCCAAAGAAAGTTGACTTGAAAACCTGCAAGAATTAGCAAACTTCACTCTTCTCCCCGTCAGCAACACAAAGACTTGTCAACAGGATCGGGAGCTGCTTCGACAACAGGAGAAAGCTGAATACAGAATTGGGAGGGGCACAATGGAGAAAGCCTTCAGTGTTCAATGGCAGTCATTTTTATACATCAACTTTGTCTGTTTGCAAAAGCGTTTGACATCGATTAAGATTCTGGACCATCGTGAAGGCTTACGGCATACCAGAGAAGGTCATTAGTGAGGTAAAGGTAGAGGCAATAACTGGCAGATGGCAATTCCCCACGAAGTCGTTGACGAAACAGCAGATCCAGCAGAAAACCAACAGACTGGGGGAGAATGGCAAACGGGACTGAACGTGAATGTAGACGAGCACGAGGTGATGAACATCAAGCACACTGCGAAAAACAGGAAACCTATGGACGTCAACCAGTTGAAGTACCCTGGAGCAATTGTATCGATAAAGGAGGTGGTAAGCCGGACGTAAACAAAAGGCTGGCCACGGAAAGAGCGACTTCACTCAGGCTCAGTAACATCTGGAATTCCAGCCGCACTGGCCGTCGAACTAAACTGAGACTTTCAAAGCGTTGGTGATGGCTGTATTTTTGTAGGGTTCTGAGACATGACAAATGTCGCCAACAAGAAGCTGGATGTTTTCCGAAGCAAACGCCTCTAGAGGATACTGAAGACTCGATGGCAAGACTACATCAGGACCGAGGTGGTACTGGGGCAAGCCTGCGTGGACGGCTTGTGAAACGATAGAGGTCTATCGGGCACATCCTGAGGAAAGAGCTACAGCAGGTAAACAGTAGAGACAGGGGGAGTCTGCTGGTTGGAGAACATGGAACAAAGTGAGAGTGACAGCCGTTGACAGGGTGGTGTGGAGGCAGCGAGTGAAGGCCTTATGTGCCACTTGGCACAAAGTGTATAGGATACCAATCAGGCTTCATCATTATGTTTCCATGGCTACACATCTCCTGTAGGAGAGCCAGCAAGTTAAGCGTATTATCACAAAGATGACAATGTCAGCAGATATTTCTTCATCTCCTCAATTTGTCGGAACTGTGAGTGTCAATCTGAACAGATTTCAGTAAGCAACCCCTGCCGATGCCGAAGGATCGTGAAATCTCAGCTTGTGTTCTACAACTTATCTAATGGTAAGGCCGATAAGGACCTTCAGCTTTTGACTGCTCTTCTGTCTTGCGCACATTTCTTACAGCTGTGTGTTCTACCAATTGGCACCGAAGCTTCATCAGATCATCGGGGCTGCAGTGGAGCCTGTTTAAAAACAGCCTGGCTACCAGTTGCACCGCACCATTTCCTTCTAGAATGTCAATGAAACAACACAGAAGGTCATTCTGTTACTAGGACAAAGGACCTTCAAAAATCACTCGAATGATTTCCACCACTTATATCACCCAACGAGGTAGGTCTTTGTCACCAAGGAAACGACCTCCCTAACCAGCTGAACAGCAACTGGTCGCAAAGCAACTGAAGACAGCTTAATTGATACTGCAAGTGAACAGGCTGTGATAGGTTTTCCTGACAGCAAGCAAGCAAAAAGCCAGCCTGGCTCTGGTTTGAGTACATCTCCAAGCCTCTGCTCCTGCACGTTAGTGTTGCGAGGAGCTGTCGAAGATGTTGGGTTTGTGCCGTATGCAGAAAAGTCATTTGTCTCCTTTCTGAGCGCCTGCACTAACACTATTAAGTGTAAAAGTACACTGAAACAGAGCTCGCTTCTAAGTCTCCTCAGTCTCCGTCAGTTGTTTAAAATGGAGCTATGTACTGTACGTCTACAGATACAGTCCATGCATTGGGACATACATGAACAAGTAAATACAGGTGCAGATGTCTTATCTTTTCTAGACATGCAAACAAAAAGTCAATTATTGTTATAACAATGACTTATTAGTAAGACTATAAACAACAAAATTACTGAGTGTAATAAGTACCGAGACCAAAAGGACTGCAACATACAAAAAAACTCTTTCTAACAGGTACAGACACGATGTTACTGTCAGCATATCACAGGGACAGTTTTCTAACACTAGCAACACCAGTAGGTGATGTTGACAGTACATTCTGTAAACAATCCACACAAACTGGGACGTTGCCTCTCCACGAGCATGTTGCGTTTTGGGTGATTTTTCCAGAAATTGTCAGGATAAAGACTTTTAAAACGTGGACGTGGAGAATTGTTAAATATGTATGCATATTTTCTGGTAGCACTTATAATGTCCGGCAAAGTTGGATGTCCCCAGCTACTGGGCTGAAGGCGGGGTACAGCCTGGTCAATCACGGTGCACGTATCATTCACACGTATTGGCAAGTCACCCATTACAGAAACTTAGCGTGCATATGTCTGGAATGTGGGAGGAAGCAGGGAAACATGCTGAAAGCCCACGCAAGGGACAGGGAGAACATGCAACCTTCACACGTAACTGTTCCAACAGAGGTTCGAACCCACATGTCCTGACTGAGAATTGGGTAATGACTGTACCTCCACCTCAGGGGAGAGCTGCAAGCGCCTCATTGTTATGCATTTTATTGTGTGTTTAGCAAATCTAATAATGATGTTATACTTGCATTAAAGACATTACACGGGCTGTAGAAAGTCATGGTGTATAATAAAAACATCTGCAACATTATTATTATCGGCGACAATGCTGACAAACACAAACCGGGAGGCGCATGTCACTGGTCGTGGTGGTGGGCTAACGAGGACAGAATTGTGCAGCTATCAATTTAAGCTCGAACCGTGCAGAATGCATGCACTAAACCTAAGTACTAAGAATTTCCTCTGCACACTCCCTGTGTCCTGTTTCTGCTGTGATCATTATGGCAATTTTCTTTGAATTTTATTTTACAGTGGTGGATTTATTAATTAGTTAATTATGTTATCAATGTTAGTGAATTATTTCAATGACTATTCCCTTCAACTTGCATATCACAAAGTTCATATCACAGAAAAGATCCAATCAATACCCAACCCTAGTTTGGAGCACCAACTGCTGGTGAAAACTTAGCATGCAATATACTGTACTGGGCTGAGAAATGATATTTCCAAATGCAAATCATTCATCGATCATCAATCAAATGCGACAAATAAAATCAATGAGGTGCCTCGACTCTAATCAAGTCACACTTTGTACCCTTCAGGCTGTCTCTTATGGGGCCCTTAAATATCCAAGATTCCAGATACCCTTATCTCCAAAAAAGCACCTGGGCCAGCAGCGCCGGTTACACCACAGACGATTACAGAAGTTTGCCACCGGATTGCTGAAAGTGTAAATAAATAAAGGCCATCCGATCATCACAACTTCTGTCTCTCTGATGTCATTCTTCATGACGCCCTTATTCACCGCCGTGCTGATGCAAAGTGACACCGCACTGTACATCTAACGTACATAACGACACCGAATGCACGTGTGCGTGGAAAGAAGCACCGTGTCGCTGCCTCTTTGAACTCAGCACGCCGATGGCAGGCCAAAGCTGTGATCCATAATTTATTTGCTGTGTGGAAGTATGCATGTGAAGCGTGCAGTCTTACGTCCTGGCAGATTGTAACAAATGAGGGGAAAATAAATCATTCGCAGGCATTTCTGCTGTCTTGTGGGACATTTGCGGACCGCAGTACAGTATTGACATACACTGATGTGCAGTCAATTTGTGGGTAACAACTACAGTCCCGCAATCACTGAGCAAAATGTCAATGATTAGGAACAATGGGGGGTTAAAGTGACATGTAGGCTGTTTTTCTTTAAATACAGTATAAACAGGGTGATTGAAAAGTAACTCCCTATTTTAAGTTATGTTATATAGTTTTTTTTGTGCATGTTTCATGATGTATGGGAAAGGCTATTTTACCAAAATGTGCCAATCCGTATCCAATTTTAAATAAAGATCCATGCATTATCACCCTGTATAACATATTAGCATATCCACATGGATCGATTTAAAGCCTGATGTCCTGCTACTGTGGGTTAATGACTGGGTCTTTACATGACCAGTTTCATTCTCTGCCTTTGTTTGGGCATTTTTCTTCATTTCACAGTTAATAATGCATTCATCCTAAAGATAAGATCCAAGCGTTCGCAAAAAGCGATTAATGTCAGCCTCGACTCAGCGGTATTGTGGTTAGTCTGTGGGCTTTCATCCATCCATTTGCTATACCGCTTGTCCCACTGCTCACTAGGATCGCAGATATGCTGGAACCTATCCCAGCTGTCCTCGGGCGAGTAGCGAGGTGCACTCTGGAACGGTGGCTAGCCATGAAACTGTATTAATTCATTCCCAGCAGTCTTTATTTTGTAGTGTGACTCTTGGAAAAATCCAACGGATCCAACGGTCCAATCAGATTTCGGCTTCTATGTGTTGTCATGTCAATGTAATCCCAGGGCCTGTAGAAACAGGAGTTGGTTAGTTGGGTTTTGTGCTTTAGTAATAGGATTGTAAAAGCCTATTTCTTTACTTTAGCTATTCTTCCCAGTTCTTAGGACTACATCGCTAACAGAGCAGTAAGTCAGTGATTTCAAAGTTTTTGAAGGTATAGAAATTGTATTAAAAAATAAAAACAATATAATTGGTTACAGCGCTGGACTCTTATTAATGAGGCAGCTTGAGGTACCCGGAGAAAACCCACGCGTGCACATGCAAACTCCACACAGAGATGCCAAGAGGACATTCGAACCCAGATCTTTCAAATCTCCTGTGTGGCCAACATGCTAACCACTCAACCACCATGCGGCTGCAGTAGTAATCCCGCTCGGCCAATGGGGTAGTGGTTAGCAGCACAATCTGGCAACCTTGGTTGGAACGTCTCTGTGTGGAGTTTGTATGTCCTCTATTGGCTTCCTCCTACATTCCAAAAATATGCATGTTAGGTTAGCTGAGGACTAAAAAGTGTGCATAGATGGGAAAGGTTGTCTGTCTATGCGACAACCTCTTTTGAAGACCAGTGCAGTGGGAATTTTATATTTTACCATTAGGCTATTGGACGTGCCATAACAACAATAATAAAAATAACCCGAAGTCTTGACTATATAATAACATTTTGCTTAAATTTAGACTCAAAGAAACACATTTTATTTCAGTTTACATTTTAGTCTTTAGTACGAACATCTGACTTAAATCTATCTAGGTTGTGCAGGAGCGTCAAATGCCGGATGCTCATGTGGAGACGGCTTTTCCAAAGAGGACAACGCTGTAGTTCACAATGCCCGCCTATCAAATTTGGACCGCCATGCCGGTTCCCTTGATTGAAATCCAACGTGCAGTAGATAGGTTGCTTACTTTGCGTGTCAACGTGTTGTGTTGTTTGGGTTGCCACAAAAGCACTGCAAGTCATGTTCCCGGCTACGGCCCGATGTGGCCCGCGGGCCAGTGCTTGTCGGTGGTTAAAATGGCACCACAATTAACCGGCACACATTTCCCTTGCGTAATGTCCCGCAGTTCGCCGTGGCAAGGCGCGTGATTTGGGTGGTATGCCTGAAAACTAGTTGGCTTATTTGCAAGGGACGTACAAGATGGTGAACTCCAGGAAAGAAGCTCTCATTGCAGAGAGCAAAGGTAAGTCTAGGTTATCTTGCAGCTGCAGAAAAAGAACACCGAAAGACCGGTAAGGAGGCAAAGTGGAAAAACGAAGGCACGGGCAGTGTGGGAGACGGAATGGCTGACTAGGAGACATTGCTTTTGGAATTGTGATTAGTTATGAACAGAAATCCTCAAGGGGGCCGCACGGGGGTCGAGTGAGGTGGCCTCGCAGTCAGGAGGTTCAGGGTTCGAATCTCCGTTGGGCATCTCTGTGTGGGGTTTGCATGTTCTCTCGCACGTGCGTGGGTTTTCTCCGGGTCCTCCGGTTTCCTCCCACATTCCAAAAAAAAAAAAAAAAACGTGCATGTTAGGTTAATTGGCGACTCTAAAATTGTCCATTGGTATGAATGTGAGTGTGACTGGTTGTTTGTCTATATGTGCCCTGCGACTGACTGGCGACCAGTCCAGGGTGTACCCCGCCTCCCGCCCAAAGTCAGCTGGGATAGGCTCCAGCATCCCCGCAACCCTAATGATGATAAGCAGCAGAGAAAATGAATGAATGGCTCAAGTGCATTCAATTCATTGTAGACTTTTAAAATCCAATAAAAAGAGTAATTTTTTTGTCATTTTATTAATTTTTTTTAAACTAATTAAAATCAGTCCGATTTTTTTTAATGTTGAACTTATTTGTAAATATATTTATATTTTTTTTATTTGACTTATTTGGGCAAAAAGCTAACTAGGCAAAGTGAAGCCAGGAGGCTGGTTAAGGAACCAAGTGTAGAGGACAAGCAAGACTTTCAGCATCTTTCCGCCCATGCAATGCTGATTTCCCGGGTTACTGTGCGCTTTGCTTCCTACGCTAAGGTGATGCGATGTTCTGCTTTGTCAAAATTGAAAATTATTACACACTTGATATGTGTGCACAACTGATGGGAGACACAGAGAGCTGCGTGGGCGGCACACGCTTCCTGCCACTAATATAATTTGATATGAAAATGATCTCCATGTTCACCCCACGCTATAAAAAGAACGTGTTATGCTAAAATGCACCAGTAACTCCCAATAGTGTGTGTGAACGACTGCAGGTATTTTCGGATGGGTACAGAATCATTCGACTCATTGGAGGATGCAGTAATCACTCAGTCTCAAACTCAACGCTCCCTCTTGCGCAACGTTGCCGTGCGGCTTCCCAGCATGCCTTGTGGCACTTTTGTGAAAGGTTGCTAAAATTAAGTGTATAAAACTAACGTGGTCGTACTGTTTCCCACAGTAATAGCGGTTGTGCTGTGTGTGTGTTTACTTGTGTTCGTCATGAGATTCTACCACAACCGAGCTGTCCGCCGGGGAAATACCTCCCCAAACACACCCTCCATCTCTTCATGACGAGAACATATCATTCACGTTATGTCAATTTTCGCTACAATCGTAGGACTATACCAAAGAAGGAGCTATTGTTCCCGGACTGACTTGCAAGCGACACAGTATTTAAACAACTAGTAGTAGTTCTGAAGACTAGAACATCAGTAGCAGCTTATACACTATAAATTACGGTATATATAAACACCTTAGGCCACCATCTGTGGAAATGTTTGGGGTTTTTATCCTCCTGCAAACTAGTTTTTGTGCTGGGGCCGTGAAAAAAAGGTTGCCAGTTACTAGAACCACTCACTTCCAGTCCTCCTGGTGTGCTTTGTCTACTTTTAAAGCATTACTTTTGGACAAATCTCCTTCGACCAGAAAAAAAGCTGAAATGCTGTAGATGTCATTTTGGTAAACGTTGTTTGTTACACTCAGAAACGCATGAGATGAGGGTTGGTCTTAAGCACTTAGAAAATATACGTGAGGATCACGCTTTCATTTTTCACAATGTTCAGTTCCTACGGTTTCAAAGACAGAAACAAGGCCAGCCATTGTGACAGATGGAAAACGTCCCGTGTTCGTGTCCTCCCGCTCGGGTTGCAGTAACCCATCCATGCTGCCCGGGGGGCCATATGTGCCATGCTCTACCTTGAGGGAGTGCAGGGAAGCGGCCATGGAGACACGCCAGACTCACCATGGCCTCGTTTCCTAAACAATGCCCATCAACATGCTTTGCTTGGACTTTCACTAAATCAAAACCGTTCTGTCATGTTCTTTGGTAAAATAATCCGGATTAAAGTATTTTGCATGATTCATTTGCACAACACAATAATGCGTGCACAGCGCACAAAGATGACAGATCTCACAATTCCACTCACTGCCATGGATTGGGGCCCTGACGCAACCTACCTAACTGTCAAGATGGACGATTCTAAACGACATACCGCCCCGATGAAAAGTGTGAAGAAAAAACGGACAGGGGAAAGTACGGAGGAAAATCCATGGCAAAAAGCCAGACAAAACCAAAACATACAAAAACCGAATCGATCTTTCCCATAAGAAATAACTTAGATCCTGTTAGTCTGTTCCATCCATCCATCCATTTTCTTCCACTTATCCAAGGTCGGGTCGCGGCGGCAGCAACCTAAGCAGGGAAGCCCAGAGGTCCCTCTCCCCGGCCACTTCGTCCAGCTCTTCCCGGCGGATAACGAGGCGATCCCAGGCCAGCTGAGAGACACAGTCTCTCCAACGTGTCCTGGGTCCTCCCCTGAGGCCTCCTACCGGTTGGACGTGCCCTGAACACCTCCCCAGGAAGGCGTTCGGGGGCCATCCTAACCAGATGCCCGAGCCACCTCATCTGGCTCTTCTCAAGGTGGAGGAGCAGCGGTTCTACTCCGAGTCTCTCCCGGATGACAGTGCTTCTCACCCTATCTCTAAGGGAGATCCCAGCAACCCTGCGGAGAAAACTCATTTCGGCCGCTTGTACCCGCGATGTTCCAGACATCCAAAAATACTAGGAATGTTGGGCTGATATCAGCATAAAAATGTAATATCAATGAATATCAGAATTTTTCCCCACAATGAAAACCGATTTTAAATACTGTATATTGGCCTATACGGGGTCCTGTCTTTTCCGGCACGGAAATGATGACCTCATCAAACCGCGTCTGAAGCATGTAAAAAAAATGTCGGTGGCTGCAGTAGCAAGCTTGCTCGCTCTCTACCTAACTTTATGTCTGTGGCGTCTTCTTTGAAAATTAAAGTCGCAAAGCGTTGGCGGAACCAAGACTTCTTTTCTTCAGTACTTCCAATTCAAAAGGCAATAGCCATCAATCGGGAAAAAATCATGGGACTGTATCGCACTGGATAAGACGCCAAGACGATTCAGACTTGTGAAACTCCTCGAGCCACACTTGCCCAAATGCAAAAACGTCTCAAATGTTGTATAATGTTGTTTACAGCCACATGGAGAAGCTATTTGCTGCTATCCATTAGCTTCACAACACATACTGTATGTGTTAATTCCACAACAGGAGATATGTGACATTCATCGGAATTGGAAATTGGGAGTTACACGATATCGGAATATAGATTATCTGCAAAAAGCCAGTATCGGACATGCGCAAAAATGATGGTTCATTGGCCGTACGATATCCAAGAACGATGTAAACCGAGACACATTTTTGCAATAACTTTTGTCAAAACCGGGGTGTAGAAAAACAGGTTACAGTCTAGTTTGCATGCTCAAAGGGGTTTGAGTTTCATCTGACGCACTGCGTTTTAAAGTCCCACATCGATGCAAAACATTAGTTGGTGATTCTTTTGCAAGTATTTCTGTGACTGCGACGTCCATCTTGATCTAAATGAGGTTCACAGAATGCTCGGTTTACATTCAATATGCCAAACTGGCAAGCAGATTAAAAAAAAAACTGCAGACGGGTTAATATTGTCAAGAACACCAGGACTAGGAGTTGTGCAGGTCGGATCACAGCTGACCTGCACAACCCTGGACACAATCTCTCTGACCCCTCCCTTGGGCAGGAGGCAAAAGGTCCATTTGGAGTAGAACCTCCCACCACAAATATAGCTTTTTCCCCCTCTATCGGACTTTTGAACACCAAATAACACTCCCGTCAACTCACACATAAATACACAAATTCAAGTTATGTTAGAAATGTACATTTTATTCATTTAAAGCTTAGTATATTTATCTCATTGTGTTATATTGTTTAATTTTGTCTTTAACTTAGTCTATTTTTTTGCATGCCGCTTCAGTTTTATTAGTACTGTATTTTAATTGTTTTGTTATTTTTCTTTTATATTATTACTAACCTGTTTTATGTTGCCCCATTCCGAAAAAAATATTTAAAAAAATCCTTGTTTGTGTAACCTTCACTGACAATGACAACAAAAACGATTCTGATTCTGAAGAACACGGGTTATGCAAATTGCAAATTAACAAAATAAATTATGAACTGGATCGAATGATTAAATTAATCTGTAGCTTCCCGATGTTTAATCCGATTGGAATTTCACCAAAGCTGGCTTGCCCCCTCCCTTGCATGGGAAATGGGAGTCACTTGTGGAAAAAGATGTGAATTGGCCAAAATTCAGGACCCATATGTCGTGCGTGAAGAAGGTTTTATGGCGCGTTTCTGTACCGAGTGACCTCCAGAGTGACCTCCGCATTCACCTTCACTTGTCAAAGCTCGCCAAGATAGCAGTGGAGAGTCATGCAGCATGTCAGGACAAGAAGAAAAATTTACCTAATTCTTTCAGGTTGGTTTCATCCGGAAGTTCAGTTCCTCAGTAGAACCTCAGTTAGTGTACTCCCTGGCTAGCTTGTTCTCAGCGAGTGTATGGTGCGTATCTTGTCGTGTTATTAATACGCCGCGTGAGTCCAACTGCGTTCGGTATTACAGGCCGTTCGCATGCTCTCAAAGTGCTATGATGTCATCAGCAGTTAACTTTGTAGTTCTTTGCCGATTAACACGGTTACGCCACCAGTCTCTGCTTTTCTCATTGATCACTGCTGCAAAATAACCCACGATGGTGCCAAAGAAAGTTGGAAGTGCCAGCATTCTGACGAAGAAGGTAAGAAACACTAAGAAATAAGTAGGAAGTAGTAGGAATAGTAGAATACTAGGATGCATAAAAGGCATCATCAATGGCCTTATTTAGGATTCCATTCCATTTTGGTGAATGTTTACACTGTTGTGCAATTTATTATTCAATTACTTTTGCCTTAAGTTAAATTGAATTTTGTCATGCACTGTCCTGGGAATGGTAGCAATGCAGCGGCGCAAGTCTCTCCATAGAATGGGTGCCGAAGCGTCAAACTCATTGGAACATCGAGTAAATTTTATGATTGATGGCGAATTACATTTTAATCCCAGGCACGTTTCAAAATGTCAAACTGCAGCACAAGGTGTGTGTCAGTGATGTGCACTATTAGATCCAGTAAGATGTTGTTCCAACTACCGGCAAACAAATTGCCTTTGTGGAGCAAGTACTGCCTCGGGCATTTGGAAGCCGTTTAGAAAAGTACCACATTGCAAAGGCCTCATTATTTGCACTAATCTCACATTAGATGACACATCAAAACACCAGAGAGCCCATGGGATTTCATTTTCTGGTCCAGAAGGTGGCATTTATGCAACTGTAGCATTCTTATCTGTCACTATTTCTCCTCTGGGATTGATATTTGACAGCCTGGCATATTTATGCATCTATACGTACATTTTCGAGAGTCTGTGCCTCGATTGTCACAAACCAACTGGACTGTCGCATCAGACAGGAGGTGTATTAGTACAGGTTACGTTCAAGACGGAAAGAACCAAACCCTTGCCCATGATCAGCTGAAGACAGCAATGTCCAAGAACCACTCACATCACAACAACAACTCACATTGTCCCATGTTTATCGCAGTAAATCGACCATGAAAAATGAATTTCTGCAAAGTAGGATTCCTTATTTATAAATGGAATATTTTCATATCTCATAGAAAACCTGAAACAGTCTAGATGGGGTTTTTAACATTATTAAAGCCTTCTAGACAGGAAATAACACCCCTATAGTCACTTTTACACTCATATTATCCAATATAGGACAGATAAGACACACACACGTGATATTTTAAGCAACTTTGGGCTGTTTTTTTTTGTAAAGTCGCTTGCAAATTGCTAAAGAGCTAATCGCTTGTTTCTTTCGTGAAACCTGGCAACACTGACACATACTCCTGTACAAGTACGTACAAGTATATAAGTACCATTAGTATACAAAAGCGAGAAATTGCAATATGACTTTTTAACTATATAATATTTGGAAAAACAGAGTGAAGCAGGAAAATGCGAGGGATGACCACAGGTGTGATTTCCACAGATTGCGCCTGTCTGCAGGATACGCTTTTTTATTTTTATTTTTTTTACACCTGTGTTTTCCTTCAGGTAATAAATACTTGTACTGGAGAAATCCATGGCGTAGTAAAATGACACTGTAAATTCCACGATGTGTCACATCGGAGGTGCTATCATATCGGAAAATAATGCCCAGTGAACTTTGGCCCGTCACATGTCACCGAGACCAGAGTAAAGTATGACGGCCCGTAGCGTTATGAGTGATATCGTTTGCGGTTACCACGAGAAAAGCAATCTGGCAAATTGAATTGCTATCCCTGTGATGGAGTGCTGTCAACAACACATTCATACAGAAATATGGCATTGAATTAAATATAAACACTCCGGGCTTGATCTTAACTAGGCTCTCACTATTATGAAGAAATCAAGGTCTCTCCTTCAATCAGTCAAGCCAACAAGGCAACAAAAGACACCAGACTGATGTGCAATATGCTCTGACTTCCCCCGTATTGAACTATCAGAACATGCAGTTTATTACCTCGACACGGGCAGACGGGGACTCATAAAGCTGACGGCCGCCGTGACTTGCCCTTTTCCTTGTCGCGGCTCATAGAGGAGGATGGAACAAAGGAGTGATCGAGAGGGGCACGAAGCCATCATCTGACAGGCTCGGCTGCCTTTTACCGGTGACACCTGCCGCTTCAGATTTAGGGGCAAAGAAGCGAGCCCGGACGGCGGCGGAGGATGGAGCGATGCCAATGTACCTTACCTTAATGCAACATCATCGCTGGGAACGATACGTTACACGCGTCATTAAAAGGAGTGACCGACGGCAAAGGATACCCGCATCAATCTGAGGGAAATCTAATACTCAGGGAAAGACAGGTCTTTGAAGCCGCACAAAAGCCACAAAAAAATATTGAAACGATACGTGAGGCAATGCAACACATCATGCAAAACACACAAGGCTTCAGTTGAGCCCGCATCAAAGGCTGGACAGGCGTCCCTCGTCTATCGCGGTTAATTGGTTCCAGACCCGGCCGCAACAAGTGAATTTCCGCAAAGCAGGATTCAATATTAGTAAATATTTTCACAGATAGAGCATAGAAGTTCTGTTTGACCTTCTAAAATATGTTTTATTTTACCGTTATTAGAGTTGTGCAGACATAAAATAACACCCCTATAGTCACCATTACACTTGTATAACCCAATATAGTATAAAAAAATTTTTAAAAAATAAGCTATTTTAGACATAAACATACAAAATAGACTCACATTAGCATTGACAACGTACTTTTCGGTGGCTATTGTCTCATCAGTGTAACATTACTGACACCTAGATGCCAGAGTGGAATACTACCCTACTGCCGCTTTTTGTGGTTAAGGAGAGTCTCATGATTCACTTAAAACACTTTATTAACAAGCAGAGAACACACACAGTAAACATTCACACAGGAGCTGCTGTCAGCCACTCTTTACACTGCTAACCTACTGCTAGCACTCAGTGACAGGATGAGTACTGCCAGAGCCCTACAAAATGACCTCCAGCAGGCCACTGGTGTGAATGTTTCTGACCAAACAATCAGAAACAGGCTCCATGAGGGTGGTCTGAGGGCCCGACGTCCTGTAGTGGATTTTTTTGAGCAGGTGTATGTACAATTTTCTTAAATATGCATTTTTTGTAATAATGGACAATATTCAACCACAAAACAGCAATCATTTATTTTGAACAACATGCGTGTTAGGTTAATATGCGACTCTAAATTGGCCATAGATATGTATGTCAGTGTCGGCGGTTGTATGTCTGCCCTGTGATTGGTTGGCGACCATTACAGGGTGTACCGCGCCTCCTGCCAGAAGTCAGCTGGGATAGGCTCCAGCATCCCCACGACCCTAATGAGGATAAGCGGTATAGAAAATGAATGAATGAATAAAAGAATGCCAGTCTTGGACTAATAGTCCAAGTATCCAAACATACTTACCAATGGGGCTCAGTCCCGAGCTTCAGAATCACTAACCTACTTTTCCAACACCTAAACACCATTAGCAACCAATCAGATTTCAGATTGGCCCAAAACAACTTTACTATTTTCCCATCCTTTGAGAGGTTATTCATTCATTCATTCATTCATTGTCTATACCGCTTATCCTCATCAGGGTCGCGGGTATGCTGGAGCCTATCCCAGCTGGCTTTGGGCGAGAGGCGGGGTACACCCTGGACTGGCCGCCAGTCAATCGCAGGGCCCATATCAAAGCAAAACTGTTTGACGAGCTGAATTACACCCACAATGGCCGACTATGGGAAACAAACTGACACTTATTTAAAAGTGTTGCTTTTGTCAAGTTATTAGATAAGTATCGGTTCTGAACCACTTAAGATGATGTTGTAGTGTGAAGGTTTGGAAGTTACTCGACTCGAAGTTACTAGCAGAAATGTAAGTCAGGACTGGATGTCTTGGCTTAGCAATACTGGTCCCGCAGCAACAGGTTTGTATAGTATACAGTTTTCGTTTCCGACTCTGAACATGACAAGCTGACAACACTGTTTGACCTGGCCGGGTCCACCTTCCACATCCGTCAGCACCAGCATGAACGCAACGGGTTTCATAAAAACTCTTGCCCCAGCTGTGCTAGAAAGCTATTTATATGCACAATATTCTACTTTGCTTCCTTACATTTTGCCAGAAGAACGCAGCAGACTCAGAATATTGAACTATTACTCATTCCTGATCCTGTCCATCCTGGTCACACCCAAATAAATATATAAGTATCAGAAGATGTCCCCCATATAGAGGGTTGTGTCAGGAAGGGCATCCGACGTAAAACTTTTGCCAAATCACAACATGCGAATCAAACAGAACACGATGATTCGCTGTGGCGACCCCTGTTGGGATAAGCAGGGATAAGCCGAAAGGAAAAGAAGAAGACGGCTATAATAATAACGGTGACAGAAGGAGCAGCCCCGCCGATCCTTCCTTGCAGCTTGCAGCTGCTGTCAGGGTGTGTAATTCACCACTGCTCCCAGAGGACCAGTAGAAGTACACACCCATTTTGGCAAACAGTATTAACTGTGTCATCCTAATGCTGCAATGTCTACATCTGTTGCAAGCATTTTATCACGGCCAAAACTGCTCACTATTCAGAGAGTGTGAGCAATGATGATCGATCCACGCATATTGTTAAAGCATCTTTCAAGTAACCCTATGATACACTACGTCCTTTACTAACCACAGTGTTTTGCGACGCACACCGAATGAGCGTCGTTACCGACACCGAGGAACGTATGGCTGTTAATAATCCCCATCGCCTGTTTGTGTGCACGCGTCTCAGATTTACGGTTTCACTCGGGGCGCCTTTATAGATCCCTGAGCAGGGTCGTGGGCATCGCTGACCTCAGTAGCACCACAAACTAATTGCAGCTACACACACACAATTCATATTTAATAAGTCTAATAGTATAAATAAATCATAGTATAATGGAATAGACTATTTTACCGTGTCTGTAGTGTTGAGTGGGAATTGCACCTTACCCATTTGAATTGTGACATTTAGACATTTTGTACGCTGTATTTCCAAATATGACAGAAATGTCTATTAAAGTATACAATGAACACCAATGACAAAAAAACAAGTCACACCGCAGTGACAGGAAAATTACTTAGGAATATGTATAAAAATGTACTATAATAATGCAAATTACATTAAAATGCATGTAATTGCATGCATAACAAATACGTGGGTTCTTCCTCGGCCCACCTGAAGATCAACATTCATATTTTTATTTTATTATTTTAACTAAGACGCGTATGTGTGTATGCAGCAGCTGTACCCCACAAGGGACTGATAGGTAATTGGGTGAATGCCGCCATTTTATTCTGTTATTCTGCTGCGTGCTGTCAATCATTGAGGCAGTCTTTGTTAGTCTCTGGTTCACGTTAGTGCTGTGCAAAACCAGGGCCTCACGCTCAGCATTTGCTCCGCGTGCAAGGAGGGGCAGCTCTGGCCGTGCGCCTGATCAACAATAGGAGACACGCGACCGAGACGGATCTCAATCGGACACTGGCCGGGTGGCCCTTGTGTCAGTCCCGTTGGGCTCTTGTGCACGGAGAGGAGAGCTGCTTGATCCAATATTTCACAACCGTCTGTCCTGATGCAAGGTGAACAGCATGATCAGATTAGCTTGTTTAAACAAAATGAGAGCAGAGCTATAAGATAAATCAAGAAATAAGCATTACAGGCAATCATTTGGAGTGGCAGTGCCAAAGAGGTGCAGATTTTGGAGAGAAGGCAGATTTTGGGGCTGTCAAAACAGCAATGCTGTGACAGCTGAGTGCCTGTCAAGTCACGCTAGTTAACACCATAAAAGCAGCGAGGGCCACGGCCTTTTGCTTTCCGTTCTCCGTTTCCTCCGAGCAGCAGCTTCTCGCCCCAAGCGCTGCACCGAGCGACGCCTTCTATCCATCAACTTCTACCCTGCCACATATGAGGCAAGAAACTGCAGGGGCAGCAATTTTACGTGCATATAATATTCGGGCTGCAGCACGTGCACCTATATTAACCCAGGAGAGCGAAAAGGGGAGGAGAGGGCACGGAGGGGTGGCGGACGGGTCAAAAAGGGGCACTGGGGGTCTTTGGCAGCATAGAAGATAGATTACCATCTCATGTCATGAGAGAGATTCCGCGATGAGCATCAGCAATTCCAGTACGAGGCGCAGCGAGTGAGTGGAGTGGGAATATACTGTAGATTTATTTAGTTTATTCCTATTGTCAGGAATACAGCAGTATGAGTTTATGCTGTCGCTATCATACCGTAAATAACATTAAAAATGCACACCATGGCCTTAAATTCTGAATTACAGTGTGTACACTGCTCTGCACATTTCGGCATTCGCTACCCTGAATATTCAGATTTCTTTTCTCTGCTTTAAATTGTAAATAGTTTGTGTTTTATTATGATTTAAAAAGAAACAGGTTTGATGGTTATCTGCACGGGGGGAAGAGTGCAGCAGCTATGAATTCAGCAGACAGCATTGTCTCACGAGTCAGCTCACATAATACTGTGTTTTCCAGTCATGGAAGATGCTTTGAGACAGGACATGAAGCATGCATGTTGCTCTGGTGTGCCGTCCAGGCCCGTCACAGTACATCTGGCATAAAAGTAATGCCACATTTCAGAAAAACAAACATAGTAACAGTAAAATATGGTGGCAGTGTGATGGTGTGGGGCTGTTTTTTGCAGCTTCGTGATACGGAAGACTTGCTGTGATAAATGGAACCTTGAATTCCGCTTTCTACCAGAAAATCCTGAAGGAGAATGCCCGGTCATGTTTTTGTCACCTCAAACTGACACCAACTTGGGTAAAGGGACAATATTAACAACACATTTTAGCTCGTTAATTTTAAGCACTTGGCTGAATTACAACAATTCTGCAAAGATGAGTGGGCCAAAATGTCTCCACAGCGCTGTAAGAAACTCATTTGCAAGTCAACACTTGATTGCAGTTGTTGCTGCTAAGGGTGGCCCATTCAGTTATTAGGCTTAGGGGAGAATCCCTTTTTCTACACAGGTCCATGTAGGTTTGGATTTATTTTCAATACAATGTTCCATTTCAAAACTCCATTTTGTGTTCATTGACCAATATTTAAATGTGTTTGATGATCTGGAACATTCAAGTGCGACAAATATGCAAACAAATGAATCCAAAATTCTGGTCCTGGGATAAATATGATGGCTTATCAATAATAGGCATTGTATGGGTGTGTCTATTGTCATCAACTGCATGTAGGTCTGTTTACATACAGTGGTATGCTAAAGTTTGGGCAGCCTTGATAATGTAAGGTTTTCCTTTATAAATAATTAGTTTGGATCATCATATAGCAGACAAACAGTGATATGAAAGTTTTAGGATTTATTGGAAGCGTACAATCATTATTTCAACAAAACTAGGTAGGTGCATAAATTTGGACACCCCGACAGAAAAATTACATCAATATTTAGTAGAAATAACGCTTCCAGTAAGGGTTTGGGTTCTGGTCAACAGTATCTTTGACCGTTCTTCTTTACAAAACAGTCTCAACAACTAAACAGGTTTTATGGTTTCCAAGCATGGAGAACCCGCTTTAAATCACACCACAGATTTTCAGTCATATTCAGCTCTGGGGATTCCATTCCACAATGTTGTACATGTTCCTCTGCATGGACGCCTTCGTAGAATTTGAATTTGTGTTTAGACGTTGTTGTCTTGTTGAAGTATCCAGCTCCGGCGTAACTTCAACTTTGTCACTGACTCTTGAACATCGTTTGCAATCATCTGCTGACACTGACTGGAATCCATGTGACCTTCAATTTTAACAAGTTTGTCAGTACCTGTACTGGCCACACAGCCCCACAGCATGATGGAGCCACTTCCAAATATTACCGTGGATAGCGTTATGTTTGTCTTGGAATGCTGTGTTCTTCATCCAACAGCACCGTCCCTTGTTACGTCCAAATAACTCTATTTTAGTTTCATCAGTCCAAAGCACCTTGTTCCAAAATGAAGCTGGCTTATCCAAATGTGCTTTAGCAAACCTCAAGCCACAAGTTGGTGCCATGTGCACAGAAACAGCTTCTTCCTCATACAGCATCCCCTTGTGCAAAGGGCGCTGAATAGTTAACCGATACACATCTGCTGCAAAACCATGATGTAGGTTTGTGGAGCTGGTCTGTGGGTTGGGTTTGACTGTTCCCACCATTCTTTACCTCTGCTTGTCTGAGATTTTTCTTGGCCCGCCCTTTTCCAGAACTGTGATTGTGGTCTTACATTACCTCACTATGTTCCTCTGACAGCTGGAATCTCTGAGCTAGCTTTTTCTATCCTTCCCCCAAACCATGATGTTGAGTAATCTTTGTTTTCAGGCCATTTGACATTTGTTTTGAGGCTCTCATGTTGCCAGAGAGAATGCAAAGAGAAGAAAAACTTGCAATTGGCCACCTTAAATATCCTTCATCATGACTGGCATGACCTGTGTATGAAGGTCAAGGGTCAATTAGCTTACCAAACAAATGTTGTGTTCCAATTATTAGCGCTAAATGTATTGAAAGGAATAAAATAACAAGGGTGCTCACTTGTATGCACACTTCCTATAAATCCTAAAAACTTCATTTGACGTCTGAAATATTACTGTAAAATAATATTACTGTAAAATCTTGATTACCAGGGGTATCCAAACTTTTGCATACCACTGTATACTGTATACTTTGCATACCACTGCATGTATAATGTGATAGTACACAATAGTGACAAGAATAGTAGTAACAAATGCATTTATTCGGAACCTTACAAAACAAGCATGCTTGCAATTAGCACATTAAAATAACGATCCTGAATAATGAAATGCCACAAAATAAGAATATACCTCAATGTGCCGCTTGCAAACATGAACAAAAGTCAATTCAATTCAGCACACAGAAGACGGAAGCTTTCAAAATCAATCTGCGGTAGTTAGCCCGATGGCCTATTGAATTCCTAACAACACACCTGTTTAGGGCCAGACCTGGTAATTAATAAAACAAGAGGCAAAGACTCATAACGTGGTCAACGTCACGCATTGTTAGTCACGTCTGGCTGTGCTGACCCATCCTAGTGTGACTTGGTGTACAATTTTAACTTTTACAAAAGGAGCGCTAAAAGGGCCTTTTGGGCCCTTAAAGACCACCACACTCCAGAGATGGGAAAAAAACAAACAAATATGCAGACTTCAGAGACTCTGGCCATGCAAGTCAATCTGGTCTACCTTTTGGAGAACAGACAATCTAAGATGCAGCGGGCCGCAGTTACATCAGAATGCACTCTGCGTCATCCCCTTTTGTTTGGACAGACCACCGGCTTAGGCTGAGAAGACATTGTAAGAACATTCTAACAAATCCAGCTGGCTCTTCATTAGAAGAACAAGGTATCACATCATTGTTTTTCCCAATGTCTGTAGAGTGGACGGCTGGTAAGAGAAGGGACAAAGACATGCGGTGGCTCGGCAAGCGCAGCTCTGCCAGATGCCTGCGGTTTGTCATTGGAACCGGACATGCTGCAAAGCTCAGCAGAAAAGTGGAAAGCCGGCAGCTTATTACAGTTGTGAGCCAGACTTCTGCAGCCCATCCTTTAAAGTTGTCCTATTGTTTAAAAACGTCACCTCGAGCTATACCTCTGCGACAGGGAGAAGTGAATCCTTTGAGAGCCCACACCCCTTCTGCATCTGTTTCATTACGTCCCCAATCTAACTCGGATTTAGCCCTGAGGGGGAGTCGCGCAGGGATGGGACTCACTGGAGGTGCTGAAGCAGCAGAGTGAAGGCTCCTCGCAGTGGCTATTTTTTCATGATGGATTCCTTTTGCTCTCAGCGTCATTTCAATTACCGTACCTGCAATGAACGGGAAACGGACAAATTAAGTCATAGCCGTCTGTTGTTTTAAAGTTAAGGTAATAAATGGGCAACCGCACACTGGAATCCAGTCAAGGTCGTCTCCAAGCATTGCAATGCAGCATGCACTTACTTTTTTTTTTACTTTTACTTCCAAACTAACTCCAGTCATACCTCGGTTTTCCGTTCCCTTTGCCAAACAAACTAGTCCGTTTGCTCTGTGCTGTATCATTCAAGTGCCCAACCAAAGCACCCTATGTTGCTGACTCACTATCCCGGCATTTATAATTGAGTGTGATTGCTAAATAACCCGCCATGGGGCCACAGAAAGTTGTGAGTGCCAGCACTTTCATAAAGGAGAGAACCCCGACTGAGTTAAAAAGCTCATCGCAAGGTATGAGGATGGCCGCCAGGATGTAAAGGACGTCTGCATCAAGGAGTTCCATTGTGTTGGAAAAAAGAGCTCAGGGTTGCTGACATTGCGAAAGGGGTGAAGGTGTTAACTAAACATCCCAAATGAGTGAAGTTGTTGCCTTCTCAGTTGTCATATATCATTATTTTGCATGGCTTCTGCATGTGGAATGTATTTTTTCTTGATATTTTGTGTCTGGAACAAGTTCAGTGGAGTTACATTATTAACCTGTGGGAAAAATTACACCAATTTTCTTTCATTCCGGTTTTCATCTGACCTTTCGGAGCAAATTAATTAACTATAGGTAATTCAAACCAAAGTACCAAGGTAATGAACTTCTGCAGCAGGCAGTCAAATTCTACCCTTCAAGCTGCCTGCAGATGTTACACATTTTGGCCATTTCACTTTAATGGACTCAAATATTTGGGACATGCAGAGGGGAAACAAATGAAGACTTTGCAGAAAAAACATAATGGTTCAGTGGTTTGGTGCTTGTGCAAATGTTGCTGTACGTCGGTACGTACGTCCGACATGCCAAGCACTACGAAACATCCCATGGTTACTCGCGCAATTAAACCCCTTTCTCCGTGCTGCTAATTCCCAACATAATTTACACTCATATTGTGTCGATTTCAACTTTCTTCACTACTTGCGTGAAAAGGAGCCGTACTCTACTCACCCAATCATTACCAAAGACCTGGAATGTGTATCTAAGAATGAACGTTGTCGTCGTGAGCCTTATTACTGCAGACGTGCCAACGTGTAAGAATTTGTCGTACGCAGCGTGCAGTCTCTTGAATACCGTCGTTGTTACGGCGGTCTGCACGGGTGGACCCCGGAGCAGAGGCAAAGGCGAGATGGTGTTAAAGGTATTATAGAAAATACAGGGATGCTCAACAACGTACTGCAACAGCTGGCAGCAAGGACCGAAAAATGGAATACAAGGAATACTACCAACATGGCAGGAGGAAACAAAGCATGCACGATGCCGGTGAAGTTAGACACCAATGTGGCGCCGACTGACTTGGGAGCAAAGCTTCAGAAGGGGCTGGAGCGCAAAGACGTCTGCAGAGCAGAAACCGGACAGCTTTCGAGTTCAGTCTGCACAGTACCGATGAAAAATAGTATTTCAGATCGGAGGGACGTAAACATTTCTGGCCCCCAGTGGGGGCAGGACAGAAAATTGAGAACCATTAGGCTTGGACGCTATATGGATGTGTTGTAAGGATATGTAGTCTTCTATACTGGTCAGCAGGTGCCAGTAACGTTACATTGATCTTATTTTCTCTTGTTATGTTTTCTATACTGGGTGATATGAGTGTAAAGGTGACTGCACGGTTGTTACTTCATGTCTATAATATTGTTAAAACCCGTATTTAGAGGCCCGTAAAGAGGTTTTCTGTGTTCTAGCTTGGTAAATAGGAAATCCTACTTTGACAACATGTCCTTATTGGTTTGGAATTAATTAACCGCAATAATTGCTTCATATCAGTGCATCACGGCACTGATATGAAGCAGAGTGGCTGGAGGTCTGTGCATTTACGACAGACAGAGACGCAAGCTTTCCATGACCGTGTTCTGCAGAAAATGTTAGTTTATTGGACATTTGCTTCTATATTCCGCCATATGTGTTGCATTTTTGCTGTGGTTTGCTTGATGGCAGAACATGTCCAGGAGGTTGTTGGTTGAAGGTTCTCGATATGAAGTGTTTCATACTTCACAGTCCATACTGCAAATCCCACATCCGTTATTCATGTATATTCCGGGTGTCTTATTCCGTAACATCCATCCATCCATTTTCTATGCTGCTTTTCCTCACTAGGGTCGCGGGTGTGCTGGAGCCTATCCCAGCTGACTTCAGGGTACACCCTGGTATTCTGTAACATGTGAACTTCAATTGTGTCTGGCCATCATCGCATGTTCGGTATTATAATGTTCAGTACTGTGGGAGGTTTTTGAATCACGTAGTATACTGTGCTTTTATATTTTTGACGGCACCTTCGGAGATTGCAGCTTCGATTTCGTTATTGTTCTTACAATGACAATAACAACATGACATTCTATTTTTTCAAATCGATGCTGTAACTTTTTAGCCAAAAATTCAAGCAGTCCGACTGTGGAATCATTTTTCATATTAGTAAGATAATGTACCCCGCCTCTCGCCCAAAGTCTGCTGGGATAGGCTCCAGCATCCCCGCAACCCCAATGAGGATAAGCGGTATAGAAATAAATGAATGAGTAAGACAATCATGTATACATTCATTATGGATACAACCAAAAAGGTAAACAACAATTCAAGGCAAATGTACTCACGTTTTATTTGAAGTGCAACCAACACTTCTGGTTGAATTCTATCTTAAATTTAAAAAAACATGACTAACTTTCATTTAATACCTCATTCCCTAATCCAACCAAAGTATTAAAGAAGTTATTTGGCACCACCAGATAAGAATGAAATGTCATGTGCAGGTAGATATCAAGGTGAACGAATGTCCTACATACTGTAACGTCTGCACAGACGCTGTTAAATCTACAAGGAGGTGTTTGATCAACACGCTTATCATTGCAAGAAAAAAGGCACACACGCCAAGCCCCCCATTCCTGGTCTATTCAACGTGCACATCAGCCTAACATTACAGTCGCTACATACCTTTTATCTTGTCCTCACGGGTCCATCCATGAGTTTGAAAGGCTTCAGGTTGGACTTATCTTTGGATGTGGTCCAACACTCGGTATAAATCCTGCATGAATTTGAAGAGGAAGAAGTCATCAAGCTAGCAAGCATGTATACCAATGAAAATACACCCCATGTCCTCATAAAAATTGCATATTTAAGGACGTCCATAGGGGCTCTTCTACCAGAGCGCACAACAAATCAAACAGTCACAAGGGTAACATTTAACGTCTTTATCATTAAAATAGCTAAAAAAAAACCCAACACACGTCCATATTAAACCTGCTGTGCTTAAATCCAGTGCTTTATTTCCTAGTATGGAGTAAATCGATTGATTATCTTTCAAATGGTCTTAGATGGATATATGTCGTCTGGAATGGCAATTTGGGGAACACAGATCGATGTGGATAAATCACAGGAATATAAATCGATACATCGATACACCTACTTTTTAGTCTTTGGACTGCATTAAAAACGAGAGCGATATATTTAGTTACTGGACTCCATCGGCAATGAGGAAGCTGGAAGGAAAGAGCCCAGAATGAAAGTGCTGTGTGTATGGCAGTTGCAGAAAGTGAAAGTTAAGTTTGTGTGGAAGTGAGAGTTAAGCTTGTGTGCGTGAGAATGCATCTAGTGCTAGTCTGCCAGTATCTTTCCATGGGAGTGTTGCGCAACTCTAGTTGTGCTATGTGAGTGGTATGAGGCCTTTTACGGGAAGCTAGTAGACTGAAAATGCAGTTATTAGACTAACTCTGAAGAAGCCACGGGGCCCGCGAGTCAAAATAATTGCCGACTTCTGCATTGGCAGCTGTTATCAGTGCAGTCAAAGAGGTGGATCAAACACAATCAACCGGTTTCGGATTTGTTGATCTTGTGAGAAGCACATCAGCTGACACTTAATCATGTGCAAGAACAGGGGGGGGCTCACCAACAAATGTGCAGAGAACCTTTGGGAGTCAAAAAGTGAATTGAAGATGTTATTAAATTGCTGTCACATGCCGCTGGAATCAATATTCCAGGGCGGCTGAATCCCCATGGAGGCGATAACAGTGCCATAAAGTGCACACACACTTGTACAGTAAATGTTGTACAGTATAGTATTTAAAAGATATTCTAGTTATCACCGAGGGAGGCAACGAGTTAGTGTCCTTTTTGCTCTGCTTGGCACAGGAGCCACAACAAAAAGGTTTGAAACCCTATGGAAAATGCAATGAAGAGCGAACAGCAGTGTTTAATGGGCTTTCTCATCAATAACAATTACATATACCGATATTGTCCCGCACGTCATTACCGATACCAAAACAGGCAGCAGCTCTTCCCTCAAACTCATGTCAGGTCACGTCTTGTGTAATGAATATACACATTATGCTTATTTTTAATTTAACAAATAAACAACGTTTGTGCAAACACACTGCAACATGCAATGCCAGTTATAAACAAGTGCCATTTTTTATTTTAAACTTTGAGCGATAAAATAGTCCTTATGAAACCATAAACAATAGTCAATAACATGCACTCCTTTACTACAGTAATAACAAGTAAGGGTGTGGCCCAAACATCTTTATCAGTACAAAGTAAAGTATGAAACTGTGGACTCATGCAATTTGGAAATCTGCATGTCATGCGTGAAAACCAGCGGCGATTGCTCTAAGACTGCAAGGGAAGCTCAGCTGCCCCTAAAATGTCTCAAAAAAGTGGTGAAATATGTACTGCTGTGTGTTCATTTCATTGAATTATACCTTCATCTTTTGTGCAGAATTAGCTGCATTGCGCAGGTAACTGACACCCCTTCCTTTATCGTCCATCCCCGCAGAGTCACTGCGTTTTATTAAAGCCAATTTTTTTTTACACAGTCAGACTCTGAGCGTCTATTGACTTTGATAGGAAAGCATAGTGGGTCGTTCCACTGCGTGAAGCTGGGCGGTTTTGGATAAATGCCGGGCTTTGTCCTGCCCATCGGACGCTGAGCATCACTGGGAGTCAATGAAGCAGTGGGCTGGCCCGGACACTAAACTTTTGCATGATGATTGAGGATGATGACGTGGAATTCCATTTTGATTGACAGTAAAATGAGCAAATCAGCGATCCTGACGCAAAAACATCGACCTGAGCATTTCCCAAGTTTTTCTTTACGTTGTTTCGAACTGATCCCGAGACTTTACCGATCCCCAACGCCTTTGTCCTTGTTGAAAAGGACTAGGACGGTAGAATTTGTCTATAAATAAACGAATACTTGCTGTACCGGACCGTCGTGGTGAAGAGAGAGCTGAACCGGTAGGCATTTACTGGTTGATCTACGTTCCCACCCTCACCTATGGTCATGAGTTATGGGTCGTGACCGAAAGAACGAGATCGCGGATACAAGCGGCGGAAATGAGTTTCACCCTAAGAGATAGGGTGAGGCGCTCGGTCATCCGGGAGGAGCTCAGAGTAGAGCCGCTGCTCCTTCACATGGAGAGGAGCCAGTCGAGGTGGCTCGGGCATCTAGTCCGGATGCCTCCCGGGCGCCTCCCTGGTGAAGTGTTTCGGGCATGCCCAGTCGGGAGAAGGCCCCCGGGAAGACCTAGGACACGCTGGAGGGACTATGTCTCACAGCTGGCCTGGGAACGCCTTGGTGTCCTCCTGATGGAGCTGGAAGAGGTCGCTGGGGACCGGGATGTGTGTGTATATGTACGTGTATATGTGCTGCCAGCATGTATGTAGATCTCATCTAATACGCTAATAAGTGGTCCTGCACACACTTCATTAAGAGGAAAATATTGCTCCTTGTTGAAAGCAGTGTGGCGGTGTTTCCAAAAACTACTTCTAAATTGTTCCTCATTCTTTCTGGAACTGTAATTTACGCAGACTAAAGTGGGAGTCGTCTGCATAAAAGAAAGATCCGTATGTCTTTTTAATTACCATGCATAAAACTATTTCCATAGCAACTGTGTCTCCATCCATCCTCCAGCTGAACACTCAAACTGAGAAAGAAAATTAGAAGAACTCTTCATATAGCAAAACCGTTAAACAAAAAAGACGAAACCGGATCAGATACGCGTGAACTGATGGTGGCTCGTTAATTAATACTCACTGTGAATGAATGATTAATTGGGACTGCAAGGCACAGGGCATATGGAAACGCGAGGGCTGCAGATGCTCCCCAACACCACAGGGTGATGAGTGGGGAACGGGAGCAACTAAGTCACACACAAACACGCTTGTATGCACAAGCATGAGCTTCACACAAGTCAGCTGACGGTGATAGCAGCTCTCTGTCGTTATTATTACAGTCTAAATGAGAGGAGATCTCGCTGTGATAGCCCGGGGGAACGTTCATAATGACAAAGAGGCACTTACTCCTCTATGAGACGGTAAATTACAGACGAAACTGTTCCCTTTATATTCTGCACCGCGGAAAGTATTAATTACGATTAACTCACAATCCCCTGTCAATTACTATCCGTCGTGGCGGGATAGCAGCCGGGTGAACAGAATTTGCAAGCACTGTTCTTTTTTTGAAGAATTATCCGACAAGCAACAAAAAAATCGTATTGCATTTCCTGTTTGAACTTTGCTAAGCAGAGCTGGAATAAGTGTCCGGGTCATGCCAGCCCCAGAAGGTTCCCAAAGTGGGGTAGGTTGCCTACCCCTTCCTTAAGGGTAAGCCTACCCCTGCCCTAAGAGTAGGCAACCTACCTACCTACTTGTTGTGGCTCCTTTCGGTCATGATAAAATGAAAAACAAAGCTGGCCCCCCAGCAGGTACCCCAGTGAGGGGACGGCCCGCCCCCCAAAAAGGCGGCCGCGAGTCCACTTCGGAGAGGTGCTAGGGAGACACAGCCGGACACCACGTAGCAGCCGAGCAAGGGCCATGAACATCAACCGCCGGAACACCCACCGGAGGCAGGCGACTATGGGCAAGCAGAGCACTCATCCCCCGAGCCTCGGGCCCAGAAGCCACCCCCCCCAAAGCAGGGGCCCCACCCAACACACCAGGAGACCAGGCCGCCTCAGACACCAACTGCTGCGTGACATCGCCCACCCTGATGCCAGAGGTAGGCGCATAAACCCACACGCATAAACACCTCCCATATCCCCACACACCAACATTATCACATCTGCACCTGGAGCGCCACCCCCCTAATGCAGCCAGTAGCACCATCGCGAGCTTCCCCGAGACACGCACCATACCGGAGCCCGGGGCGGTACCCGGTCACTGGGAATCCCACAGCGGCTCCCCACCCCGTCAGCAGCTGCCACATATGGTAATCTAACCATGAACACATAAAACAACAAACAGGCATTTGGTTAGGATGCTTCCCAGACTCCCCACTGGGAAGGTGTTCAGGGCATGTCCGGCCTTGCAGGAGACCTAGAAGAAGACGCAGGACACGTCGGAGAGATTGTCTCTCAACTGGCCAGTGAGCGCCTCGGGAGCTGGCTGAAGTAGCCGGGGAGAGGGAGGTCTGGGGTTCTCTGCTTAGGCCTCTGCCCTCGGGACCCGAACCCGGATAAGCAGAAGAAGATGGATTAATGGATACCCCCAATTTGATTTTCCTAAACTGGTAACTGGTTACCGATCGATCTACGTTCCCACCCTCACCTATGGTCATGAGTTATGGGTCATGACCGAAAGAATGAGATCGCGGATACAAGCGGCGGAAATGAGTTTCCTCCGTAGGGTGGCTGGACTCACCCTAAGAGATAGGGTGAGGAGCTCGGCCATCCGGGAGGAGCTCAGAGTAGAGCCGCTGCTCCTNGGACTCACCCTAAGAGATAGGGTGAGGAGCTCGGCCATCCGGGAGGAGCTCAGAGTAGAGCCGCTGCTCCTTCACATCGAGAGGAGCCAGTTGAGGTGGCTCGGGCATCTAGTCCGGATGCTTCCCGGGCGCCACCCTGGTGAGGTGTTTCGGGCATGCCCGGTCGGGAGAAGGCCCCCGGGAAGACCTAGGACACGTTGGAGGGACTATGTCTCACAGCTGGCCTTGGTGTCCTCCCGGTAAAGCTGGAAGAGGTCGCCGGGGACCGGGAAGTCTGGACTTCCCTAATGAAACTGCTGCCCCCACGGCCCGGACCCGGATAAGCGGAGGAAACCGGAATGGAATGGATAACTGGTAACCAACATGGATTAAGTTAAACTGGCATTGGTGCACGGCCATGCCAACATTCTGGTTTGTCTGAATTCACAAAAGACAAAGACAAAGGGGAATGTCGTAAAGAAGGCAAATTGTGCATCATACTGTTGTGCACCTCTGTTGTTGTTTTTTTTATAAATATATATGCTGAGTTTAATAGTTTTTTTTTAGTCACTGATTCTGCGGGAAAGCCTGACATGGCATCAGTTCTCGTGTAAATTAGCCTTCAGAGCCAGCGCCGCCGCCGCCGCCAGTTAAACATATTACATTTATACATCTCAATCGCTCATTGTCAGGTGCTGGCGGCCATCTTTATCGATGAAATAAACACCTCTGTTGCCTCCGCTACAGCTGCTGTCTCCCGTTTGGAAGCCGAGGATTGATGCCGCTCATAACTGCTCATTATTACAGAAGCGTGCGCGAAATATCAAACATGCGACACCGTCTCTGGAGGGGGAAAGCCACACAAGATGCTGTGAGAGTTTCTTCTCGTCTCTTGATACAAATGGGGATTCATCAGCTGCCCGTCGGGCCCTCTTGACATTTTCTTTTCTTTTCCCGTCTCCTTTTCTTCTCCTCTCAAGACCCCGCCTGCCAGCGGACGCCTCGCACCTCGCTGTGCGCTTATCAGACAGTTTATCCTCTTCCTGTGGGCGCCCTTCTCCATCTGGGGTCCATGACAACCACGCCTCCCGCACAGGGTCCATCGCAAGCAGTGATTTAGACCGTCAGCCTCGCCTGCCCCGGTTCATTGATCGCCCCCTTTCCTCTCTCTTGAGACGATTGTTCACATCTCTTGGACCTGCTTGGACCCAGGTATGTTTTCCATTGGGGTGCATTCAGTCATCCATCCATTTTCTATACCGCTTATCCTCATTAGGGTTTGCTGGTATGCTGGAGCCTATCCCAGCTGACTTTGGGCGGGAGGCGGGGTACACCCTGGACTGGTCGCCAGTCAATCGCAGGGCAGACAAACAAACATTCACACTCTAATGGGCAATTTAGAGCGGCCAATGAAGCTGACATGCATGTTTTTGGAATGTGGGAGGAAACCGGAGTACCCGGAGAAAACCCACGCACGCACGGGGAGAACATGCAAACTCCACACAGAACCCAGAACCTCTTGTGGGGCCAACATGCTACCCATTCAGCCAACGCGCAGCCCCGCATTCGGACATATTTGTGGTAACCTAATTTATAATACTGTGCCTTTACAGTTTCGAGCCTTCGTCGTAGACCAAGGAACATAGAGAATTGTCTCGGATACATATCAGCATATCAAGGCTCAGTTCTAACTATGCAAAAAGGTGGGTTTTGAGTTGACTTTCAAATAAAGAGAGTGTGTCTGCCTCCCGAATTGAGTTGGGAAGATGGTTCCATAAAAGAGGAGCCTAAAGATCTACTTCCTGTTCCACTTCTACAAATTCTAGGAGTGACGAGCCATCGTAAATTCTGTGAGCGCAGCGTTCTTCTGGGTTGATAGGCTTCTAGGAGCTCTTTAAAAAATACTGGTGCCTGACAGTGTAGTGCTTTATATCTACTGTAAGAAGGTGAATTCTATATTCAATTCTAAATTGTACTGGTAACCAGTGCAGCGAGATGAGATAAGATCTCTACTTTTGGTTCCAGTTGAGACTCATGCAGCAGAATCTTTTTTGTTATGTACAGTATCAATATCTGCCACAACTTAAATGAGAGTACCTCAAAGTGAAGGCTTTTCTCAGCAATTTTACATGAGATTAAAAACATACATTAGTTAGATCAATTAATTACAAATCATAAAGAAATAATCTCGCTTTTTTTTTTTCACTCTCTTGACAGCACTTCACACATTTAAGCCGTTATGTCAGCAACATTCTGAGACTGACACAAATTCTTACAGCATTTTTGTGGCCCTTTTTTCCCAGCATCCTCCAGTTTAAATAACTTTCACCAAACTATATAAGCTCCGGTTCTGCTGGAGCAGCACAGCTTCTGGTCCTCGCTAGCACTCGGCCTTCAAATTAAAATAAGCATGCCAGTAAAATAACACATAAAATTGTCTTGCAGGGAGGGGGGCAAAATTTCTTGTACTGACTTAGTTTTTCTTGTATTGTCGAAAAACAAAACAGATTTGCCTAGAGGGCAGAAATTCCATTATTTCTGGAAAAACTCCCATATTTTAACTTTTATTTTAAAAATGGTGACAGTATTGATGCTTGAGCCACACCAAGAGGCAATGGTGCAGCACATTTCCCTATTTTTCGTAAAAATTCCCCACATTTCAAATGCAAATGTTGAAATTTTGGTATGAGTCAGTGTATTGCTCTAGCTCTGGGGAGGGCAAACGTTTGGACTGGGCCACAAAGGTTAAAAAATTTGGCAGAAATACTGTATAGGTGGCACCAGACATACTCGCTCACGGTGCAAATTAAAGCATCACATAAAACAACAACTATGAGCTAAACATGACACATCACTTAAAAAGTTGTTTCCAAATGCCCGCAAGGCATGCCGGGTAGTGCTGCAACGACAACATGAACAATAAAACATTGGATATCAAGAGCATGTTGACTCCTCCTTGTTCTCTGACGACCTCCTAAACACAAACGCGGCAAAATGCTGGGAGAAAAAGTACAACAAGCGACCCAGCATGTCTTGCCGTGGGAATATATTGGTGTTTTTTGGCACGGGTGTTGCAAATAGATATTTGTATGCCCACATGGTATTTCTTACTGATTTTAAAAAGAAGCCAAAGCACAAAATGACATGACACATAAAAGTAACTCAAACTGAAATAATTACTGCAATTTCAATTCATTTCAAATCAAGCTTGTGAAGCGCACACCTTAGCCAATCCCAGCGCAGCAGGTGAGCTCGAAGTCGGCCGGGTCCAGTCAGGCGGCTGCTGCTCTGGGTTCATTTGGCAGTCATGTGCAAAATGACCATCTGTGATGGGTGAAAGCCTCTGCAACCGCTTGCCGTCTGACAGGGAAGACTGGCATGGCGGATGGACTGAATGGCAGACATACTGTCACTGTGCAGCGGAACCTCTACTGCAAATGTTCTGCTCAAAGTCATCACGGCCTGAAAAAACAAATGACTTGTGACAGTACGTATTGGCTATAAAGAAAACACAAACAAAAAAACAAAAAAAAAAAAAAAAAAAGAAAAAGAGAGGAGATGGAACAACTTTGAAATGCATTTCTGTGAAACACAAAATGGACAAGGAATGCAGGAGAAGTGCAACTGGACTGCTATTTATGGGCCCAATTCACCTATGAGGTGAATGAGGTGCCCTTTTGAGCCCACTTGCTGCTGCATAATTGCCTACAATCATCTTCTCGTCCAGCTTGCTGCACAATTTCAGAGCTTGACAGATTTCTATTGTTTTTTTTCTTCTCCCTCTCCACTCTCAGCCTGCCTTTGAGCTTTCACTCAAGATACTTCACGCCTGCCAGTGTTACTTACAGTCTAAGCATGCACTGGGTGTCGTTACAGCACATCAGCATGGACCTCACAAAGAGTCGTTTGGTTGGGTTTTTTTTTAGTTAAGTGGACTCCATCTAAACACGGCATGGAGTCCAACGCGAGCAACTTTCAGCTCTAACTCCCGACTGCACTCCAGCACATCATTTCTCAACGTTTGGCGAATCATTCGCACTTAGAATGGCTGATGAAGGCAGATACGGCGGAGGACCATTAACAAGACTGACGGCAGACGACAGAATCAGGACATCCCGCCATCACAGGCCCTGCATACTCTCACGTCTACATATCTACAGTTTGGTCAGTATTCTATATTTATCACGGGAACGTTCACAAAGGGCGCTCTGCTCCACCTAAACCTCGACATGCTTTCTGAGCGATTCAAGGGGTCAGAAAAGACACAGGCAGGCCCCAATTAAGCCAAAGCCACCCAAATTAATAGCTTATGTTTAACAACTTAGCACATATTTGGTAGACTTCAAGGGCACCTGCCTGAGACAACGCGGGGCGCAAACTAAACCACTGTGTGGGAAAACAAACATTACCCCAGACGTGTCCAAAGGGCGGCCTATTGGCCTAGGAATATTATTGCTTTAGGAGGTTTTTTAACAGAGACAGAGCATTCGAGACATGAGAAAACACCCCATTTTACAAGCTATGGAATTACTGCAGGGACATAAATGATGGCTGCTGAAAGCATAGAAAATATTCCAAACTTATGTGTTCCAAACTTAGTGGAAAAGAAGATCAAAAAAGGCAGCCCAAAACTTACCACTTCCACATAAAATGGGAGGAAAACTTTTTTTTCACTGTCATGTTGGATATGCTGTGGCTGACTACATGCTGTGTGAAGGTATTGTAGTATATCAATGTAACATTACATAATACTAAATATACGCTGTGTTTCAATATTTTTTGATTCACAGTAGAACAAAACAAAACACAAAAGAGAAATAGTTTTTTATTCTATTCCTTTCTATTTTCTTCTGCTTGTCAGGGTCCGTGTTGCAGGGGCAGCAGTCTCAGTAGAGAAGTCCAGATTTCCAGGTCTCCGGCCACCTCTTCCAGTTCCGTCGGGAGGACACCGAGGCGTTCCCAGGCCAGCTGCGAGACATAATCCCTCCAACGTGTCCAAGTACCTCTGGACTGGCAGACCAATGTGGTGGTTCCCATTTTGAAAAAGGGGGACCGAAAAGTACAGCTTTCTGCTGGCTGGGCATGCCCGGTACACCTCACCAGGGAGGCGCCCGGGAGGCATCCGGACTAAATGCCCGAGCCATCTCAACTGGCTCCTCTCGATGTGAAGGAGTAGCGGCTCTACTCTGAGCTCCTCCCGGATGGCCGAGCTCCTCACCCTATCTCTTAGGGTGAGTCCAGCCACCCTACGGAGGAAACTCATTTCCACCGCTCGCATCTGCCATCTCGTTCTTTCGGTCATGACCCATAACTCATGACCATAGGTGAGGGTGGGAACGTAGATCGATCTGTAAACAGAGAGCTTTGCCTTCCGGCTCAGCTCTCTCTTTACCACGACGGTCCGGTACAGCGACCGCATTACTGCGGATGCTGCACCGATCCGTCTGTCGATCTCACGCTCCGACCTTCCCTCGCTCGTGACTTTAACAACACTAACTCCTCAACCTCGGGCAAGACCTCACTCCCACATACCGTCCAGTACTCTTGCAAGGGTGTAGAGCTGGTCCAGTGTTCTATGACCAGGATGAAAACCACATTGCACCACCTGTAACCGAGGTTCGGCTAACGATTGCACCCTTCTCTCCAGCACCCCGGGAAAGACTTTCCCAGGGAGGCTGAGGAGTGTGACCACCTTATAGATGGAACACAACCTCCAATCGCGCTTTTTAAAAATGGGAACCACCACCCCGGTCTGCCAGTCCAGAGGTACTTTTCGCGACTTCCATGCGATGTTGACGAGATGTGTCACCCAAGACAGTCCCCCGACATCCAGAGCCTTGAGAAATCAATCCATTATTTTTTTGCAAAACCGCAATAGCGCGAGGGACAACAGTTTGAGGATAAATATCATTTTAGAAGCATCAAATTTTATATAAAAACATATTTTTAAGTTATAATAACAGTAATATGAGGAAATAAAAACATAAAATAAAGCTGTAATTTTTAGGAATAGTTGTTTAGTCTAAATATTTATTTAAAAATTACTCATAATTACGAGTAAAAAGTTAAAACATTTGCAATATTTATAAAAGCAACAAAAAAGCAGTAGAAATTGAGTTTTACAAGAATAATGCAAACATATTAAGAGAAAAAATATTGAGAAAAAGTTGCACATTCACAAGAATAAAGTTGTAATATGAGGATTAATAATATTTCAATAGCGTAGAGTTGAAATATAAAAGAAAAATAAGTTTTTTTTTTAAAGTCATAACATTGGAACCCAACAAAACAGAATATTGTAATTTGTAACACTAAGTTGAGGAAAATTTATTATGGGAATAAAGTTATAATATTACAAACAGAAAATGTACAGACAATAATTTGAGAAGAAAGTTGAAAGATTTGGAAAAAATTATTAAAGCAAAAATGGGGAAAAATAATGACCACAGACCAAAGGTCGTGTAAATAATATGCTTTTTCGTCTTTATCACGAAGCAAGATGCAGTTTTTTCTTGAAAAATATAAAAAAACGTTTTAGCTATTAGGGCTGTCAAAGTTAACATGTTAATAACAAGTAAACGAAAGTTTTCTTTAACAGCACTTTTGTACACGCCCGCACGTCCTGTTTGACCCCAGGCCCACACTGTAGTTTGAAGAAAAAAAAAAAACCAAACCTGCCCCACTATTTGAAAGCGAGGCTATTTTCCGCTGGGTCCTAGTGCTTGACTGTCTGCTTTTGATACATAAGTGCAAGACGCTACGTTTCAGTTCATTTAGCCATTTTTATGCTGGGGAGAAAAAATTTATACATATATATATTTTTTGTTTTTTCCAGTAAATGAAGCTTTCAAGCTCCATCACATGCCAGAGCTGTGATCCAGTTATATACCGGGTATTCAAATATTTATGTACTAAATATTTCAAATATATCGCCATACAATGTTGTACAATGAGATTGGATACTGTGGGACACTTGACAGGTTTTGTTGCAAATTGACACTTGTGTGACTTAGAACAGATAAGGTGCTTTCAGGAAAACCACACATTACACTAAACCATACTAGACTCTAGTAATGGAACCCGTACAAGCATGCCACCTGGTGGGGGGGGAGGAGTAGCCGCCGACGAGAATCATTTCATGAGCATGGTGGCCACACCGTCAAGAGATTAGGATTAGAACCTCCGTTGGGGCATCTCTGTGTGGAGTTTGCATGTTCTGCGTGTGTGGGTTTGGTCTGTGTACTCCAGTATTAGGATTAGAACCTCCGTTGGGGCATCTCTGTGTGGAGTTTGCATGTTCTGCGTGTGTGGGTTTGGTCTGTGTACTCCAGTATTCCTCCCGCATGCATGTTATTGATTTTTAATTAATCGTCGACTCTGAACAAGTATGAATGTGAGTGCGACCAGTCCAGGGTGTACCCCGTCTCTCGCCCGGTCTCCATGTCAGCTGGGATAGGCTCCAGCATGCCCGCGACCCTGATGAGGATAAGCAGCATAGAAAATGGAAGGACGGACAAACAATTTCCAGTCCTGCTACAAAGTATTTGAAAATGTTACTTTTTCACCACTAGTTGCGGAACGTGTCAGTTTGTCGATTACATTCTAGGAATAATTACAAAGCCAGTTTTGCAGTACAAAATAACTTTACTCACTTAAATTGTAGTCTATTTTTCAAGTTTTCAGGATGAAAAGCACCAGTGCAATCAGCCGTACGACGCACAGCCACAACAAGACAAAGTGGAGGACTAAGACCAGCTTCAAGTACGGACGGACACGAGACAAAGTGTCGGGACATACTACACGATCAATGCAAAATATACAAATATACAAAATATTCTGGACAGATTCACATTACATTGCTCGAAGTGATGCTCTAAAAAACCCAAAAGACAAAGAATGTTGTCATAGTTTTGCCTCTGTGGTATGTATAGTAGCACCCCCCTCCCCCAACAATACCCAAAAAAGCTCCTTTTTTTACAAAACAAACCAGCAAGTGTGGAAATGTTTCCCGTCACTTTGAGTCCACGGAGTTTCCATCGCGTTCCATAATCCTTTGCAGCTCGTGAATGCAGGGGACGATTGATTGGCTGCGCATCTGAGCCATCTTCATTCTGGCCAGAGAAAAGCGCCATGAGAGTGTGAAGCTAGCCAATGTTTTCATCATTCGATATCCCGGAGTCGCTACGCAACCCTCAGCTGTAGCTGTGCACAGTTCCACATAATAGCACCCACCAGATGAATTGCTATGTGGCACACAGGTTACCAGCAGGTGCAGTAGATTCTCGGAAAACACACAAGACCCAAGGCTTTCAAAGAGAAATGCATGTTCCCCAAGTGGTGGTTTCATCCTGATTCACACGTGTGTGTGTTTTGTTTTGCAAACTTGATCACTAATTGAATATCCACACTGCACCTCTTCCAGCTAACTGCTAATTAAAATAGTAGCATAGCGTATTGAAGAACCAGCGCTTGGTTCTCGTTACTCACATGGAACGGAAGGTCGTTGTTGTTGTGCGTTTAAGGTTCCCCAACATGATTCACCACCTTTAGAGCAGAGCGAACCAAGTCGACCGTCTACCTGGAGAAGCGTTTGTTTACTCTGATTTGGCAGAGCGATAATACACCAGGGGGGTCGCCTCCGGGAATGAGGCAGAACTGTGAGAGCTAGTTTGTCGTGGCTGCCGTCTTGAACTATGGATGTCATTTTTGCTCATTTACCGTTCGCTTTCAAAATCCAATGTGGAACATGCTTACAAACAACATACTGTATGTTTAGGCAAAGTTGGTGAATCGGGTTAGGGACACTTTAACTCACCTGTTAAGTGTTTATTTTGGAAAGTGCATTCAAACTGTGGTTCAGTTTGTTCTGCACTCACTGTGTTATTTCAGCAAGTTCATGGCTGCAGCCCATGTGGTGTAACAATGCCATCTGCTGGTTGTTTTAACTACACCCCGTTCGGTTCAGCTATACCAGCTGTGTCCAAGGTGCGCCCCCGGGCAATAATATTTAAAAAAAAATTATTAACATAAACAAGTTGTAATCTAATGAGAAAAAGTCGGACATTTATAAGAATAATGTAATAGTATCTGTGGCGGGGATGTTTAAAATAATGTACTTTATACTTTCTTAGTGGTTGAGGGTTTACCTTCTCAGCAGCTCGTGTCCTCTTGCGTTTGTCGGGCAGTGATGTTGTAAAGCGGTGAGACAGTGCGCGGCCAGGATGCGGTAACACTGCTCCCGCGGGGCATTGTGACTCGCCGTGTCCCACTGAGGCAGCTCGCTGGTGTAACGCCACGCCAAGAGGGTATGTTCCAAAACGGCGTTCCATTCTTTGTTCTGCAGTAAGACTTGGCCCCACTCCTGGCATGTAACCTTGGAATGAGGAATATCACTTTTAAATTGTCTTCAGCGCTTCAGTAATTCATTGTCAAGATCGGGCAGGGCCCACAACATTAGGCACACCTCCAAAATCCAATACAAGATCTGAATCAACATTTCTGCCAATAAGCTTCGAGGGTGCCACCTCAAAGCTTGGCAAAAAAAAAAAAAAGTTCAATTAGACTTACATATACCTAACATTGTTTAAAAAATCAAAGTGTTCTTGTTTTTAGACTGGTCCTCTAATACAGTGGCTCAACTGGTGGGTCGGGACCCAAAGGTGGGCCATGAATCCATCCTGGGTGGATGACAGCTAGTCAAACATTACATATAAAAATTTGTACTTTCGAGTAAAATATGAGCAATGTTTTAGTCATCTTCTTCTGTGGTATATGTACCTTGCACAGTTCTAAGGAAAATATCTGATTTTGTGGTCTTTTTTGCAACTTTACGCATTACTCCTATGCCTGCAGTCACGTTCTTTATTCTCTTCACAAAATGCCATACTAAATTCTTCTAAAATGCACTTTTGACATATAATTGTGTTTAAAACGGCGATCCACGATTTAAAAAATACAAACAATGACTTGTAAAAGTGGAAAAATGAAAAAAGAATGGCTTTAAAATGTAAAAACATAAAATAAAATGACTTAAATGTGCAAAAATATTAACATACATGACAGGTGTAAAAAAATTAACTAAAATGACTAAGAGGTGTAAAAATAAAATCCATGACTTAACTGTCAAAACCGTGTAAAAGTAAAAAAAAACTACAAATACAAATGACTAAAAAAATAAGTGGGGGAAAAAAGTGAAAATAAAAAAAATGACTAATAAAACATAAAAATAACTTGTAATAATACAAATAAATCATGTAAAGTGACAAATAAGTGAGTCATGACCAAATAACGATTGGAAAATGTGGTTCCCAGATCGGGACCCCCACCCTGTTCCAGCCTCTGGCCCTGCATCCTTTCATTTCAGGTACAAGACTGCCTGGCGCTTTCCCCCCTTCAGGGATAACTGCACCAGCATACCGAGGGACACTTTATTTTGTAAAAGTAACAATCATTGATGCAGCTACAGTAATGAAACGCCCCGACCCAAGACTAACAAAATGACTCACTTTGAACGCCACTAAGTGAGGGTATGCCTTCCTGTAGCAGTGCGCATCCCTGTTGGAGCCAAAGCGCGAGTAGGGAATTGATCGGTACACATTGGCCTTCTTGAGCTGCAAATCATCCTGAAGATACTTCAGGCCTGTGGTCAGAATCCTGGGTTCTTGGCTCTAACACACAATCAAGGACACTTAGGGTAAACAAAAACATGACTACGCTGAAGACACCAAGATGTGAGGAATGAAAAGGACACCTGCTCGACCAAGATGAGGGATCGAATGAGCTGGACCAGCTGCTGTACGGACATCTGTGCTTGGCCTTCATTCATCTTCTCACCCTGGTCCACGCTCCTACTCCACTCGCTATCCATGGAAAAATTCACTGCACGATAGTAAAGATGGTTATGATTTGTCCATGCAAAACCTTCCACCTTCGGACCTTTGTTTTGTTGGGTGCCGCGCTTTTATTGTGAAGGCCGGAAGCGTGCCGTGCGTCTGGACGGCTTTAATGTAAAACAAAACAACCCCAAACATGTTACTTACGTGACGGCGCAGGCTGCGTGCTGGAAGCTGCGTTTCTCCCCCGCAGAGGCGGCGATGGCGGCAACCGGGAACTTAGAACGTCCAGGTAAGACCTCCTCATTCCAGCTGTGGCAAATGAACAAATACTAAGTGACTACAAGGAGCGATGTGGGCGCCATTTTTGTTTTCCTTGCCTGAGACGAACGGTAAACTTCTAACTAGCTATGGCTGTTTAAACGGCAAGCTAGCACTAGCATACGTGCACTTTCTTCATACCTTTGTCAAACCACTGGCAACATTGATGACCTACCTTCAATTTTGGGCTGTGGGGGAGGTATTTCAACCAAGGCGCGTCGTGGTTGATAAACAGCTTCCATATTGTTGTCGTTGCTAGCAAGCTAGTAAGTTAGCGCAACTTTAAAGCCCACACGGAGAGCCCAACAGCAGCTACCACGTATCCTGGCCCAAACTTCGGTCGACTCGGCTTGTTCGGTCCAGGCGTCGCTTCCAAGCTCGTCGACATCCGCTGTAAAGTCGAGCCGCTCATAAGTAAATCCCGGTAAAGTTCAACGTGAGTGCGACCGAAACTTCTCAACTGTTCTCAGCACAATGCAGTTGAAGCGCGCCACGCGAGGTGCCGCGCAGGCGTGGTCTGCCGCTGATTGGTGGACATCGCTGCACGCGCCGAACAAGCGCCTTGTATGCAGATGAGGGGTGTGGTTACGCTTCTTCTTCTACTACGCTTCTCCGGTGGAGGCATCATCGCGCAGGCACGCGATCGCCGCTCTTTCGGCTGCAGTTCAGCAACACAACGGCAAGTTGACGCAGAACGACACGCAGTTAAGAAAGGAAACACACTTAAAATCGTTTCTTTTAATAGGAATGTGCATTCTTTTAAAAAGCATCTTGTCACTGGACATCACTGCATTTAGATACATAGTGCTGAGTTACAAACGTCCAAGCACGGAGGTGATCCCGAAAAAGATAATACACAAAAAAGGTACAAATAATTGAAATATAGCTAATGCAGCATTAAATCAAAATACTTCATAAGAAATTAGAATACTTTATCAATAGTAACGATGACAGCAGTGGGTACATAATTTTTTTCCTAGAGTTTATTACAGTTTATAATCTATATAGTCTACAAAGCAATGGTAAATGTGGTGCTACTGCAGAGGGGTCGGTTCACAAATACAACCTGGAACTGAGCACACAGTTGAGATGATTGCTTGCGGATACTTTGACTCTAACTTTCATGCTTCAGTAGTAAAACTGCACTTGAAAGTGAAAGATAAATACATGGCATATATTATTGGTACTGCAAATAAACACAATTGTATATATGGTGTATATATATATATATATATACTTTGTATATATATATATCATTTATAAAATAAGTGACATAATGCACAGGTAAAGAGTTTTCCACTAGGTATATATATCATAGAATAACTGTATGGCTTTGGAAATACACATAAAAATACCAGAAAAAGCAATTTAAGTGAGCAGTGCTTTTCACCATACTTGAAGTCGGAGTTGTGTTTTTTATAATGGTAGCAAGTCCTACATACCGATTTTGATATGAGCACTCCGCAGAGCTTGCATTGAAAACACACGACTCCTGCAGTGGCCTGGAGAGCTGGGAGTGGGTACAAGACAGACTTCTGCTGACTGCATAGGCCACACTAGACAGCAAAAGGAGTAAAGGAAGCTCTACTTGCTAAGCAGCGTTTTAAGAGAGCGCGTGAGTGCGTTAGCGATGGCTGACATGGTACTGGAATGTCTGACCAGGGCCCTGACGCTCTGCTCCCCCGGTGCTCCCACAGTTGCAACCTCAGCTGCTTTGAGTAGACAGATATAATTCATAACAACTTCATCTACCTTTGCAACAACCTCTCTTTGCTGGTGTGAGGCTGAGGCGGTGAGCCCCTTTACGAGACACATACAAGCCTCACAGAGACAGCACAGTACCTGGAAGCTGCAGGTCACAGCAAGCAACATCTCCTCGGGGCTGCCGTGTGCCTGTGCCATCCGCCTGCATGCCCGGCCCAACTCTTTGGACTCCACCGAGAGGAGCTGCTTCGACTGAGACACATCCTGCATTGGCATCGGGGCACCACGGTCGCAGCGACCTATGCTGGACCTAACCAGCGCAATGAGCTCGCTGGCATCACGGCAGACGTCTGTGAAACCAGAAGGGTAGCTGTACATGCAGTCCTTGAGGGCGTTGACCCGGGACAGGCGGTCGCTAAAGCTCATGTTGTTGAGGACCTCACCGTACAGTTGGTCTCCGGCTGCATCCACCACAGAGCCACAGGGGAAGATACCCAATGATGCAGCGCGGTCGTTCTCCATTATGCTCCCACCACGGCTTTGTGGTATCGTCTCCCACTCGCTGTCATCATCCTCTCCGTCACTTTTACGTTTAAAGAAACAGTAGCTAAAAGGTCCATTGCACCTCCAAGGACTGGTGTCCAGTTTTTGGGAGCCCTTCATTTGTTTATTGTCTTTCTGCAGTGGAAATGCTACAGAAGCCCTTCTGCTATCTGTCCTGCTACCCGAGGACCAGCACGTGGTGTGTGAGGACACTGAGCCTTGGGAGTAACTTTTGGAGAGACGTTTCCTTGTAGGCCTCTTCTGGACTTTAGTATCTCCTTGCTGGGGCACAGATGGTGACAAGGGCTGCTGGCTCTGGCTTCGGCTGGGATTTTCAAACAGAACTTCCACACTACCAGAACTGTTGGTGATATTGCTGGAGCTGCGTTTTAGTTCCCGGCCTCTTTGCGAGTAATTGCTGACGGGATCTGATTGTGGAGGGATCGGGCTAACAGCATGAATGTGGTTCTGGTTAGGCCGTAACTGGGTTGAATGAATGGCAGTCTGTGTGCATCCGGAATGGCTGGATGCAGTGTTGGCTTGTGCTGGAATTAAAACAGGAGGAGGTGGGGACTGTGGATGATGTGGTGGGGATGGAGAGGAAATGCCGGCTATGGTCCCGGTAGATGCCTGCCTGGTGAAAGCTGAAGGACCCCTTCCTAATGAGAGGCTGTTGAGGTCTGCTCGCTGACCACTTAGACAGGAGGCAGGGAGCTGATGAAATGCACGCCTTTCTCTTGGGTCTGATCTGAACCAGTCATCTGTGCCTCCGCTCGGTTGGCTTCTCGAACGGGGTGGAGGCCTGTTAACGGTCCCCTCGGCCTCTGGCTGAGTAATGCATTCATCTTTCTTATACAGCGACAAAAAGTGCTCCGGGTCTATATCTCCCCCCTCAAGCTCACTTTCCAGTCCGGAAAAGGAGCTCCTCCTTTCTGCATTTGCCCGCCTCAAATCTAATGTATCATTTCGGCCTCGAGTGTGCAAGTCGGGGCTTCTTTTAAGTTTGGCAGGAAGTGTGGCAGAGTGGTACGGCTTTTGATCCCTTTTTGTCAGCTGCAAGGCATTTGGGTTCACCAAATTTGGCCGCCCAAAAGGGGACGACATGGAGGATGGCATACATGGACATCGAGCGATTAGGTTCCCTCGATTTTTAACCATTTCGACAAGCTGCGGGTTGCTTGTGATGTAGCGACGAGTGTCCTTTTTTACACCTCCCCCCATGCCGGCGCTGTGTAACTTTCCTCCTTGGTGCATTTGGCTTACTGTAAGGTAGTTGATCAATTGTCTGTAGGCCTCACTGCCTTCTTTCTGGTTTGGCCCCTTGAAACACGCTTTTTTGCTCGTCTCTTTATGTTTAGAGGGTGTGGCTGAAGAGGGACGACCAGGGTCAGCCCCCATAGAAGGAGCGTGAATATTGGGCAACATTTTGCGAAGGAGGGCAGGGTCCGCATGGGGATGAAAATCCTTTGTTTGGGGGTTCTGTCCAGGTTTAAATTCCTCATAGTTCAAGACCCGGAGTAATGATGACGAAGAGTTAGACAGTGGGTGCCTTTGCATGCGGTGGTGTTTGGCCTCAAATGCGCCCGGACCAAGGGGTGAGTCGGCCGGTGTGGCACATACACTGCTGTTCGTACTGCCGCCAGCATCTAGAGATGAGCACAGGGAGCCCTGCAGTGAACTTTGCGCTTCACCTTGTAAGTTTGAAATCCTTTTTGCAAGATGATACTCACATAACCGTGCAACACTTTGCTGTCTAGAAATAGGAGGATGGTCATTTTGTATGTCTAATCCTTGGTCAGAATCCCCCAGCCTGGGTTTTTTAGTCGGGGACAGCAATGACGCTACAACTAGGTGTTCATCTTGCTCAACAGCTCTATGATCTGCAGAGCATTCCCCGAGAGCAGTCCCATCTAAAAGCCGATCAGATGTTGAGGAACCCGGACAGGCAGTTCTGCAGTAGTCACTGGGGTGACTACTCATATCATGGCCCTCAGCTTGGGAATTTTCTTCCAAAAGTAAATTGTGTCTTCTTTGGCTGCCCCCTCGATCACAGAATGAAGTACGCTGATTGAAGTCAAGATGGATGCTGCCACTACTTCCCCCTCTGTACCCTTCTCTTGTGCTGAAGGTGTTATACTTCCCGCTTGAGTCTGCAGACTTTTTGTGATGCTTGCTTCCTGGCGTTGTGGAGCTGGGTCGCTGGAGAGTGGAGGAAAGGTTTGTCTGAGAACTCCCTCCCACGCCGTGTGGTCGTGATGACACTGTGTCCAAATGTGGGCTACGTCTTGGAGGTACTGCAGGTGGTCGGAGATGCTGTGGACTCCGACACTTCTTCAAGGTTGTTCCTTCAGTGCTGGGGGAAACCGGGAACTCTGTTTGCTCTTCCAGTAAAGGTTGGTATCCCTCCCTCGTGGCCACAAGGAGGCGCATGTGGCTCTCACTGAGTCGGTGAGTAGCGGCCAGCTCAGAAAGTTCCGTCATTTCTGAGGAGTTTGTTTCATTCCCGGAGTCAGAGGAAGACTCCGGGCTAAGGCCTTGAGATGTGTAAACACCTAGAAAAGAAGTTAAAGAGACAGATTTTTCACAAAATCATTGCTGATTTACAAAACAAATCAGGTTTTTTTGGTTTTTGCTGGAAATTCATGGCAAATATCAACAGACCTGGATTGTTACTGCTGGCAGGACGTGGTGGCGGAGGCCTCTGGTCAGAAACAGACAATGCCTGAAGTGCTTGCAGAGTGTTCACGACTGTGTTCTCCAGCTGCCTCTTTTCTTCTCCTTCTGTCTCCCCGAGAATTGGGACGGCATCAATTAATGAGACTGGAATATCATCATTATCTTGTAGGCTTAGCGGCCTTCCCTCTGGTGCAGTGTCCTCATCCGAACTGTCCCCGAAGCCCGGCGGAGGGGCCGCAATCGCAAGGTTAAGCGTCTCCAGCAGTGTGTCGTCCTCATCATCGTCTACAGCGTCATCACCCTCGGGTGGCGGAAGCGATGTGAGGTCGATGATGTCATCAGTAGAACCAGAAAAGGCGAGGAAGGTAGTTTTGCCAGCTGCCGTTCCCAATCCTCCTCTCGCTTCTCCGTACCCCACTGGTGTTCCCCCAGTGGAGTCTTCCTCACAAGAGGCCTCGTCGTCATCTTCTGCGTCGTCTGTTGTGTCACGATAAAAAATATCTCTTAACAGTGGCTCTTCGCCACCTTCCTCCGTTATTATGTTGCTATAGACATGTGTCAAACCACTGAATTGAAAGGGCTCCCTGTCTTGTGCCCCAAAGTCTGCATTGTGCAGGTATGGTGGTCTGTGGTTAGGTACCTCAGTACTCTCCTGAAGTCGTTCATAGCCTAAGCTCCAGGGCTTGTTCAAAAGGGGGTCTCCTCCAAAAATAAATGACACTTTGGCACTGCGAGGTGAATCTTGGGGTTTGTGTCTGGTAGCGGGAGGAAGAGGAGGAGGCACTGGACTTTGCCGTGTCTCAAGATCTCTTTCAGGGTTTTGAGAATTGTGGAAGTAAGAAGAAAGCCTGTTTTCTCTCGGCCCATTGTTTGAATATTGGGGATCTCTGTAGAGCTCCGCCTGGCTGGTTGACAGCTCCTCATGGTCCCCGAAAGATGTGCTGTACGGCCATTCAAGGACACGATCCTGGCCTGTAGGTGAAAGTTTTGATTCATTGGATTAATACGCTTTAGCTCTGTAGCTCACAAGTCCACATCTTTGTAACAATATTCAATGAGATCCAAAACAAGAGCTGCAGACAAATTTCTGCCTACGTGGAGCAACCAAAATATTACAAACGTCACAATCTTGGCTGCTGTCAAAGCAAATCATACCACAGAGACTCGCTGTTTCTGGTGGAAGAAACCCAAAGACTACTACAGGAAGGCTGTCTGCAATCTCAGTAAACTGGGAGGGTATGCCTAACGAGAGGCTCTGCAAAAACAACTCACAGTCGTCATCGCCTGCTGAGCTGTTGCAGTGGGCCATGTTGAAGATAGATCTCCTCGAGTCCACCAGGAGGCGATAGTAGCCAGCGGTAAAACATGCCAGGTTCATCGCGTCACATGACTCCATGATGAGCGTGATAGGCTTTTAGGGGACAAAATTGGGGACCGATTTGGAGGAAAAACAATGAAAACTCCTGACTTGCACCGTAGAAAAGCAAAAAGCCAAACTCTGCTCACCCGGACATCCAGGACATGCAGCTCCAGCCGGACATTGTTTTCGTCCTCGGTTAGAATTTCGATGCGGTTCACATGGCTGAAGTCAGCCAACAGAGCCACCAGGTTGGTTCGAGCGTTGATGACGTGACTGATACCGTAACGAGGGCCCACTAACAACGTCACGTCGGTTTGTTTCTCACCTTGCTGCACAAAACAAGAGTTGATTTGAGTTCATTCAAACGACCATTGTGTCCTACAACGTGTCAGAGTTGAATTCAAACAGAAAGCCTTACCAAAAGTATTGACTTAAACTCCCTTCCTCCATAAAGTTGGAGCTCACTGAGGTACCTGAGGTAATGCACCTTGGCCTGCAAAGCAGTCAGCTGCGAAGAGAAGGCATATTTGTGTCCTTGTCAGACATACCACAAACCCAGTGGCTGCATTTTCTTCAAAAATTCTCTCATTTTCCTGTACAAAGATGAAAAGGCAGCATGGCACAGACAAGCACTGCAGTCAGCCCACAAATGTTAATGTATTCTGTTAATGTATTCATTTCCTGATGAACACACCGTCTTCACACTGTGAATAATCAAAACGCCTAATTGCACATGCATTGCATTATAATTGTTTGACATTTTATGGGCTAGTGCACAAAACACAAAGCATACCATTTCCGTACGACGCGTTTGCAAAATACATAGAAATGCCCTTTTGACGACTAAACAGTGTAATAATAGTTTGTCCATAGATAGGGGTTAACGGGTCAGACTATATGAGGGTGTATGTTGGCCATTGTGCTTGCTTTATCCATCCGTTTTCTATACCATTCATCTTAAGAGTTCCTACATCGGTTCCTACTCAGGCATAGATAGGGTGCAAGGAGTCCACAATTCTGGTGCCTATACCAAATTGTAATGAACAACGCGGCTCCTTTGTTGTGAAGAACCTGGTATACAATACATAGGGGCAAGAGTTCTTCATTCATTAAAATATCAAAAGTTATTTGATTTCAGGGGTTCAATTTAGACAAGGGACCAATTAAAGTGTTTGGTTTGTACTCTGGCTTCCTCCAACTGTACAAACACACGTACTCGATGTTTGGTTAACTGGAGATTTTAACGTGTGAATGGTTGTTTGTCTATATGCGTCCTGGGACGACTGGTGACCAGTCCGGGGTGCACCTCGCCTCTCGGCCAAAGTCAGTTGCGATAGGCTCACTTGTGACCCTAATGAGGACAAGCGATTTAGACAATGGATGGATGATGGAAATTTCCCCCTTGCAAATTTAACATAGGTGATGGTGTCACACACTCAGCAAACCAGCCCTCGTTTACTACTTCACGTGTGGCTAAAATCAGAGAATAACTGACAATGGAGCAGCTTTTTAGCATGCGCCGTCCTAACACTTGCATTGGCATTCACGTTGGAGCCAAACAAAGTGTCTTAGATTGACACGGGCGAGAACCTTTGCAAGGGCGAGCATGCTGGCGAGGCTATTTTGGGCGACTGCATCAGAAAACAGGACGGTGAGTTTGGGTGCGTGTGTCAGAAGTTCGCTAACAAGGGCAAAGAAAGAAAGGGAGGTTGTTACTTTTTTCCCAGGAGGGACGAGGTTCTGGTTGATTTTGAGGATGTGCGTCAGAGCTTTTTTGATGTTTTTCTCCTTGGTGCTGGTCAGCACGGCAGGCGGCAGAAACAGCGACAGGCCCCATTCCTTTCTGTTGAGGGGGGATAGATTCTTATTCAATTTGCAATTTGAGCAAAAAAAGAATTGGGGCCCTCGATAGAATTTGATCCGGAGTTGGCGAGCAGTCATAATTAATCCGTGGCCATGCTGATTAGACAGCATGATTATTGCACAGGTGTACCTTAGGTTGGACACAATAAAAGGCCACTCCAAAATGTGCAGCACTGAGTGGAAAGACTAAAATAGAATATATTTTTATACACTTACTGAATGTATTTGAGTGAGACTTTCTGGCTTTGTCTGGTTGTCAAGGTGAGAATGTACATCTGCAGTGCCGCGAGTCGCAGCGCCGCATCGTACTTCAGTTCCGGGCCGAACCGCTCCAGCACCACATCGTTGCAGCTCTGCACGAAGCAGGAAGCAAAGCAAAGAGTGTGTGTTCAAAGTCTTACAAGGAAAGACGATCGGCATTCCAATGCCAACCAACTCATTACAGCTGTGTTCCACTGGGAAGAAGCGTATTAATTAGTAAGAATAAGTCGAAGGCGAGGCATATCTCCACCACAGTAAATCATTTAGTAAATCACCAAAAGCAATTTCCAAGGTTCCTGGCAGATGATGCCCCTCTCAAAGCTGGCTAAAGAAACTCCGATGAATGATCAGCCAATGATAATAAGCCAATGCCTCCCACCTGCACATAGAGGTATTCAAACGCCACGGCGTCCCTCCTCAGCATCTCCACAGGGTCGCGGGGCATGAAGCTGATTCGAAAGAAACACTTCATCTTCTCAGAACCGGGCCTGCGAGTCACCTAAAGGAGCAGGGAGAGGCGAGGAAAAGATAGAAGGAAAAAAAAAAGGCAAAGTAAATAAATGTGGCAGCGGAGACAAATGGAAAGGTCCTGAGGGGGACAAGTGGTGAGTTCAGAAGTGCTTAACGAAGCTGATTGGTGTTATTGGAGCAACAGCCACAGTATCCAAATGCAGGAGGTGAATAGGTATCCTGTGGACAACTGCAACCAATACATTCAGCACTGAACGTAAATGATGATAATATAACAAAGACATTTTTGTGTAGCACATAAGCTTGTGTGTGGTGTTAGCATCTGAACCTTAGTTGGGAAAAACCCTCCAACCATTTGACTATTAAAAACAGGACTAGCAGGTTTACAGGCCTTTGTGACGTCACACAGACTTCAGCATATCACATTAAAATCAAATCAAGTTTGTAAAAAAATTAAATTTTTTGGCCTTCCACTTGACATAAAAATGAATGACAAAATTAAATTCATCGCCGTAATTTCTGGTGTATAACACACACAGGCGTTTAAGTCGCACCTACTAAATTTAGAGAGAAAAATAGATTTGTACAAAAGAACCACACTGGACTATGAACGGCACATGTCCACGTCATAAAATGCCATATTGTGGCGCGCACAAGTCCACGAGGAACTGATGTCACTTTATTAAGCAAGAATCAATCGTGAGCCAAAAGAAAATTTACAACAATCTTTAAAAAATCGCAGCATTACGCAATATGAAAGTCTGCCTCGGTGTCAGCAAAAAAAAAAAGCTAAAACACTGTAAAAGGTAGATAAGAAATACACAAGACAAGTACCAATAGAAGTGTACAATAATAAGCAACCATCTTCACTGCTTCCCGTCATGCATTCATTCCCAGCATATCAAAGAAAAGAGGCTGCACTTAATCCAGCTGCAATGAATGAATGAGCCCCGGTTCCCTCTGGTGGACACAGGCTTCCATTGCAGCTCAATGAACCGCAGCAGCTTTGCTGGGAAGCAATGCATAATGGGAAGCAGTTAAGATATTGTTTTCATATCGGTACTTGTCTTGTATAGTTCTTACCTACTTTGTGCGTCTTAAGTTGCAGTGTGACGAGTTTAGCGTTATTTCTTAGACACAATGAGTCTGACTGTTATGTCAAGGACCTGCTGTGATTTCCAATTGTGTTCCACTGGAAGCAATCAAACATGTTCGCCTGCCACCGTGTTTGTGTTTTAGGCGCAGAGCTTCTCATCTCAGTTGTGAAGTGTGACTATTAGGCTGACCGCCATGATTTTGCAACCTCATTGCAATGTAGCAGGCACTGAGGCCTTGCACTGCCAGCCTGCGAAGGCAAAAACCAGAGAGACAGCAAGAGGTATAGCTATGGTGGAGAAACAGATGCAGTGAGTCTGACCTGAGCGAGCATCTCTTGTTCATGCAGCAGAAGCAGTCTGTTCCCACAACCTTCAACCCTCTCCTCCAACATGAGGGAGAAATGCTCGATGCATTTGATGGACAGCTTCTCTTGCAGTGTCAGGATCACATCCTGGAGTAAAGGGAAGCGTCCAAAGAATGATGCAGCCCTACTGAATATGATGCCACAAGCCAGCAAACCCCCTTCAACCGCGTTTAAAGCCTGTTAGCCTCGTGGTTTTAGCATTGCCGGAACAATCATATACGGTAATCGCTTGCCACTGCGATGCAAATTCCGCCGCTTCACTCATGGTTTTCCAAAAATGCATTCATTATTAATAAACCCTGCTCAGGGTTGCCCGAGTATTATTTTGAAGCTGTGGCGGTGGGTTGCATAGGGCTACAGTTATTTTTTTATTGTGACAAATAACCATTTTTGTGGCCTATTTATTCATGAACTAATTTATTTAACTTTTTTCAACAACCAGCAGAACGTGTCCCTTTTGTTGTACTTTTGTTACCTGACCTAGTTAGTGCAATAGTACTATGTGACATTATTTACAACATTTTGTACAGTTTGACACAAACCCAAAGCCTATTTTAGAGTAATAAAAATACATGGGGAAATAATTGATCAGTAAAATATAATATAATAATATTAATAATAATGCATCTCCACCAAGTGTGCTCATTTGTCAAATACACGCATCATGTTTGATAGGTGATTGCATGTTTATCAAAATAAAGGTCAGTGAAACATTATATTTAAAATTCAGTATGTGTGTAAATTCATTCATACAATATATTAACATTGATTTCAAATTTGAAACATTTTTAAGGTGTGGCGACCTTTATTTTGTAGTGGCGCTGCAGCCCAATCAATTACATGTAGCGGAAACCCTGATGTATACTAATATTGTTTTTTTCAGTGAGACACACAAGCACCATACTTGATCGCCGGACCATACATTTTTCTTGCAGGTTTGCATTATCTCACAACAGGCACAATAATCCCTGACACAATCACAACCCATGCCAAGCTAAAACTCAACTCTGAACCCTTGACCTCACTTCCTGTCCAGCCTCAGCTCCCCTGGCAGCGTAGACACGAGTTTTATTCATGTCGTAAATGGCGTATTTGTTTGTAAGGAATGTAAAGATGACTATAGAGATGCTATTTCAAAACCATACTGAGAAGGTTGTTTGATTTCTATGTTCAAACTACCACATACTAACAAAATACCAAATACCATCCATCCATCCATCCATCCATTTTCTATACCGCTTATCCTCATTAGGGTCACGGGGATGCTGGAGCCTAATACCAAATACCAACTAACTAAATATTCCACTTATAAATAAGAAAGTCCTTATTAACTGCGATGAACAAAAGACAATGTAAAAAATAATAATTAAGACAATGTTGCTTTGTTAACATGCATGTCACATTATATGCAAATGGAGCGTTGTTGGCACTTTTTGGAGTCCTTTTCGGAAGGCTTTGTAGGCGGAATATGTGTTTCCCTCCACATGCTGTAATTAGTTGTCTTTTTACATATATGCGCCTCACGTAAGGATTGTGGATGGCGGGGAAAATTCCCCCAAAAGTGCTTTACATTAAAGCCATAATGATGTATCAGACTGTGAAGATTCCTATATATTCCACAGGTTCTTCTACCAATTATATAGATCATGTCTGAACAAACATACTGTGCACACACCTTGATGGAGGTACTGCTGTCAAAACGGAAAGACTTGGTCTGACCGTTCTCTAGGTAGACCTTCAGGACATTTGGCATGAACAGAAGAGAGTTGTCCTTCGCCGGGTTCTGCAAAGTGAGAAAATGTTCCGTCGTGACCTTTTTGTATTCATTAATGTGGCAGATATGAGAGGTTAAATAAGTATTGATTCAATTACAACTGTGGCCGTCCCTGCCATCTACCAAATCGTATAAAGGTCATATACTCCATTAAGCGTGTGTGTTTGTGTGACAGGACTCACTGGAACCTGGCCGTTTATAATGACCTCCTCTGCAAAGCGCACTTTCACTGGATTGGACTTGAGCATGGCTTTTTTGGCTGCACTGATGAATGCTGATTTAGGAGACTAGGAGGCAGTCGTCCAAGAAGAGAATGAGTGAAAATAGAGGGGAGGTAGGACAGACAGAAAAAAGGCAATCTAAGGCAAAGATGGAACAGGTTCACGATGCTGGTTCCACTGGTGCTCACAGAAAAATTCTTAAAACCAAAATGAAATGTTGTGATCTCAATAAATAAAACAAGTTGTCACTCACCGGGTATGGTTGGACAACGGTCAATAGGATGGATTCTTTGCAGCTCCTGAAGTGAAAAGCAAATAAGAATCAACAGCAAAAAAAGAGAAAAACAAAAGTGGCTGCAGATAGATCGAAAAGCACGCTTTTAAAACTAGAAGACACACAGATGATTACATTTTCGTTTACAAAGAAAAGGTGAGAATATAACTTCACATATTATTTAGGTTTTAAAAAATATATAATTAACAAATATGCCATTTGACTATTTGGAATAAAGTGGAAGCTCTAAAGCAGGGGTCTCAAACTCGTGCCATGGAGGGCCGAGACACTGCAGGTTTTCTTTCCAGCCGGCCACTAAAGCAGGTGATTTAACTGAGGAGCTCCTTCCCTCAAATTGAAGGAGGTCTCGATCATTAAAATCACCTGCTGTGGCGACCGGCTGGAAAGAAAACCTGCAGTGTCTCGGCCCTCCATGGCACGAGTTTGACTCACCTGCTTTAAAGTCAAACACCACTGATGCTGCAGTAGGAATTTGACACATCGCTCACATTTTATGGGGGGAAAAATGACTCTAAAGTTGCAGAAAATGTCAAAGGGACCAACCTCACCATTGCATCACTCATACAGCATCACCACATGCAACATTTGACATTAAACCGAAGACTGCTCATGTTGGAGGAGAGGTTCTGCAAATAGGCTGCTTCTGCAGGTGACTCTAAATTGTCCATAGGTATGAATGTGAGTGTGAATGGTTGTTTGTCTACATGTGCCCTGCAATTGACTTGCTATCACCCGAAGTCCGCCCCCGCGACCCTAATGAGGATAAGTGGCATAGAAAATGGACGGATGGAAGACACAAACAAAACTGTGTGTTGCTGTAAATGTGTTCCGAAGCTACAGCAGTTGAGTGGGGGGCGGACAGGAAGTTCAGAATTGAATTTTAGCGTCACGTGACTTAGCCTTCGTGAGAGATTATTGTGCCTGAAATTTTAAACCTTCAAAAAAATGTATCAAGTTCTGGCAATCAGTGTGAAGATCAAAGTAACATTACTGCCACCTAGTGACCGGTCTAGAATAAGACATATCGCAACGTCTTTGAATGCGTCTTCTGAATGCCTTTCCATGGTAGTTCATTTAGCCATTTTTATGCTTGAAAATGTGTAAAATTTGATATCAAATGAACATTTTTAAAACTAATAATAGGCTGTATTCAACCACAAACAGCGTATTTTATCAATTATTATATCTTTGAAAAACCGTAATAAAGTGAAGCAGCAAAATTCAAAGAGTAGTGAAGGATTACTGTATTTTCAACCTTTTTCTACCCTATTACCAAATTTTAAAACATCTCCAAACCTGACAAGGTCGATTACTCGTTCTCTTGGAGCTGAACTGACGGGTTCATCGTTGATCATAATGATCTCGTCCCCCGGCAACAGCTTTCCCTCTGACGGACCACCTACAAAACACACCCCATTCAAATTCCGCACAAAATGACTGACTGAAAAAGTAGGACAATTGTGTGTTCCGTGTTAGGCAAATGCAGTTGCATTGCAAATACGATACGTGCTGAAATCGTATTTTTCCGTCTTTTCTACAAGCCTCAAATCTCAAGCATTAGATCCCGGGTCAGTTCAGAAAGCAGTGCTCATTGATTATCAGGACGCTTCATCACTGTTTGTGTACACAGCTGATGTGTGAGTGTTTGACAACCCAGCGGCAAGCATGAACACCAAACAACACTTCCTGATAAGAAAAGAAATGTGAGGCTGAAGCTGTGGCACAATAGTGACACTAAGTGTTTCACACATGGTGCTGGAACACCGTGGAATCCCGTCGGCATTTAACGGTACTAAATGGGTCTGAACTGGTTGGTAATAAGCCTGAGTAAAAAAATAAACGCAACCATTGAAATGGATTTTTGGGATTTGGGGACGATCGCTGTTACAAACCTGGCGTGACGGAGCGAACCACTACTGGTTTTTCACTGCCAGCCACAAAGCCAAACCCCAGAACAGGATCGCGCCTCATCTCCACCAGGCGAGGTGCAGGTGGTAGTCCATCCAGATGAACCTCTTCCAGGGAGCTGCTCTGGGACACTTGGCTTGGAAGATATTGCAAACGGTACATGCCATTATAGTTTGAATACAGTATCAACCCCCCCACCACCTTTTTGCACTTTCACAACCCCCTAATTCATTATCACATTTATATTGTTATACATACAGTATCACATTGTAAGATAAACCTGACTGCAATGTAGTGTGTTCCAATGCATGATCTTCATGTTCTCATCAGAGTGGGGAAAAGCTTAATCTCACCAGAGGGCAGAGCAAGTGGCCTGTGGGGTCAAGGAAAAGCTGTACTCCAAAGGTCAAATAGTTAAAGAACGCTTCCATATCCAGGAAATTATTAGGAGATTACACGGCGGGCTATACAACTAATTTTCTCATCAATACAACAGAAAGTAAAACTCTAAAAACTGTAAAATTGCTAATACTCATGCCTTTAATATTAGTTCTGGTCTGAAATCCAGATTCTACCTACCAAATTTAATTAAGAATCCATTAACATCAAGCAACATCAGTACCAACCAGCATTTTAGAATTGTTTTGGTCAATACTAATAGGGTCGAACCGGCCAATTAAATTGGCCGATTATAGGCGTTTGAGAATAACTAGTTGGTGGAAGGACGCCAATGTTCACACATATTAAATGCAGTTAATATTTTTTGTTTTTTTAAATATGAATGTTGAGTCTGTTATAGCCATTAGTGAATATGTTTACAAAAAAATGTGTACTTTGTACCCTGTAGTGTATCTCAGTTACATTGGTAATAATAACAACAACTCTGTTGTGTCTTAATTCTAATGGACATTGCGTTATTACCCCCCACCCACAGGATTACTACCATTTTGCATTTGTTTTACATTCCAAGTGTTTATATGCTGTTTTTTTCCACACAATTTCTGACAATAAAACTATTTGAAAATACTAGGGCTGTCACAAGTAGCGCAGTGAAGTAACTCGTTTATTTTATTATGTGGACATATTTAGCATAATTAACGCATGTGCATCATGTCAAGCCACACTGTTCTGATGAAAGCATAGTGTGTCCCCGCAGAGTCTGGCGGTCTTCAATAACTTAATTTTGACCTGAACACATCAAGCAGTGCAATTCCAACTCATAAACACGTCTCTGACCTTCTCGGAACCACACTTTGTCATTGTCTCGAGACCACTCGGAAAATCACAATAATGTTATATGATTATGCCAGTATGTGTGGTCTAAATGAACAGACAGAATACCCCGATAATCTTAAATGCAGTGGTTCTTAATTATTTTCTGCCATGCGCCCAGCTGAAGCCAGCAAAATGCAACAAAATCAATCAAGTCAAATTGCATGCTGGGTACGACAAATTCATACATGTTGGCAGGTCTGCACTAATACTGAAAGTCCACCCTACCGCTCACACCTGTTCATAAAATACAGTAAAATGGGCATATTTAACACATAGTTGCAAATGATATTTAATCTGAAAACTGTGATTAATTTGGTTTAAAATTTGTAATTGTTTGACAGCCCTTGAAAACACTAATAAGTGTATATCTTTGTAACAAGAACAATATTTAAGCCATAAAAAGTAGGCATTTTGTCTTTTTTTAAATAGACAAATGTAAAAATGTTATCATCCAATATATCAGTTATCGGAATTTTGTATTCCCTAATATCGGAATCAACATTGGCCCCCAAAAAAATCCATGTCAGTCAGGGCCTAATTACTAATGCAGATACCAGCTAAACAAGACCAACTATCCTGAAGTCACATGTAATGCTTTTCTGGCATCTTTTTTTCAGGCTTTCAGGATTTTCAGGCTGATTTTTGCTGAAAACCCCCAGACCACTGTTCCATTGACATCAGACTGTACTGGTCCAAACCAGCACAGACCTAACAATAGATTCTTCTGGAGGGGTATGCTATGGCATGAGACTACTGTACATTGATAGCATGCAGGTGACAGGATAGATCAGTAGCAATACATACTTAGTGAGACAGTTCCGGCCATCCCTGGTGTTGTTCATGCTGTCCCAGCTATAAGGAGGCCCCTGCAGTCCTCCCCAGGAGGTTGGGCCCGGGGGCGGCCAGCCGGATGTCTTGTTCTTGTGGCTGCAACATGAGAGAGAGCTCAGGGACAAGAGAAACATTTCAATATATAATGACTTTGTTACTATTTGAAGAACCAAATTCATTGATTTGTGGTGTGAGGTTCTGCCAACTGAGGCTCATAGGGAATCTGGAGAGGCTGCATGGTTGGATGCTGCTGGGCCTAATGTCTCCCACGCCGTGGGGGACCCCGATAAACGGTGTTAGTACAGATTAACCCAACAATATAATTGAGCAGGAACAGGTGCAAACAAGGAGAGGACGGGGAAAGGTTTTTCCAATCTGGAAGACTGGAATGACATCAGCAGCAATGGTCTCGGGCAAAGTAAACAACAGGAACACCACTTCCCCCAGCAGTCACATAGAAGACCTGACAATTCTATTCCACAGTTCAAACTGCCAAAGCACAATTTCTTATAAGTTATGTGCATACTAGATAAGGATGTTGTCACCATACGAATCCAGGTGACTACGTCCTACATTGTGTCGTCGATGGAATGGATGCATCAGTTAGTCATGTCATCGCCTGCCGTGGGTTCAAAACACACGTGTCCAGAGGTTGCAAGTGTGGACAAAGTCACACAAGTGTCATCTCTGCAAAGAACTGCAGGAGGCAGAAAGACATTCCTTCCGAGAAGTTCCAGCAGCTGTCGAGTTTGTATCCATGGCTCTCGTATTCCAAAGATGTCCGCCGCTACCTTTCAACGCCTTAAACTGGAAGCTCACAGCAAATGGGCGTCGCTGTCCTAACGGGTTTGATGATCCCGGCATTGATCGACATTCATCTGTCCGTCATTGTGCGCCTGGGAGCAGCTGCGCTTCAAACTGAACCAAACTGCCACGGCCTCGCCTCCTTTATCCCATAATCCCTCTCATCAAAGAGAAAACAAATCCAAGCTTGTGTGTGTGTGTGTGTGAGTACGAGACAGAGGGAAAATGAGAGGCCACGTGTGTGTGTGTGTGTGTATGTACGTGTGCATCGCAGCTGTGCATGAGTGTGTATGTAGAGTAAGAGGATTTTCGCAACGCAGCGCTGAGGATGGGGCTGCGACACCAACTCCGAGAGCCTCACAGCAGTCTGGGAAAGTTGACGTGAATGCCATTGCCCGCTAGAACAATCCTCCCCACTGTCAGTAATACACAGTCAGTCGGAGTCTATTTGTGACCCTCAACATTTGGAAATTGACCACAAAAGAATACTGTAGAGCAGCATCTTTTCTGTCCTGTTCTACAGTATGTGCCTGGAAAATGGAGATCTAACAAAGACATTGAAAGCCTCTCAAGAAAAATCAAAACAGTCCAAAGTTATGACCACATGACCCAAAAACATCCCTAAGGCGAGATTTTATATGCCCCCCCACATCCCCCCCATTGACGATTGCGCTTGCAAAAGAATTAGAAGGCGTTGTTTTCATCATTCTCTTTAATTTCTAAGAACGCCTGTCACTCAATTTACATGATTAACAAATGACAGACAAATACAGAAAACTCTGACATGTGATGTAAATACCTTTACCACAAAACCTGGCGCATAAATGGATAAATAATAATAGAGGGAAACCTTGGTTAGCGTCATTAAACTGTTCCAGAATGTCTGCCTCAAACTGAAACGTACTTTAACCAAATCAAATTTTCCCATTAGAAATCATGTAAATCCAGGTCATTTGTTCCCACACAGCACGTTTTTATAATTTTACATTTAGTTTTAGGGACTATGTCTCACAGCTGGCCTGGGAACGCCTTGGTGTCCTCCCGATGGAGCTGGAAGAGGTCGCTGGGGACCGGGAAGTCTGGACTTCCCTACTGAAGCTGCTCCCCCTGCGACCCGGACCCGGATAAGCAGTGGAAACTGGATGGATGGATGGACATTTAGTTTTACATGAAAACACAGAAAACTATTTGAAATGCATGTAGATAATATAAATTTAACAATTAGGTTACTTTTACCTTCACTGACAACGGGACAGGGACCGACCGTCCCAAAATGGAAGACCAAAGAACAGTTTTACCGCAACAGCGATTGTCTTTATTAAAAGCCTGTCCCCTCGTCAAGAAGGGCAATAATCATAATCATTTATCTTTATTTATGTATTTTTATTGAAAGTGTTGTGTGTGTGTGATGTCTTTTTTTCTTGCACTGCACACTAATTTACTTAAGGGTACTAATAAAGAAACCTGACCTGACCTGATTGTTGTCAAGATGTGGAAGCGAGACCAGTACACCAGCTTTTATGTTTTGGCATGAGCTATTTCATGAATTCAAGACTGTTTGTCTCATCAAGTCCATCCATCCATCCATTTTCTTTCGCTTGTCCGGGTCTGAGTCGCGGGAGTCCAGACCTCGCGCTCCCTGGCCACCTCTCCACCGGAAGGACAATAAGGCGTTCCCAGGCCAGCTGTGAGACATAATAACTCCAGCGTGTCCTAGGTCTTTCCCCGGGCCTTCTCCCAGCTGGGCATGCCCGATACACCTCACCAGGGTGGCGCCCGGGAGGCATCTGGACTAGATGCCCGAGCCACCTCAACCGGCTCCTTTTGATGTGGAGGAGCAGGGACTCTAGTCTGAGCCTCTCACCCTATTTCTTAGGGTGAGTCCGGCCACCCTACTGAGGAAACTCATTTCAGCCGCTTCTTTCCGCGATCTCGTTCTTTCAGTTATGACCCAAAGCTCATGACCATAGGGCGAGAGTAGGAACATAGATGGGCCGGTAAAGTGAGAGCTTTGACAGTCCGGTACAGCGACCGCTTTACTGCAGCTGTTGCACCAATTGGTCTGTCATCCTCACGCTTCAGCTTTCTCTCACTTGTGAACAAGACCCAGAAATACTTCAACCAAGCCCGACTGGAGAATGTTGGATCTTGAAGGAAAGCGAGGCCCAGAAAGATTATGTTATAATATAATGTCTCTACAGTCTACAGCATAGGTTCCCATAGTGGGGTACGCCAATTGTAATGGGGGTACATAAATAAAAATTCAAAACAATTAACACTCTCAATTATGAGTGCGCCTGAACGTGTTTTTTGTGTGGAGGAGTAGGGGGTACATGGCTTCACTGGCCTACAGTATTGTAATTGGACTCCAAGGTGACTTTCCAATGCCTAAAAGGGTACAAGGATGCCTCCATTCCATTTTAAAGTCAAAGGCAATAAAAGGGAGCACCCCGCCAGTGATACACTAATATTTCCTAAAGGTACAACGAGACTGGAAAAAACAACAGGGTTTCAAACTGGCACATTTGCAAATAATTTCCCAAAACCAAATTAATATTCCTGTGTATTAAACCATTACTGATGCGTTCCAGCTACTGTACATTTATAACGTTCATGATTTTAGATATCTATCTTGACAAACATGTACGTGCCTTCTGCTGTGGCTTTACATTTCTAGATGGATGACTCTATTATATGATTCCTCATAGCAAAGCTGGTGTGGAATAGCTGAACACACAAACAAGGTTTTCTTTGCAGTTACTTGAGTTCTTTTCACCCAATTAGAATACCGACGGCTTGTGGCTTCGGCGTAATGACCTCAGTGTGATTGATTGTTGATGTCTGGCCCTTCATAGGCTGCCATTAAAGCTATTGATCCTGTCTCCTCAATTAGCTGCTTTAAGAAGTGGATTGCAGTGATGAATTACGACGGCTGCCAAGCACAGTCAGCAGGAAAGACATCATCCTTTCCAACATTCATGACCAATGATTGTTTATCTAGTGACACAGATGGCACCAGCTTTCTTTTTGCAGCCCCAGTCCAATAAAATTGTGTTTTTTTTGGGGAGGGGATATGGTGGGGCACAATCCACTTAGTCGACAGCATACAAGCAAAACTACTGTGGGATGCGTCTTATAAATAGAACTGAAAGCACACGTACTTCCTGTGAAAAAAGCTCTCAATGAAATTAGATTCCAGATGTAACAAGAATGGCTCTTTTTTCACGGTCCCTGTCATATCGTGTGCCAAAGACAGCGCTATTCAAATGTAATACTAATATTAATAACAGTATTACAATATACACAGTACCCGGCATGCACACAAGGCTGTTTGAACGGCAATGGACACACACACACACACACACACACACACACAGCTAAGTAATTGATGGAGATATTGATGTGACACAAGTGTAATCATAGAGATTACAGTGAATATGCAAGTGAATCAATGTCTGTATTAAACAGAAAATACAAATTAAAAATAAATCAACCTCTGTGAAGCCAGCACGGATTCAGTTCCCACTCAGTCAAGTGGAAATGTGAACGTGAATGGTTGTTTGCCTGTCTGATTTGTAACTCACACTGGACATTTTATATGCAGCAATCCAAGCAACTCACCCACAATGGAGAAAAACACATGTCAAAGTATCTTCCTGCCACAAAACATGCTGGGTAGGTAGCTTCCCCAACACGTCTCCCACCAACTGGGCTGGTGGTAAGCAGCACCACTCTTTATACAGTATGTGCTGTATGTGTGTGCGTATGTACATATACAGTGTGTATATACTATATATATATATACACACACATATACACATTTTGGTAATTTAACAAACTGCCCCCAACAAATTTTATTGAGCCATTACACGCAAATTGACATATCTCAAGCAGTTCCTTGTTGTAACATTGCTGATTAAGATTTTCAGCTTATAAAACCCACAAACTCAGAAAATTATAATTTTTTTAAGCTGCAAGACCTGATCAGCAAAATCCAAAGAAAAAAACTTGAACTATATTGATTTGTATATTATTCTTTTATTACACAATACGTCAAATTCACCTTTTAGGTTGAATTGCAGAAATACAACAACCTTTTCAGAAAATTCTAATTTTCTGGATGGTACTGCATATTCATGTGTTTATATACACCATGACAGCGGAGTCCGGGCACAGCAAGGGATGTCAACCGCTGTAGCTGCGAGTCGAAAATGCAGCGTCTAACGTAAAACTAACTTAACCATGGCACCCCACGGACATGTCTGCAAGGTGGTGGGAGTCCGCACCTATCATGTTGGAGTGTGGCCCAGAATCAGTACAACCAGATCCGCACGATCTCAGCTGATCGGACTATCCCTTGACCATGTCAAGGGATAGGCATGGTCTGGAGATGTTACTGAGCTGTGTGTACTGCTGTGTGATCCATACGTACCAACTGCTACGGGTACATAGAAGCACTGTCATAGATAATGTGCATACAGTATGCCTGAGTTTAGATTTTAAGAATTCATGCAGAAATAAAAAAAGGAACTCTCACAAGGTCTTTGTGCGGGTTTGACCCGGAATACCTTGCCCATTGCTCCACCTCATGAATGTTTTGGTGAAACAGCATCCTTAGCAGAGATAAGTTAAACAGCCCCTCTGCATACAATACTGTATAAAACACAAACCACTTTCAAAGCATGACGGATTCAATTGTGCATTTTCCGTTCTTTGACTTTGTCAGTACCCACACGATTGTACACCCTGCCCGGCCATACCTCGTCTTGTTCACCCGTTTGTTTGTTGTGTCTTCATGAATGAAACATTGGAGAAAATTGTTAAAAGTTCCCCCTTTGAGTGCTGTCCTTTATATAGTACCTGCTAACAACATGTCTTGGCTTTCAGCGGATTTAACACACAAGAGCTAATGCACATGCGTGTGTATTTAGCTTGCATGCACTCTCACACACACACACACACACCGCACACACACAGAAACTTTCTTTCCCCCTGCTTTCTGCACGGTCTGTGAGCATCATGATGAATAAAAAAGTACATTTTAAGACGTGCAAACAAAGGCTTTGGAAACGCACGCGTCACCTAAACAAATTTGAAATAATAAGGCAATGATTTACAATAGGAAATAATGTGTTCCAGACGCACACAAATACTAACAAAAATACATTTACCACAGAATAATTGACGTTTTAGATGCATGAAACTTATCGACGTGGACACCCCGTACATTCTGGTAACTCAATAGCGTTTCTTGTCTTCTTTATCATTGATGGCACTAACAACTTTCTTTGGCCCCATGGCGGGTTATTTAGCAGTCATACTGGATAAAAAAAATGCACCACCAGTGTGTCAGCAATGTGCAGGGTGCTTCGTTTGGGTACTCGATTTAATGGATCGATACAGTGCAGGGCAAATAAACTAGTTCATGACGTGCAACATTATATAAAAACTGAACATTTTGGCAAAAATGTTCAGTCAAAATCAAATCATACAAAAACCGGGGCGTACAAAAAACAAAGTTTGACTACGCAGATGTTATGCATAATATTGTTAATATGATAAAAACACATCCCGCATTTACTGGGGTCACATGACACTCAGTTCACAAGACAATACAAGATATTGGGTCAGAAGAAATGAGACTACTCTTAAGAAAAGTAAATATTTTTAAAAGAACATGCCAATATATTATATATACGATAGTTATAGGGAGGCTGGCAAAATAATTGAGTTCATTTTAATTTATCGTGTAATTAATTTAATTATTATCATCCCAGGTTCCCATTCTTTTTTTTCTGAACGAGAAATGTTGTCACATGATATCTTGTGACACCACGGGTTGTTTTATATTCCCACAAGATTCGTTACAAATGCGGACAAGTAATAGATGTCGCAAAGCAATTCATTAATTAAAAAAATAACCATTCCATTTTCCTCCACTATCAGAGTCCGGGTCGCAGGGGCAGCAGTCTCAGTAGGGAAGCCCAGACTTCCCGGTCTCCAACTACCTCTTCCGGCTCTACCCAAGGCGTTCCCAGGCCAGCTGTGAGACATAATCCGTGCAGACCTAGAACCTAAAAACATAGCCCTCCCTTCAAAACCGGTATTTTAATCACAAGTTACAGCATATGGCCAATCAATTGGCTGTCTAAGCAAGCGGCAAGTGTGAGCAGCAAACATAGCAGTCTGCAGCTTCACTCCCTTTATAAACAAAAATATGGCTGATGGAAGTATGGAGAAGAGCATGCGTACGTGCATCACTGACTTTCAAAAGTCCGAGCAAATAGTGCACCAGTCTACACTTGGCCAGTTGACGGGGTTCTTTGCCGAGATAAGTAAGCACACTTCTGACAAATGATCAAAGTTGCTGGAGAAATGGATTGCAGTGGACTGTAGACCACATTCAGGGGTACAAGATAAGGTGCTACAAAGAGTGTTATCTGACCAATGTGCAAATTGCTGTGCACAAACAGCTTCCAAGGCATTGCAAAAGGTCACGTAAATCCTGTCAGCTCCAAATGTAGCTTGAAATCACATTCATATACTTATGAATCTTATCCTCGCTTATCCTCATTGGGGTTGCGGGGATGCTGGAGCCTATTCCAGCTGACTTTAGGCGATAGGCGGGGTACAGCCTGGACTGGTCGCCAGTCAATCACAGGGCAGACATACAAGTATGCACACTCACATTCATACTCTAAAGTACAATTTAGAGTCCCAATTAACCTAACATGCATGTTTTTGGAATGTGGGAGAAACCAAAGTATCCACGCACGGGAAGAACATGCAAATTCCACACAGAGATGCCAAGCGGAGATTCAAACCCAGGTCTTCCCGATCTCCCGCCTGACCCTTACACTAGTATTACCCAATATAGTAGATACAATAAGAAAAAATAAGCCATATTTGACATGCAGTAAATAACACATAATGTAGACTCACACATCGCTTGGGAGAGTTACTTGTATTTCTTTCTTAACTTTCTGTTTTCGATAGTAGTTTATGCTGGCAATTCTCTTCAATGTAACATTACTGACATGTACTGACTAGCGTAGAATACTACATATCATCGCATTGTCTTTGAATGCATCTTCTGAATGCCTTATACTGTATATCCTCATTTATTGCAGTCAACTGGATTTGATAAGTGATTTTCCACGTAGTAGGAGTCAACAATAATAAATCAAATATTTTTGTAGTTAGAGCATAAAAAAACCTGTTTATGACTTTTTAAATATGTTGTTTACCATTATTAGAGCCATGTAGACATGAAATAACACCCCTATAGTCACTATTACAACCCTATTATTTTTACAACACACAACATCACTGCAGGGACAAAGTTAGCAGGCTAAAACAAACCACTTCCAAATCACTCAGTCATGTTGGACATGCCATGTCTACCTCTGCATGGTAATGTAATATAAGGTAATGTAATATAAGGTAATGTTGTGTCTATGTAACATCACTGTCGCCCAGTGACCAGAATATTTCATTTTTCTTTTTTTTAATATTTTTTGAAGAATCATAGTCAACCACAAAAAAGCAATAGTAATTATTTTTTTTAAAACCCGATAGAGTGAGGGAGTGATGTTTGAACCACGATGTAGCCACGTATGGCTGTATTTGCATTTTAGTACTTTTAGCCATTTTCACCCTTGGCAATGTGTTACAAACAATATGTAAAAAATATGCGTCCCTTAGACGTTGCGATATCACAGTTTCAATATGTCTCCCTCACTATATCTCGTTTTTTCCCAAAAATAATTAAGTAATAAATGATTTCTGTTTAGTGGTTGACTATGGTCTATTATTCGTCCAAAAATATTGAAAGACAAGTTTCAGTATATGTATAGAGACATATACATGACATTATATTATCACCTTTCACACTGCACTACTGAGCCAGCTTGCGGTGGCTGAGATCAAATGAAAAAATGTTCTGCCCTCATTCCGTGTGGAAGTGGTAAGTTTTGGGCTTTTTTTTCTTTCTACCCCACTCTATTTAAAACTATGTTTTCAGTTTAGAATACGCAAATTGGAGAGGCTAACTAGTTAGCGTGCTAGCTTGCTTTGCTAGTGGTGGTTGTCTGTTGCGTTAAGTCAAAAACAGGTTTTCTATGCTCTAACTGCAAAAATATTTTGTTTATTAATATTGCATCCTACTTTGTGAAAATTCACTTATCGTGGTTTGGAATATCTGGAATCAATTAATCGCAATACCCAAGGGATACCCTTATATGCATTTTTTTAACAAATAATAGGTGGTATTCAACCATGAAACAACAATGATTTATTCATTAACATATTTTTGAAAAACCATGATACAGTGAAGCCATGACATTTGAGTTGCAAAGTTGCAAGGGATTACTGTATACGTTTATTGTTAACCGCAGGCAATTTAAATTGAACCTTCATTATGTTGTCAGATGTTATTAAAATAAAATGAGCGAGAGGTATTGTACATTAACCGAAAAATGTACGTAAACTGAGGCAAGATTTTGCCGTTATTTTTTTTTTTGTTAATTGAAAAACACGCTAACCAATGCAGACGCAAAATTTTATTCATTTATTTTATTTATTTACATTTTAAAGAGGAATAACCCCTTGAGATGCAGCATCTCGTTTTCAAGGGGGTCCTCCAGTTAAAAATTTTGGCCGTAGATAGCAGTGCCATAATAAACATAATATACAACATTATGAAAATAAAAAAAGATCCAAACTCACACACACTGATACACGCACACACACACACACGCACGCACACACACACGCTCTCAAAGACCCACCCCAAACAAAAATCAATTACAGCATTGAAAGTCAAAAACAAAGACAGACGTTTGTTAAATGACACAGGAGAGCATTACGGAACCTATGAAAAGAGGATATAGATCTTAGAGTGGCGGGGAGGATATTCCAGTCATGAGGGACCCTAAAACATTTTTTACATTTATTTATTTTTTAGATTAAAAAAAAATCTAAAAAATAAAATTTCATCACAGTGTTAGAGCTAGACTTACCATTCTTTTGAAATAACATTGTATATGATTTAGTTTTATTAATGAGAAGCTTATTGGATAATAACCACCGCTGCACTGAGTCAAAGTCCTGTTGCAAAGAATTAGTGATGTCAGAGACATTTTGATTGGAACAATATATAACATTATCATCTGCATACAGATGAATATTACAATCAGTGCAAGAAAGTGGGAGATTATTAATAAAAATAGAAAATAATAGTGGTCCTAAAGAGGAACCTTGAGGAATGCCTCTGTTTATGCCTATAAAGTTTGATTGACTGCCCTTATAAGACACACACTGAAATGCAACAATGAAAATAGGAATTAAACCAAAGAAGAGCAGGTCTACTGAGACCAACAGAATACAGTTTATCTAAAAGCAGATAATGGTCAACCAAGTCAAAGGCTTTAGTTAAGTCAATAAAAACCAGCACCAGTAGATCTATTATAATCCTAATTGAAAAATACATCATTAGTGAATTTTAAAAGTGTTGTAGTGGTAGAAAAATATTTCCTGAATCCAGACTGGCTTTGAGATAACAGATTAGAATGTGAAAGATGATTAGATAGTTTATTAAAAATAATTTTCTCAAAACATTTAACAACACAATTAATAATTGAAATGGGCCTGTAGTTTTTCATATTTTGAGTGTCACCTCCTTTGTGTAAAGGAATCACTTTGGTGCATTTCCAGGCCAAAGACAGCGTAGAGGTGCTTAAGGACATGTTAAAAAGTTTAGCTAATGGAGGTAAAAAAACATGTGAAGCCATTTTCATATACTTACCCTCAATGCCATCAGGGCCAGAACCACTACTGATCACTACTAACTGAGGTTCCACTGTAAAAAAAAACTGGAATAATAGGAGACATTAAATAAAACAAGTATATCAAATACATAAAGGATTTTAAAAAATCAGTAATTTCTATACATGTTTTTGACCAAAGATTTCAGGAAATGGTGCAAAAAGCCAAAATGAGCCAAAAGAAAAGGCTAATGGGTGGCATGATGACGTTCTGCATTGAAAAAAAGAAAAATAAATACATATAATTACTTTTCTACTGTCCATGTGACCCATAATAGCAATATGTCCCAATACTTTTGTCCACATTATGAAAAACCCACTGATCGTGATGAGAAATCATGCCAAAGAAAACATGGCAAAAAGCTCTTCACATTACATTAGGCCAGTGCTTCTCAAATAGTGGAGTGGGTCCCCCTGGGGGATGCGGTGAACTGTCAGGGGGCATGAGAAGCAGGAAGTACTTTCAATGTTACTGTAAACTTGCCAGTATGTCCAAATGTATCATACTCAACATGCAGTTTTGGGCCGCACGGTGGCTGAGTGGTTAGCACATTGGCCACGCAGTCAGGAGATCTGGAAGACCTGGGTTCAAACCTGGGTTGGGCATCTCTGTGTGGAGTTTGCATGTTCTCCCCGTGCGTGTGTGGGTTTTCTCCGGGTACTCCGGTTTCCTCCCACATTCCAAAAACATGCATGTTAGCTTCATTGGCCGCTCTAAATTGTCCATCAGTATGAATGTGAGTGTGAATATTTGTTTGTCTATATGTGCCCTGCGATTGGCTGGCGACCAGTCCAGGGTGTACCCCGCCTCTCGCCCAAAGTCTGCTGGGATAGGCTCCAGCATCCCCGTGACCCTAATGAGGATAAGCGGTATAGAAAATGAATGAATGAACATGCAGTTTCATTCCTGAATACACATGTATGCTTCACGGTTCTCCATTTTGTGGAATTTTTCAAGTTTCAGTTTGTACAGTACAGATAAATAAACAGATATTATCAGTTGGACAGTAGCATTTCAAACGGGGGGGACGTTAAAACATCTCTGTCCTCTATGGGGAGCGTGACGGAAAAAAAAAACGGAGAACCACTGCATTAGGCAAACGAGATGTTCCGTTCAGCACCATGGACAGCTCAGCCACTGCTGCAGCTTTGTCCCGGTCAATGCCGTGAAACATAAAACCCAACCTGCCTGTCTACTGACACAAACAAAAGTTAGACATGTCAGGGTCGTGTCAATAAGCTCAGTGTCAGCGCCATCAATCATTGCAAGCTGGCCTGGTTAAACCCCAGGCTGCTGTGTCCCTGTTACACGATGCAACACAGCTCTGATCATCTCCATACAAACCTAAAACACATCGTTCTAGCATGATTGTCTCGTACTGTTTCTTATTTATTGTTTCAAGGTTAAGATTATTTAATAGGTTGTGCTTTATGATGGACACAAGTGATGCAACTTGCTCAACAGATCGTAGTTACAGATGCATATTTATGTGATCACAGAGAAGGTTAAGATAGAACAGTAAGCAGGAAACCAAGGAGAAATCGACTCCTGATGGAGAGGATTGTTTGGTTTGAAACGTACCACCGCTTTGCCTAGGACTTTATGCAACATTAACATGATTATTCCGAATCAAGGTGGAATTTGTGTTGCAATTCGGTTAAACAAAGCAAAGGATGGCAAATGGATTTTTCCCCAAGGTTGTGTACTTTTACAAAGGTTAGCTGCGTGACTAGTTTCACCACAGGTTAGTTACGGGTTGGCTGCCTGCACTCCTGTGACGTCATGCATTGACCAACCAGTTTGGTCAACTGGCAAGCTTTTGAGTAAGGCGTGCGTGCGTGCATATGTGCACAGCTGCTTGGAGCGTGCCAACAAATCTGTGGCTGGCAGAGCGCAAATATGCACTAAAGGTTGTTTGCTTTCATGCTCAAACAAATGCAACCACTGCAACATTGTTGCCAGACAAAAAAAAACAAAAAACAGTCAATTAGGTTGGTGAGGGAGATTCATTCCCTCGCCACAACATTCGATACACCTGCAATTTTCATGAGAACCACTCTAATCTTAATGATTCTCACTTTTAACTGACACTGGCTAGGGAGGCATTAACTGCATGAGTCCCACACAATACTAGCAATGCTTTGTGAGACCAGGCCCCTCCCCATACTTGCTACAAGGATGACATTAGAAGCAGCTCACAGTATGACTCAGTGGGTTTCTCTCATAATTCACATTTACTATTAACTTATTTTATTTATGTGACAGTAGTTAGGAAGTAGGTAACTTCATATTAAGGGGCTTAAAATAAGCAGTGATTACATGTAATAAGCCTCTTATAATAATAAAACATATGTATTAAATGCCTATTTGCATTAATAACGCTATATAATGTTAACGTACTGAAACCCACTGTACTGAGCACTGAGATATTTATTCAGTGCATAATAATGCCTTATAAAGGCTAATAAAGCCTGGTATTATGTACTTATTAACAGTTAACAATGCTGCTGCAGCTACTGGATCAAAAGTGGGAACAGTGCCTTATTACAATTAATATTACAATTAACACTAACCCTTTAATATAAAAGTTATCACTTTAATAAGATTTCTATTAACTTTAATTATAAAAGCGTTTTATGAGCACTTTTATATAAAGTGGTACCAAGAAGTACTGTATTGGAAAAAGATGGCATACTTTACTTTACTTACTTACAATCACGCAAACTGCATATTTACAATCTGAAGGCGAAACATGGAAATAATCCAGAGCTAGTACGCTCGTTGCTGTGTGGGGCACAAAGTCATCATGGTGTAGGTGTGGTATTTGGAGCAGAAGTAAGCACATGTACAAGCAAAAAGTCCGCCTGCAACTCAATGTGGGCTCATGTATGATTTATGTTATATCACTCAGTTATCTTTAGACACACAGCATGCATGTTTGCATCAAGAGATGTCACTAAACCTAGAAGAATGGCCGCGGAACGGGCAGTTTTAGAGATTTTCACTTGAATTTCAATTCAATAGGAAATCAGCATGGGAAGGAGTGGGGAACTGTAAGACATGCTTCCCTGTGTTCCCTCTTGGTGACCATATTTTGAATACCAAACACCAGGACACATGAGATACTCAAAGATGCCTCGTAACATGATGTTTGAAATAAATTAAACCATAATTTCAAAACCTTTGAAATATGCCTCATCTGTATGGAGAGTAAATTGTTATGTATGGCTAATTTTTTTCGGCCCTACATTATAAATGTGTTTACATATTTATGTGTAAATTCTACCCTCCGTACCAACCAGGCATCTTTTTATGCTGCTTGTTGGGGAAAGGAACCGCAGTGACAGAAGTGAGTTGCCAAACACAACGCTAGTCATTTTTAACAAAGACAAAGTCGCTGGGGATCGGTACAGTCTCTGGATCAGTTGAGAACAGAATTAAAAACTTAGAAAATGCTCTGGGTGGAGGTTTGTACTTCCAGATTGCTGATTCGCACATTTCACTGTCAATCAAAATGGGATTCCGCCTCAGACAGGCCATCCGATCCTCATGCAGAAGCCGGGTGTCCGATCCAGCTCACTGCCCCATAGAACCCCAGAGACGCTCAGTGTCTGATGGGCGGGACAAAGCCGCATTTATCCAATGACCGTCCAGTTTCTCGCAGTGGAACAACCCACTCCACACTTTACGCCGTGGGGCTGTGGGGATGAATGACGATGAAGTGGAGTCAGTTACCTGGGATAGGTAGCTGAACAAAAGATGAAGGTATTGTAGTGCATATTTAGTCAATGAAATGTACACACAGCACTACTTATTTCACCACTTTTTTTTGGACATTTTAGGGGAAGCTGATCTTCCCTTGCAGTCTTAAAACAGTAGCCACTGCAGAATACTATCTTCCAAAGGAAAAACGTAGAAAAACGACGTCAAATGCTTGTTAAGTCACAATCATTTGGGAATTTGAGCGTCGTGGTGCATGATGTCCCCAACTTTACAAGCCTTCAAGTCAGCAAGCGTCAAAGAGTTAACGCAACGCGTATGTTTGATGATTTTGGGGGGCTTTTGGGACACACTAATTCAAAAAAGCTGCCCACAAGGCAGCCTCTCAGGGGATTACGTCACATGCAGCAGAGAGGCCTAAACAAAGTCATTTTCGAAAAAAAAGCAGGCTACTTCTTGGAAGAGATGAAAGATTATATCTTGCCGTTTGTTCCCCGCATTTCCTCTCGCCGATTGTTTAAACAATAAAAGCATTTGGTTAAAAATAAGGAGTTCCAAATGAATTTGGTGCCGCTAAAATAACCGCGTCAATGATGAATTAAAGATGATCGGCAAGGCTACTTTTGATCAGACAGTGCAGGAGAGAATATCAAATATGAATATGACGTTCCCCCTTTTTTTTCTTGTGTTCCACCCAACTTTATCGTGCGTCGTGAAACCCAGCTAACGTGATCAATTATTGAGAACGCACTTACTTAAGCGATGTTAACGGTGCCGTTGCATGAACTCCTGCAACATCTTCACATGCTGGCTGTGGTCAAAACTGTTTGAATTTTTTATGCATTCAAGAACTTTGCCTTTAATAACTAAACATCATTCTGAAGGTCAAAGCAAGAGCCAAAACGCAAAATGCACTTTCCTCACCGTGTTTCTGAAAATGGGAAATTATCGATGTCAGGCTCCGACAAGCATGACGGTAAAGTTGCTTTTGTGAATAACACGCATGTGTATCAGAGTGCCTCTAAATGTGACGCACTCCAATCAGAAAAGCTGCTCCCTCGTCTCCGATCATCTGGCACATTGTCCTATTTGCAAGAAGCACGCCGTTCGGAAACTCAAGAGTTGTTTGGGAGATGACGCTATTTGCTTTAATGAAGCAGAGGCCATGAGAGGAAGTTCATATCTCTAAGACACATAAAGGATTGGCTTTATTTGCATAATGAATCAAATTTCATCTCTTGTCAAATGCGAGAGAAAGCAAGAAGCGTGTCTCTGCAGTAACGCACACGACTGGATTTGTGGAAAGTAAAAGTGGCAATCACAACATAACGGGACGTTATTGTGCAGCAGGAAATGAATCTCCGCAGAAGACTGATGTGAGAGCAATAAAAACACTCAAAATCATATTTTTTTGTCTCAATAAGACGCGAGAGATAAAAAAACCATGAAAAACATCCATCCATCCATCCATTTTCTATGCCGCTTATCCTCATTAGGGTCACGGGGATGCTGGAGCCTATCCCAGCAGACTTTGGGCGAGAGGCGGGGTACACCCTGGACCGGTCGCCAGTCAATCGCAGGGCACATATAGACAAACAAACATTCACACTCACATTCATACCGATGGACAATTTAGAGCGGCCAATGAAGCTAACATGCATGTTTTTGGAATGTGGGAGGAAACCGGAGTACCCGGAGAAAACCCACGCACGCACGGGGAGAACATGCAAACTCCACACAGAGATGCCCAACGGAGATTTGAACCCAGGTCTTCCAGATCTCCTGACTGTGTGGCCAATGTGCTAACCACTCAGCCACCGTGCAGCCCCCATGAAAAACATGTGCACCTAAAACTCCTGACAGCTGATTTTCCAACATACGCAGACAACGGGCAGCACTTAGCAGCAGATTGGGTGAGGAATTTTGTTTTTTACATGCAGCGTACTCTGAATGAAACAGCCACGCAGCCAAACCAAATCCCTTAGGAAGATTATCCCTATTCAAATCAAGACAATACTGCATCTTTGAGGGTTCCAGATAGTGCGTGAGATATAGCGAGACACGCTGCGCATGTCTTCACGGTCATGTGGACCATAATATTACACATTTTGGGGGGGTGATTCCAAAATCAGGTAAAATAGGGTGAGGAGCTCGGCCATCCGGGAGGAGCTCAGACTAGAGCCGCTGCTCCTTCACATCGAGAGGAGCCAGTTGAGGTGGCTCGGGCATCTAGTCCGGATGCCTCCCGGGCGCCTCCCTGGTCAGGTGTATCGGACATGCCCGGTCGGGAGAAGGCCCCCGGGAGGACCTAGGACACGCTGGAGGGACTATGTCTCACAGCTGGCCTGGGAACGCCTTGGTGTCCTCCCGGTGGAGCTGGAAGAGGTCGCCGGGGACCGGGAAGTAGACTTCCCTACTGAAACTGCTGCCCCCGCAACCCAGACCCGGATAAGCGGAGGAAAATGAAATGGAAATGGAATGGGTCCCAAAATCCAAGCTGGAAGTTGGGCTGGCAGGTACACCCTGGACTGGTCACCAGCCAATAGCAGGGCATATACAGTGGTGTGAAAAACTATTTGCCCCCATTCCTGACTTTGTATTCTTTTCATCAAACACATTTGAATATTAGTCAAAGATAACACAAGTAAACAAAAAATGCAGTTTTTAAATGAATGTATTTATTATTTAGGGAGAAAAAAATCCAAACCCACACAGCCCTGTGTGAAAAAGTAATTGCCCCTGCACCTAAGAACTGCTTGGGCACCCTTAGCAGCAATAACTGCAATCAAACGTTTGCCATAACTTGCAACAAGTCTTTTACACGCTCTGGAGGAATTTTGGCCCGCTCATCTTTGCACAATTGTTGTCATTCAGCTTTATTTGAGACCTTTATTTCAAGGTCATGCCACAGCATCTCAATGGGATTCAGGTCAGGACTTGACTCCAAAGTCTTCATTTTGTTTTTCTTCAGCCATTCAGAGGTGGATTTGCTGGTGTGTTTTGGGTCCTTGTCCTGCTGCAGCACCCAAGATCTCTTTAGCTTGAGTTGACGAACAGATGGCCGGACTTTCTCCTTCAGGATTTTTTGGTAGACAGTAGAATTCATGCTTCCATCTATCCCAGCAAGCCTTCCAGGTCCTGAAGCAGCAAAACAAGCCCGGACCATCACACTACCACCACCATATTTGACTGTTGGTATGATGTTCTTTTTATGAAATGCTGTGTTACTTTTACGCCAGATGTAACGGGACTCGCACCTTCCAAAAAGTTCAACTTTTGTCTCGTCAGTCCCCAAAATATTTTCCCAAAAGTCTTGGCACTCATCGAGATGTTTTTTAGCAAAATAAGACGGGCCTTAATGTTCTTTTTGCTTAATAGTGGTTTGCGTCTTGGAACTCTGCCATGCAGGCTGTTTTTGCCCAATCTTTTTCTTATGGTGGAGTCGTGAACACTGACCTTAATTGAGGTAAGTGAGGCCTGCAGTTCTTTAGATGTTGCCCTGGGATCTTTTGTGACCTCTCGGATGAGTTGTCTTTGCGCTCTTGGGGTAATTTTGGGCGGCCGGCCTCTCCTGGGAAGGTTCACCACTGTTCATGTTTTTGCCATTTGTGGATAATGGCTCTCACTGTGGTTCGCTGGAGTCCCAAAGCTTTAGAAATGGCTTTATAACCTTTAGATCTCAATTACTTTTGTTCTCATTTGTTCCTGAATTTCTTTGGATCTTGGCATGATGTCTAGCTTTTGAGGTGCTTTTGGTCTACTTCTCTGTGTCAGGTAGCTCCTGTTTAGGGGATTTTTTGATTGAAACAGGTGTGGCAGTGATCAGGCCTGGGGGTGGCTACAGAACTCAGGTGTGATAAACCACAGTTAAGTTATTTTTTAACAAGGGGGGCAATCACTTTTTCACACCGGGCCATGTAGATTTGGAGTTTTTTACCTCCCTTAATAACTTAAACCTTGATTTAAAAACTGCATTTGGTGTTCAATTATGTTACCTTTGACTAATAGTTAACTATTTTTTATGAGCAGAAATATTAAAGTGTGACAAACATGCAAAAGAATAAAAAGTCAGGACGGGGGCAAATAGTTTTTCACACCACTGTATATAGACAAACAACCAATCACATTCACATTCATACCTAAGAGTGGCAATTGCTCTAAGACTGCAAGGGAAGCTCAGCTTCCCCTTAGTGGTGGAATATGTACTGCTGCTTGCACATTTCATTGACTACATATGCGCTACAATACCTGCATCTTTTGTTCAAAATTAGCTACTTATCACAGGTAATTCCTTCTCAGTCATCCCCACAGCTGAGCACAGTCGAACCCTGAGCATCTACTGACATTAATAGGGAACTGGAAGGTCATTGGATAAATGCTAGGATTTGTCCCGCCCATCTGACGCAGAGTATCTCTGGGGGTCTATGGGGAAAGCTCCTTTTTTGATTGACAGTGAAATTAGCGAATCAGCAATCTTGAAGTATAAACCACCGTATCATTTTTTAATTTAATTTTTCGGACTTTGTCTTTGTTAAAAGCGAGTAGCAACAAAGGGGAGAGTTACATATAAACACATTTATGATGTAGGATGACGTCGGGAAAAAATGAGCTTCCCCTCCTTGAAGGACCAGCAGCCATTACTGATTTCTACGGACAATACAGAGTCGCCACTTAACCTAATGTTTTTGGAATGTGGGAGGAAACTGGAGTACCCAGAAAAAAACCACCCATGCATGGGAAGAACATGGAAACTCCACACAGAGATGCCCGACAAACACAGATTCAAACACAGATCTTCCACATCTCCCAACTTTGTACTCAACATGCTAACCACTCGACCACCGTGCGGGCCCCGTTCAATACCAATTGTCAAATTTGTGCTTTCCGCCTTGTTTATTGTTTGTTTTTTTTTAATTCAAGACGTCAAGCCAAAAATAACTGCTGGAATTTCATCCCATGCTTGGCATGACTCCCAAAGGCACTGACTTATTACTTCGGCTAAGGAGACATGTTATCTCAAGGGTGTAGGGGCAAGTTTGGATTGCCTTTGTTTGTTTTGTGGCATGATTCCAAGTGCAGATACAGTTCATTTTCACTTTTCACCATCGCTATCCACTGGGACTACTTGGGCAGGCACCAACCTGATCCAGCAGATAGACCGGCTCCAACAAGAATGGAGAGGAAACTGATGGCCGGCTGATGTTTTTAGCATTGTTTGACCTTGAAGGAAGCTATTTTAGATACCGTTGTGTGTTTGAATGCATGTCAGTGGAACCACTACTAGAACTACACTAAAACTACTTCATCAATATCCACTAAGGATGCAACGGCGCAGGTAAATGGGAGCTCCTTGGTGTTCCCAGTAGAACTGGAAGAGGTCTGGAACTGCCCCGGCGAGCGAAGGAACATGTTTGGATGGATGGTTGGAAAAACTGACGGATGTGAAGGCCACTTTGACATTAAATATGCTGAAACCGATCCAATATAGGTTGTCTCCTATACCCTACGATAAATACTATATATACGCTTCTGGGCAGACTGTCCCCCACTTCAATATGTACAGTGTGGGAAATGGGACATTACGTTGCGGCGATGGGTTTTTTTTGCCACCCGGACAGGCAAGAGAGCGCACATACACACAGTGCAAAACTGACGGTCCAGAAGGTGGACTATCTGTGCCGAGTGAACCAAATGGTACATGGTAAAACCGTGCATCCCTCATGTCCACTAAATGATCTGGCAGGGAGGAACATGGTATGATGCAAATCCTTGGATTTCTTGTTAACTTTTTATTGTCATTGCAAGATTTTCCTTATTTTCCCACAGAATAATGAATGAATCTTAATGACTAAATTGACTAAAGTCCCAGGCAGAGGTCTTCCATTCTAGTTAAATGCTGTATGTAATAACATGAAGACAGATCAGCATATCAAGTTAAAAAGTAAGCAGTTAAAAACTGTAATTGAATTGCTATCATGCAATTCATTCATTCATTTTCTGTACCGCTTATCCTCATTAGGGTCACGGGGATGCTGGAGCCTATCCCAGCTGGCTTTGAGCGAGAGGCGGGGTACACCCTGGACTGGTCGCCAGTCAATGGCAGGGCACATATAGACAAACAAACACTCTAATGGACAATTTAGAGCGGCCAATGAAGTTAACATGCATGTTTTTGGAATGTGGGAGGAAACCGGAGTACCCGGAGAAAACCCACACACGCACGGGGAGAACATGCAAACTCCACACAGAGATGCCCAACGGAGATTTGAACCCAGGTCTTCCAGATCTCCTGACTGTGTGGCCAATGTGCTAACCACTCAGCCACCGTGCGGCCCGCTATCATGCAATTGCTCCTTCATAATAAATTGTAATTCCATACCATATATTATAGTAGTAGCATTACGTATCATTTTTGAAAAGCCTACAAACATGTCAGAGAATTGTGGTTCAGCTTTGTAGTACCAGTGAGAAATTGACATTAGAGTGGCTTACAACGGACACACGTTGCACGTCGCATGCATGTTCTTGCTCTTTACATCAGTGAGGCTGAAGTAGAGCCTGAGGTGATTTTAAAAATCCAAGACCTGTATGGTCACTCTAGTACTGTCTGTACTTCCATTCTGAAAACCAGCTCCACAGACCGCTTCGGCCTCGCCATTGTTGCATCGCGTTCTCTTTCGTCACTGTGGAACGCATGCAACAGTAGACATTTTACTAGCCGATGTAGAAAATTAACAGTTGCCTTGTGTTGCCGTATTTTAAAGACAAACTGCTTTGCTTGCAGAACTGCTGTTCGTCTTGGAAAAACACTTTCTTCACACTTCACGGGGTGCTTATAAAACTGCTCATTTAAAGGCATGAGCCGTCTGACTTACTCCACATTGGAAATGACTAAATATTCTTCGGTCAGATGGCTTGGAATACAATGGAACTTTGCTCTCCGAGCGAGGAGCATGCGCTGGAATAGAGCAGAGGGCTTTCTGGCACACGTTACCCTAATCTGATATTCAGTGCACAAACAAGGCCTGCTGGGCTGGTTCTGCTGCCAAATACCGACACGCCAGTCAGACTTCACCCACGGTAAACACCGGCGTGGCCTTCTAGGTTTCATCAAGTGGATTCAGAATCCTGCCATGGATGTAGATGTAATGACAAACTAAAAGAGTAAAACAAATCAAAGTGATTATTAAATTGATATCAATGAAAAACAGCCACTCATTGAAGCTGGCAGCAAATTTGCCACTATGTGGCATAGAACCGTAGTAGAAACTAAGCCAACAGTGCATATCCTCCTGTGGTGCCTGTTGGTATTTTGCCGAGGCTAATTGTGCAGTCGATCAACAAAAATGGATGCCAGATGTGTCAGTGTAGGGATGGCAGGTGTTGCGTAGGTGGATTGGTGTAGCATAGCCATAGAATAAACAAATCCTGGAAGTTGTGTGCCGTGCATGGGAAATGTAATACAAGGATGTAGTCTGATGCACCTCCCTTAAAATGTACCCTTCTGCCTAAGAACTGATGATGTATAGGACACGTTTTCCGAACCTTCAAATTATTACTATTCCATCACTATTTAGAAATTGTTAGTCCTAGGTGAAATTCTGTGGTTGTAATTGTTACATTATTGCGATATAGTGATGATAAAACGAATCCTGGATAATCTTTGGTCTTTTCTTGATTGACGATTTCATCCTCGATACTGTATCGTGGAAAAAAAGACACAAAACATAAATATCACGGTTTTATTGTGAAGCTCTGACATTAACTGTAATTGCATCCTGTAAAATGGTTTGCGGTGGAACTCATTCTTGGGCCGCTGTTTGCAAAATATGCACACAATTTCTAGAACACAGATAATATTGATGAACAATTGTTATCTTTTGCCTCCGTCGCCATCACGCACGTTAATTACCGTAATTTCCGGCCTCTATTGCACACGCTTTGAGTCCTGCATCTTAAACAATGTTGGGGCTAATTAAAGGCTAAAAGAACTATAGTTTCCACAATGCTTGGTGTGTAAAGTAAAACATTTCCGCAATAAAAGCTAATAACACATGAAGTCTTACACAGCCATCATGTTTACTGTAGATCTGACAAAACTGAAGTATGTTTGATCAAGTGTAGAATTACTACAGCTACAGTGTGGACTGCTTGGACCACGGCAGCTCATGAACTGCGATGAAAACAAGCGTGATGAAAACGAGCTCAGAGTGATGCCGAGAACACCGAGTGCAGGTGGAATTGCAAGGTTTGTAATGTGTCTTTCTGTGTAAATATTCCATGTTACAACATGGACGCCTGCAGCTTATAGACAAATGAGGCAAGTACATAAAATATTTTTCAGAAAATTTGGTGGCTCCAGATTTAATGGTAGCGTGGGAAAGCACCTTGAACACCTTCTGTTTGGCTTCTACCACACACCATCTGAAAAACATGAACCCCAGCTATTGTTATGGGGCCAAAATGACTCCACGTGAATAAAATGCCAAGTGAATTATGTATTGATATCTAAAAATCATGTGGTGTCCAACCATCATAATGTAATAATAATGTAATAATGAGGGCAAGGTTTTATTATATTAACATTGTGCGATTGCTATTTTGTTATATACCTTTTATGATGTGGCGGTGACTGAAAACTGTAAAAAACAAGCGAGTATTGAGAGCACCTCAGCTTTAAAGTTTGACTCCCTTGTCACGTTTTTAGTCAGCAGGTTCAGAGAACGTGTCAGATACCGTGCGTCTGTATTTTTCTCTGACTAGACTTACAAATGTGAGGATAGTTATCATATGCAAGCATGTGAACAGTGCGTGTGGTAAAGTCTAAAACCACAACATCTAAGGATTGTTTCTGTTCTCCAAGGTATCACTTTTGTCATTGAATGTGTGCTCTGTGGGCTTTCACTTGTTGTAGCGTTTTTCTCCCTTGAAGGCACTTACACTCATTCACCCACTCCAACTGGGGGTTCAGCAAGGCTCAAGCATACTTTGCATGGTCACAGGGGGAGTGAACATCAAACTCAACCTTCACAACCTGAGCCATGCTGCCTCAAGGATGGGCGCATGCGTGTTTCGTCAATTTTTTCAGCACGATGTTGGCACAATTTCTGTTACTTTTGACTGTGAACATAGACGTCGAACCAGCAGGTATAACATCAGTCACTTCTGACCTCATGGATGAATGAACAAGACACTCTAACATCTTGTAGAAAGTATTCACAGAAAAGTGGAAGCTGTTTTAGTGGCACATGGGAACTGTGTTCTGTTCTGCAGTGACTGAGCTGACTTATATAATATAAGTCGGCTTATATTACCGCTGTCAACCGATGTACATGATTAGCAAATTACAAATAAATCTACCCCAAAATAAAAATTCAAGTGTCCCGTTTGAGCTCAAGATGGTGATTTTATCATTTCGGTAGCATAATGAAAAAAGGCGTAATATAATCAGAAAAAACAAAACAACAAACTAAAAAAGTTTGGTTGCGGAGAAAGTTTGAATGTATTGAAAATACAGTCAAAATATTACGGGGGAATAAAGACAGGGGAAAAAAAACAGGAAGAGACAACAAAAGCAAAAATGGGAAAAAGTCAAAAAATTAAAAGAAAAAAGTTGTTATCTTACAAAAAGTTGCAATTTTACAAAAACAAACTTGTAAAATTATGAAGTTTAGTAGCATACAGTTGAATTTTTTTAAGTTTCTAATATAAAGAGAAACAAAACAATATAAAGTAATTTTAAGAACATCGGGTTGGGGAAAAAATGATATGCAAATAGAGTGAAAATATTATCTAAAAAAGTCCTAATATTACAAGAAGAAAATTTACTAAAAATAATTAAATTAAATATAAAATATTCAGATATTTTTTTTAAACAACTGCAAAAACAGGGGAAAAAAGACCAGAAAGTAATATTTCATATTGAAATATATATAAGTTTTTAGCATGTCTATGTGTTTGCTTACAAAATATCAAATTAGCTCTTGCATTCTTTCATTTTTTAGTTTGTGGCTCTCGGTGGAAAAAAGCTTGGATACCAAAAGCTAAGAGATATGAGGAAATAAATATAAAAGTACACTTCTCTCACTAACTGTACTACAAAAAAGGTCAGTTAGGATAATACACAATGCCGCTTATAGAGAACATAAAAAGCCTTTATTCCTGAAATCACTGATGAAATTTGCTGATCTTTTAAACTTTCAAACAGCTACAATTATGCTCTAATCAAATAATAACCTGCTACCCAAAAAAGTAATACAGTTCTTCTCAATAAGAAAGGAGAAATATGGTTTTAGGGGAAATTAAACCTAAAACACTTATATGCACGAACAGCAATTTCATTTTGGAAGACAGGAGGTGAACAAATGTATTCAAACAGATGAGGGGTAGGATTAAAAAAACTTTGCATCTCCCTACTCCTTTTTGGACATGTGGAACTGTGGATTGCAGGGATTGAAAGTGTGTACCCCGCCTTTGATTGAAAGTGCTGCAAGTATGATGGAAGATTGTCTTGAACTACCCAGTAGGTATGTTTTGTTAGGATATTTCTTCAAAGGCCGCTTTGTATGCGCAGATCCTGCTGATCGCTAAACAGCCCACATGCTCCGACTCATCCCCGGAATAACGCTTCTGGCTGCAAAACTAAATGCAAACTCACCCAGAGGACTTTGGCATCTTAGAGAAACCAAACATATCCGTGCGATCCTGCTATGACGCGGTACATCCCGAAAATCAGACGCTCCACATTCTGACACTCCAAACTGCAACCAAGTCCCCGACATGTATGACGATCCATTTTTAACCCGGATCCATGACAGGAGTCCGCAAAAGCCTTTTCAACAAGGATTATTGCAACCGCTTGGGGAAAGGAACTCAGATCAATAGAGCAGAATGTGCCATTCTGTGCAGTCAAAATCCAAATTCCCAATTCCCAACTGCCAGTTTTGCCGTTGATGTTATTGAAGCAAGAGAGTTCGTTCTCTGCGAGTCCTTTCTGCTGCATCCCACCTTGCCTAGTTGGGCTGCAGTGAGCCTGTGCTCTCCATCTCTGGGTGCTATGGGGAGGTGCAGCAAGTAAGAGAGGAGGGAGAGAGATAGAGTGGACGAGGGATGGGATAGAGCGGAAGGGAGAGAAGGGGTGTGAGGAAAGGAGGGAGTGAGACAGAAAACAGCTCTGAATGCATGATGGACGACCGCTCTGATCCACGAGTCCCTTTGGTGGCTGGAGGGGGATGCAGAGGAAGCTGGCTTCGGGATTAGGGAATACTTGAAAGATGACCACGGGGTAAATGAAACGGCAACAAAGTGTGATGCTTAGATAAGCCGGCAACTCCAGGGGGCAGCGATGAGGAGCGTGGTGATGTGTAGAGGAAGAGCTGACGCTGCAGAATGGAACGCTGATGGGAGCAAGACCCTGACTCTTTTGGTTTGACACATCACATCACCCTTGTAGGCATTTGCACTCTTTCTGATTGGAGGAGAGACACTCATGATCAAGTGTAATGCAAAGTGACCGCGTCTTTTCTAACGGAGGAAAATTGTCCACCAAATGGTAGAGTTCAGTTTAAGCTCAGCACAATATGCTTGACAATGATCTGACTTGACTTTTTTCCCAGTAGGGGGTGACAATAACTGCACTAGGGACTAAAATAATGTGACATGATTGCAGTGGAAAACAAAGTATTCAACAAAGAAGACGACAGCGTTTCTCCGTCTGTGGCCTGCAAAGCGGCGTATCACGGCTAGTCGCTTGAGAGGGAAATGAAGGCAGCGCCACAGCAGGCGAAAGAAGAAGAAGTCTGACAACCAGGCTAAAGGCTAGACCGTGATTCCGGTTCCATTTAGTCTACTGTTTATTTTCATTACATACATAATTCATGAGTAGGTACGCATTTTATAACAGTGCAGTGACGGAGACACGGCGAGAGAGGTGGAGCTACGTGACCACTGCTACCTAGCCAGCTGCTAGATGAATGACCTGAGATCCAGGACAACATCTCAACATGAAATCAAGTAGTGATGTGCTCTAATTTTTATGCAAACTTGAATCACTGACATCACACTGGACCCTGCCATCCAGCTGTGGAGACCACACAAATGCCTCATGTGAAAACAAAGAAACAAAGAAACAACAACCTCAGAACTGGTTCCCCAAAGTACCACCAGCTTGTGAACATTTCCACAAGGGAAAATAACACATTGACCCACATTTCTAGCAAAGTGATGGATGTGGATAAGGCTGGACAGTCTGACCACATGACCAGGTTCCTCTACCCTGCCTACTGGCGTCTTATCTACAAAAAAAGACCAACGTAGGTAGATCCATCAGAGAAACCAAGAAACAGTACAGGCGCAGTAAAGCTGTAGGGATACTGCATCACTTTGGAAAGCCCGCTTTGATGCACTCAACACTGACAGCTAATTTATCTGACAAAGATAAATTATACCAACAGAGGCAGCACAGAGATTCTTTCTCACGCTATCATCAGCTGATGTGAATCGAGTCCTGAGGAGGACTAACTGAAATGCATCAGACCCGGATAACATCCCTGTGTGTCCGTCTGCCTGTGTCAAAGCTGACACGGGTGTTTGCAAACATCTTTAACCTGTCCTTCATCCATTCATCTGTGCCCACCGGTTTCAAATTCACCACCATAGTGCCCGTCCCCCAAGAAAAAAACAGTAACCTGTCTGAAGGACAACTGCCCCCATTACCCTCACCTCAGTTGAGATGAAGGGTTTTGAGAAAGAAATCCTGACACACTCAACGGAACCCATTGAGGATGCCATCACACACCTTGAAAAAAGAACACTTGTTTCCATACATCTGTTTTCTATACCGCGTATCCTCACTAGGGATGTGGGGGTATGCTGGAGCCTATCCCAGCCGACTTCAGGCAGAAGGTGGGGTACACCCTGGACTGGTCGCCAGGCAATCGCAGGGCAGACAAACAAACGTTCACACTCACATTCATACCAAAGGACAATTTAGACTCACCAATTAACCTAACATGCATGCTTTTGGAATGTGTGAGGAAACCAAAGTACCCAGTGCAGACCCACACACGCACTGGGAGAACAACTCCACACAGAGATGCCCAACGGAGAACCCAGGACCTCTCAGCCACTTGTGCTCAAATTATGTTTATTTACTACAGTTCAGCAATCAACACGGTCATCCCAAGCAGACTGGCTGAGAAGCTGCTTACCTTTGGACTAACACTCCTCTTCTGCAATTGGGTTCTGGATTTCCTCACAAACAGACCCCATAAAGTCAGACTTGGCTTGAGAAAATCAGGCACAAGGACGGTGATCTCCTGTCATAGAGTGACACCCTGATCATCAAGGTTGCTGATAACACGGCAACCGTTGTAAGAGGTGAAAAACAATCTCTCTTAAATGCTGAAAAGTTGACCTGAGGCTGCAGCTTGCACCACTTGTCATCAGTGGGACTGAAAGAGGATGAAAACCTTAAAACGCCTTGGTACTCACATTTGTAAAGTTTTCACATAGAACCACAACAAAACATCATGTGATCAGGAAGCTCAGGAGAGACTGTAGTTCTCAAGAAAGCTGAGAAAATTTGGAAACTTTGACAAACGGACACTGGAGCCCATCCTGACCAACTCCATCCCAGTATGGCATGTGAACTGTGCCATACAAGACAGGAAGGCTTTTCGGTGTCGTAAAAAGTGCACAGTTCATCTGTGGAGTAGCCTTCACACCACTAGAGCACATTTATGCCACAAACAGGGAACAGAACATTTACGGACCGCACGCATCCGAAACCGCACACTTTTCACACTTCCTCCATCTGGCAGAAGCTACAGGAGCAGCCAGAACAACAAGACTAAAAGACATCTTCTACCCACAGGGCATCAAAATCTTGAACGAAGGACAAATAATCAAGAACCACACTACGAAATATTTCTACAATCCTGCTTACACTTGAGTCTCTACACTGTGGCAAACCTGTAATACACAATTACACAACAAAAAACACAATTGTGCTATGTCCAGATGTTGCCGAGTACAATAAGATAAAACAGCCATTGATAAAGTCACATATGAAACAGAATTTCCAGGACTTTACACATAGTATGCACACACACGCACACATTTTCGTAGGAGCTGTCGAAATGGTGATAGTCTGTGTGTGCACACAGATGGTACGGCACAATCACCGACTGGCCCAGTGCCATAAGGGGCCAAGGACAGTCCATATTTTATTAGTGGTGACAGTTTATTTTAGTTGAGTGCAAAAGAGCAGAAACCACTTTTAGCAGACCATCTATGCACTCACAGACCACGTCACGAGATGGTAATCCAAATAGTAAAACACCTATCAGCACCATGTACTGCATTTCTACACCTTGTTTCCATAATTTGATTCTAAAGTAATTGTTATTTGTACCCTGCATTGTGCATCCCTCAGTCCCAAGTACACAACAAAAATGACTACAGGGCTATTAAATATGATTTTGATATGATATGATATGAAGACTCAACTTTCCAATATGTTAAGAGTTACTGTCGATGTGTTTTTTTGAGTTTTTTCCCCTTTGTTGACTGGAGAGGATGTACAAGGCAAGGGCTCTGCTGAGGATACTTTAAACTACAACAGTTTTGGTGCTATTCTGAATGCATTTCATGAACACAAGATCGCAACTGGTTGCGGAATCCCTCAACCTTGGATTAGCGAGAGGTACAGATTCCTTGAAATCAACGAGTTACATGTGCTGAAAGCTGCTAGGTAGCCAAGCTAACCGGTTAATTACTGAAGTTTAAAGCAGTTGCCTAGCAACAATGCCACGCAAAAAGAAAAAGAAAAGAAAGCCAGCCCATCCATCCATTTTCTTCTGCTTATCTGAGGTCGGGTCGCGGGGCAGCAACCCAAGCTGAGAAGCCCACACTTCCCTTTCCCCGGCCACTTCGTCCAGCTCTTCCCGGTGGATCGCAAGGCGTTCCCAGGCCAGCCGAGAGAAATATTCTCTCCAACGTGTCCTGGGTCTTCCCCGAGGCCCATACCGGTTGGGCGTGCCCTGAACACCTCCCCAGGAAGGCGTTCGGGAGGCACCCTAACCAGATTCCCGAGCCACCTCATTGGCTCCTCTCAATGCGGAGGAGCAGCGGTTCTACTCCGAGTCTCTCCTGGATGACAGTGCTTCTCACCCTATCTCTAAGGGAGAGCTCAGCCACCCTGCGGAGAAAACTCATTTCGGCCGCTTGTACCCGCCATCTTGTCCTTTCGGTCACTACCCAAAACTCATGACCATAGGTGAGGGTAGGAACGTAGATCGACCGGTAAATTGAGAGCTTTGCCTTTTGGCTCAGCTCTCTCTTCACCACGACAGACTGGTGCAGAGTTCGCATCACTGCAGACGCTGCACCAATCCGCCTGTCCATCTCGCGCTCCATCCTTCCATCGCTCAGGAACAAGACCCCGAGGTACTAAAACTCCTCCACTTGGGGCAGGACCTCATCCCCGACCCGGAGATGGCACTCCACCCTTTTCCGGGAAAGAACCATGGACTCGGACTTGGAGGTGCTGATTCTCATCCCAGCCGCTTCACACTCAGTTGCGAACCGATCCAGGGAGAGTTAAAGGTCACGGCTCGATGAAGCCAACAGGACCACATCATCTGTTAAAAGCAGAGATCGAATCCTGCGTCCACCAAACCAAAACCCCTCAACGCACTGGCTGCGCCTAGAATGGTCATCGCCTGATGAGGCCATCAGGACTGCATCGTCTATGAATAGCAGAGAAAAGATCCTAAGCCCCCCAAAATGGACCCTCTCGATGCCTTGGCTGCGCATAGAAATTATGTCAGAATTAACAGAAATAACAGAAATGGCGACAAAGGGAAGGCGGAGGCCAATGTAGAAAGTAATGATAAATATATGCGCCTGCTTTTCAGTGAGTTCAACACCATCACTCTAAGAGCACTGGTAGGGAAAGAAAACACTTACATCGGGCCCCTTCCTTTGCACCTACTGTAGGTGCAGGGTTTCCCAACCGATGGGCAACAGACTTTCATGATCCACAACATTTCCTCTTCTGTCATAACAAGTGCTGACTCTCCTCAGGGCTGTGTGCTAAGCCCCCTTCTCTTCATTATGCAGACTTATGACTGCTTAGCTCAAAACCCAAAGAGTCATATCCGTAAGTTAGTGGACAACAAGGCTGTGGTATATGCATCACCAATGGGAATAAATTGGCATACAAGAGGGAGGTGGAACAGCCGGAGAGCTGGTGAAATGCCAACAACCTCTCTATCAAAGGGAAGAAGACCAAAAGGATGATCGAGGACTTTAGGAAGTTGAACACACAGTTTCAAATATCTGGGTGTCCACTTTCAAACAAGACCTCAACTGGAGCAACAACATTCGAGCTCTGGTTGGGGAGACCCACCAGCACCTTCACTTCTTCAGGAAACTAAGAAATTCTGGTCAAAGGGCCTCAGTCCTAACACAGTTCTACTGATGCATGTTGGAGAGCATGCTCGGCTCCAGGGTCACTGTGTGGCACAGCAGCTGTTGTGCAGCAAAGAAGACAGCTTTGCTGCACCAAAGGTTGTTGGGAGCAGCCTTCCTTTCACCACTGACAGGACAACGCGCCTGAAGAGATGCTGCCTTAGGACAACACACACACACACACACAACACACACACACACAGCCATGCGTACTGCAGATGCATAAGCATGTTCAATACTGCTTAAATTGTAATGGTCTTGAGTTGTACAAGCGATGGTCAGAGGCAGTTCAGCTTGCTCAGCAGAAGGTGGTCTTTATTCAGGCCAGCAGTAGCCAAAACTAAACTCACAAAAAGCTTGTCCCACACCGAAATGAACAGGAAAGGAATTAAACAGAACACTTGCTACAGTCAGGGTGCTAACACGAAACTGACAGCACAACACAGGACAGATGTGTAAACACACTACTGGGGTAGCAAACTACAATTTACATACCGATTCTAATTCTAACAAATATGTACAGAAAGGTGATGCAACGCATGGGGTTTATTTATTATCTCGTGCACACGTTGTGGTTGTGCTGTAGGACTTTCTTGTGACCCGGATACGATTTCCTGAAAGGCATGGATTTCCTTTCACGTCCCCAATTCTTGACAATGCAGCAAATTTGTGCTGAGTTGTTAAAAATAGAAGTGAACCTTTCCCCTGAGGCCATTTATTATATGTTGATGAAAGGCGTTACGTGCGCCGCCTACTTTGTTTGGTGTGAGAAGCGGGTTGCCATCAGGCATGGAGAAAAGCTCCCTTGATGCTGAATAGATTTTTTGATGACCCTCGTCCTCTCTGTAGCCTCACACACATCAAAATGTGCTTGGTGAGACGTAAGACATTAAAGGTCTTGTGCTCTAAACATTTCCTATGGGTCTGAAGACAGCTCGCCTTTGCACAGTACGGAGAGAAATAACTTTCGATCCTATTTCATTTCCTGTCACCAGTTTATTTGGAGATAAAAGCCACTTTGGGACGGGTGGTTGCACATCTCTGGAAATCAATTCAGCTGTCAGCCTTGATTTGACATCATTCTCCTATTTCATAAGGGTGGAAATGTATGCACAAACATATCAAAAATTGTTGCAGGTCATTTTCCATCCATCCATTTTCTATACCGCTTATCCTTCTTAGGGTCGCGGATAGGCTGGAGCCTATCCCAGCTGACTTTGGGCGGGAGGCGGGGTACACCCTGGACTGGTCGAGGTGACTTCCACAGACCACATTTCCAAGGAGAAGGAGCCTGCATATGGTGAGTTTTAGGTAAGTGGAAAAAGAGACATTTGCTTTCTGAAATTGAAAAACTAACACAGTAATAACATTTTTTTTATGAATAAGATGTTTTATTCAACGTGTCTGCAGTCATAAGTTTTTGAGTGGGACACTGTTACTTCTGAGTCAGTACTTCGCCATCACGCTTCACTGAAGCAAATTTCTACATGGCAGTCTGAAAGAGTCTCATGCATTTTTTAAAATATTAAAAATTCCATTAAATGTACATTTGAAACACAAATAACTATCCTGCAGCCAGCTAAACATGCAAAGCTGACACATTTCACACCTGCTTTGACAAATTACTTGAAGAGATCATATGCAGTCTTGAGTCCGTCAACATGCTGCCTTGAGGAGTTACCCACTAGATTTCTCAACCCTGCTGAGCAGTGTGCTACCACAGCTCACTTCAGACTGGAACACTTCCAAAGGCCCTAAAAACTGTAATCAGTAAGCCACTTCTGAAGAAGAGCAGTCTTGATGTCACAGTACTGAACCATATCATACCTGCGATTCTTGGGAAAAATTGCATAGCAAGAGGTTGCTGACTTTCTCCTGTCTAACAATGCGTCTGATACTTTCCAGTCAGGATTTAGGCCCCACCACAGCTCTGATCAACGTGACAAAAATTATATCCGTGAACACAGATGCAAGCAGTTTTTTTCTGCTAGACCTGAGTGTCGCCTTTGAGACAGTTGACAATGTGATCTTATTCGAAAAGTGGGTGGGAATGTCTGGTACTGCTCTAAACTGGTTCAAGTCCTACGTGGAGGACAGGTAGTACTTTGTTGGAAATGGTAACTGTGTCTTGTACCAAATGGCTATGACCTTCGGAGTTTCCCAGGGGTCAATCCCGGGACCCCAATCTGTGCGTCCTTAAGGCCAGCTAATATGCAGCTGCAATGCGTCCTATCTACCTACTGACCACCACTGACGGCGGTGTTCCCGGTCTTGCACATTCACTTTCTCACTGCATCAAACCAATCGGTGTGTGGATGCAAAACAACCTTCTCACTTAAACTGGGACAAAACGGAAATCATTGTCTTCAGCCCACAGAAATAAAGTGAAAGAGTCACCCTAACACGTTTTCTCTAAAACCTAATAATCTGGTTAGAAATATAGAGGTAATAATGGACGCGAACCTAAACTATAACATCCGTCTATATTTTCTATACAGCTTATCCTCATTAGGTTTGCGGGTATGCCGGAGCCTATCCCAGCTGGCTTTGGGCGGGAGGCGGGGTACACCCTGCACTGGTCGCCAGTCAATCGCAGGGCACATATAGACAAACAAACATTCACACTCACATTCATACCAATGGACAATTTAGAGACACCAATTAACCTAACATGCATGTTTTTGGAATGTGGGAGGAAACCGGAGTTGAACTATAACAGCCACATTAAATCAATGAAATCAGCAGAGTTTTACCACCTAAAAACACTGCCAAAATCAAGTGAATAGTGTTTAACCCAGATCGAGAGAGACTAATCCATGCCTTTATCTTCAGCAGGCTAGACTACTCTTAACAGTCTTCCCATCAGGACTCTCTGTAAAACAGTTGCAGCACATCCAGAATGCTGCTGACTAGAACCAGGAAATATGACAATATTAGTCCAGTACTCAGATCTCTGCACTGGCTTCCTGTCGCTCAGAGAACACACTTTATAACAGCTCTGCTTGTGTACAAGTCTTTTCATGGTCTTGCGCCAAAGTACATATCTGACATTTTAGAGTCATATGAACCACCTTGGGCTCTGAGAAGGTCAGGGAGTGGACTA